>JANBXA010000372.1:25752500-26067500 GCA_030556225.1 Cricetiscus sungorus | reverse complement strand
CTCTATGTAGGATAGCTGGGATGACCTCCCAAAAACCATTCATATACTAGGGATAAATACTGATCCATTACCAGAGAACCCATAGACTGCCCAATCCTCCAAACTAACACCAGCATTCAGGAGGTCTGACTCAGTCCTATGCTGGTTTCCTAGCTATCAGACTGGAGTGCATGAGCTCCCCCTTGTTCAGGTCAACTGATTCTGTGGGTTTCTCTAGCCTGGTCTTAATCTTTTTGATTATCATTCCTCACTCTCCGTAACTGGACCCTAGGAGTTCTGCTAGTGTTTAGTTGTGAGTGTCTGCTTCTGCTTCCATCAGCTACTAGATGAAGTCTCTAGGATGGTATATAAGGTAGTCTTCAAACTTATTATCGTGGAAGGGCATTAAAAGTAGCCTCTCCACTGTTAGATTGTTAGTTGGGTTCATCCTTGTAGATCTCTGCACATTTCCCTAGTGCCAGATTTCTCCTTAAATCTATAGTGGCTCCTTCTATTATGGTGTTCTTTTCTTGTTTTCCTCTATTCTTACCCTTTCTCAATGTTCCTGTTCCCTTATTCCCCCATCTCTCCTCCTCTTCTCCCCTTCTCTCTCTTCTAACTCCCTCTCTCCTCCCTCCATGCTTCCAATTTACTCATTTTCTCAGGAAATCTTATCCCTTTCCCCTTCTGTGAAGGACCTTATATGAATCTCTTACATTCCTTGTTTCCTAGCTTTTCTGTAGGCTGGTAATAGTTTACTCTATGTCTAAAGTCCATATATGAGTGAGTATATTTCATGTTTGTTGTTTGTGACCAGGTTACCTAATTCAGGATGGTTTCTTTTAGTTCTGTCTATTTCCCTGTGTATTTCAAGATTCCATTGTGTTTTTCCACTAAGTAGTACTCTTTTGTATAAATTTACCACATTTTCTCCATCCATTCTTTATTTGAGGAGCATCTAGGTTTCTTCCAGGTCGTGGCTATTACAAATGACACTGATATGAACGTAGTTGAACAGATGTACTTGTTTATGAATATGCATCTTTGGGATACATGCCTAAAAGTGAAATTACTGGATCTTGAGGTAGACTAATTCCTACTTTCCTGAGGAATCACCATACTGATTTCTAAAGTGGCTGTAAAAGTTTGCACTCTCACCAGCAGTGTAGGAGTATGCTAGTATGCTCCTTTCTTCACATCCTCTGTAGCATATAAAGCCTTTGGTGTTTTTATTTTAGCCATTCAGACAGGAGTTAAGATGGTATCTCAGAGTTGTTTTGATTTGCATTTCCCTGATGGCTAAGGATTTTCTTAAGTGTCTTTCATACATTTTAGATTCCTCCATTGAGAATTCTCTATTTAGTTCTGTGCCCCACTTTTTAATTTGATTATTTATGTGTTGTTACCTAACTTCTTGAGTTCTTTGTATATTCTGGAAATAAGGCTGCTGTCAGATGTGGGGTTGGTGAACATATATTCCCATTCTGTTGGCTGCTGTTTTGTCTTGTTGACTGTGACTTTTGCCTTACAGAAGCTTCTTAGATACAGGAGGTCCCCTTTATTAATTGTTGAACTCAGTGTCTGTGACACTGGTGTTATGTTTAGGCAGCAGTCTCCTGTACCAATTTATTCAAGAGTACCTACCACTTTCTCTTCTAAGAGGTTCACTATGGTTGGATTTATGTTGAGGTCTTAGATCAATTTGGACTTAAGTTTTATGCATGGTGATAGATATGAATCGATCTCCAGTCTTCTCCATATTTGCATCCAGTTATGCCAGGACCATTTGTTAAAGATATTTTCTTTTCCCATTGTGTAAATTTAGCTTCTTTGTAAAAAAAAAATCAGGTGTTCATAGGTGTGTGGGTTAATATCAGGTTTTTTAATTCTAGTCTCTTGTTCTACCTGTCTATTTTTGTGCCAATAACAAGCTGTTTTCAGAACTATATCGCTATAATACAGTTTGAAGTCAGGGATGGTGATGCCCCCCAGAAGTTCCTTTATTGTAGTGTTGTTTTAGCTATCTTGTATCTTTTGTTTTTCCATGTAAAATTGAGTATTGTTCTTTTAAGGTCTGTGAAGAATTATGCCTGGATTTTGATGGGAATTGCATTGAATCTGTAGATTGCCTGAGATGGTATTTAAAGTGTGTATATATGCGATGTACTTTGTATAATTCAGTAACACACATATATCTAATAACTCTAAGAACCAGAATTTGATCAAATTTTGAAAATTATAAAGATTCACTTTAAATGGTCATACTGTATTTCCTACTAGTTCTACATAGATATTTCTGGAGTTCTAACTGGAAGACCAGAATGAGGGGGTAAGAAGGGTTTCCAACAGACATGGTATAAACAGAGTCAAGTGTGAGGAAGCTGAAATAAAGTTGATTTTTAGTGTATCCCATAGAGAAGATAGTTCTGTCTAGAGACCTCCTAGGGAAACTGTCTAGGAGATATTGACAATAGCACAGTGGATGCAAGAGTTGTGCATATTTGATCAATGTGGTAAAAGAGAGAATGTTGGATCATTTTCTCAGGTCTAGATAACCAAGGGAGATGGTTGCATAGAAGGATGCTATTTTCTAGACCTAAATAAGATGAAAAGGAAAAAATGAAGAACAAAGCAGGGTTTTGTTGATACACCTGGCTGAGCTTCAACACAATGTCTGTGGCAGGACATTGACAGGAGTAGTGGTTAATAAAATAGTGACTGAGGTGTTCCTCCACAATTTGATAATGTCTTAGTTATCTTTATTTTAGTGGTAGTAGAAAGACAAGGGAAATCTTGTATAAATTACAATTTTTCTTCATGTCTAAACAGTCATTAAATGATTATAATGTCTGTAAAGTATTGAGCAGATATTCAATTAAAAGTTTAGGGGAAAGGACAAAGGACACAGATGCAATATGAAACAGGGATACATAACTTCAGTCCTATTTTTCATTTCAACAGACCTGCAGGCACAAGTGACTATGAAGATCAAACTAAGCTCAGTCATCTAAGACTTTTCCCTCAGTGCACGGTGGTTGTGACCCACTTCTACAAACCAGATTCAAAGTAAATCTCATCAGAAATCAATGAGAGAGCCTAGTTCAGGCAGATCAATTGTGAATCATTTTATTGCTGTCCATTTCCAATTGGAAAGTACACAAAGGGAAAAGTCACCACACAGAAGTCAGGCCATTGTCTGCCTTTAGCTGTCATTTGCTACCAGTGAGATTCTTTCAGATACAAAAGCCATGACCCTAGTGATTACTTCAAAGCCTAACAATGAGGTATAGAGAGGAGGAGAAACTTTGAGTGAATATGTAAGGGGTAGATGAAGTTCTGAGTGAATGGATATTACTAACATCACCAGTGCCTCAGACCCATAGTACATTGGGAAAGCCTTTCTCTGGTTTGTATGCAGATGTTGCCAGAGTCTGCAGAAGCTAACTATCACAGCAGCTTCCTCTCCCCCAAATGACTGCTCTGTTTGACTTCTCCAGTGCAGAGACTAGCTAACTCTTCTCTCTACTGCTCATAAGTGCTGAGGATTCTGGTCACTGCATGTTTGTTACACTCCTACAGATTGAGCACAGCCAACACAATCTCAGCTTTTCTGTATGTGTGCATGTGTGTCTTCCCTTTCTTCATTTATTCCTTCCCCAGTCAGGTTACCAGACCAACCATACTGAATGAGGTGCTGAAAGATCCCACATTTTGAAGTCCCTGTTCTCTTTACCACTGTGTATTTTTGTTGGTTACAACATGAAAAGATAATGCTTGACAACCAGAAGAATAATCTTCATCTATAAATTGAGATTTTATTTAGAAAAAATACCTGTCATGATATCCAATGTGTAAGTCACTAACAACATAATAATGATAGCTGCCATCCTTGATGAATAAAAGATCAAATAAAGGGAGCAAAGAAATAAATGCAAAACACAGAGTTTATAAACATGCATTGACTAGTGTATTTTACTCATTTATTATACATTATATTTAGGAAATTAAAATAACAGAAAATGTATGTATTCCTTTAAACAAATACTTAGAAGATTTAACTAAGCAAATATAAATCATAGGCAAGCATGCATGCATGCATGCATGGTTCAAAAGTATGCTTTGTACATTCTGAAGCACATTGATTGAAATATTTATGCTTTTAATTTATTGATAAACACCTTGAGACTCTATAACAAATTAATATATTATATATAGTGAATGTCATTTTCAAAGATTTTTAAATTATTCTTTTTAGTAGGTAAAATGAGCTAAAGTGAATTAATGTTTTGGGGTATATGGGGAAAGCTCATTTTACTCATCACATCAACATACTTGAAAATAATCATTGTCCCGTAGATAAGGCTCAGTCATCAAGAGCACTTGTTACTCTTGCAGGGGATCTGTGTTTGGTCCTTTGTACCCATGTACCAGCTCACAACCATCCACAATGTCAGTTCTAGGGAATCTGATGTCCTCTTATGTTCTCTGCAGACAACAGATAGTCTACCTGCATGGATAGATATTCATGCAGGTAGAAAACCCTCACATAAAAAATAAAAATAAGCCAGTATTTTTAAATCAACACAGTGATTATGCAATATCAAATAAACTAATGAGTGAATTGATAAATGTTCAATATTTGTAGTAAGACCAACTTACATAGTAATGAGTCAATAACTATCAAATATTGTATTTTTATGGAAATTGCTACAGGGAACTTTGATTTTTTTTAATTTGGATTTGATATTTAAATATTATCATACAGGAAGGGTTCTGTTCTCCTCAGGACACTAAAATCCACCCAATAAACTGAAAAGAAACACTATACATGGAATATCTAACATAAAGCATATCACTTTAACATAAATATGAACAAATGTCTGCTCTGGATTTTGTTCAGGTTATTATTCAGCTATAGGAAATAATAAAGATTATAATACATATTTTTATATTGGTAACCTGAGGGCTAAAGATTTGGAGTACAATAATTCTTAAGAGTCCCATAATAAAAGACCAAAATACTAGGTTGCACAAACTATAAGTAAATGGAGTTGGCAACAGATGGGGTTTTTGCTAAGGACAAGGACAGCAACCTGGTAATCCATGAGCTCCCTACATATCTCACATTTTAGTGTCAGAAAGAAAGGCAGATGATAACATGGGATGTGATGGGTTAAAGACAGGAAGGGTGAGCAGTGGTCCTCAAACCAAAGAGCCCCCTATGTGTGTCCTTCCATCCTAAAGTCAGAACTCAAGCTCTGGTAAGCAGAGACATAACAGAGAGTGGTTTGCGTTCGGAGGTATGTGGATCCCTGGTCAAATCAGCAACATGAGGTCTTTAGAAACCAGCCCCCAAGATAGGAGCACTGCAACCAAGCTTATAACTACTACTACTATTTAGCTATTGTTCACAGAGGAAAAAAAAAAAAAAAAAAAACAGGAAAACACTCCCCCACTGCATCAGGAGGTTCAATGCTTTTATGTAAGGGGGTCCAAGACATTCATCCTGTGGTTTTTTAAGCAAATTCTCATTCAGTAATTATTTTTTCTGTTAAAGGCACTTTCATTTAATGACATGATTGGAAAAAAAAAGTCAATTTTGACTGCAGTAAAACCAAAATTAATTCTTAGGAAGGAGCTGGAGTGGCCTTACAGTGATTTCAATAGGTACAAAATCAGAATGAGATGCATACACACTTTTTTCCTTTCATTTCCCAGCTGTTTTTAGTGAAACTGTTGGGCCTAAAGAGGCCTGGTCTCAAGGCCTAGTGGGACTTCCTGAGCCTGGCTGAAATTTGGTGACCTTTTTTTGGCCTGCCACATCCACCTGAGAGTGACTTGGCAAGGCCAGATGTCAGATTGCTAGCTAACAGCTAGCTTAGTGGAATATTATTGGGCCTTTCTCTTCATATCACCTTACCCCATGCTAAGATTCCCACCCCCTACTCAACCCTATATAAGTCCCTGCTTGATGCAATAAACTGAGTTCCTGCCCCTGACCAGGCTCCCTGTTGAGTCTGATTGCCCTTGCAGTGGGCAAGGGCTGAGGATAGAGCAGATTCCTTGGTCCTCTATTCCTTGTCCTCTCCTGAGGGAGGAATTGCTGAGAGACAACTCCACAAGAGACAGCTCTATAAAGAGCTAGAAATAGCAGGGTGAAGAGATCATGCACACTACTTGATTCATTTTTTAAGACCGGCCCTAAAACTTCCCACAACAGCTGTGCTTGGCAAGATTAGCAAACAGCTAGTCCTAAGGCAGGGAAAATTAGGTCAAGGTGTATCAAGGTGGAGCTGTCTTACAGCACTGGCATCTAGCCTTGCACAATGGCAGGCTCAATGGCTGGATCTGTGACAACTGAACAGCCACATGTAAAATGGAGTTTTTCACAGGAAAGATAAAGCATTCTCTTTCTAAACATAAATGATGGAGTACATGCTTTTACTTTTTTTTTTTTCTCTCTCTCTCTCTCTCCTGAACATTTCTATTGATCTCAGGCTTAAAAAAATTAGTTAGTAGAGAATTATTTTTTTAAAAAAGTGTAAGGGGTTGAGAAAGAGTAAAGGGCTAATGTTTGCCTACAATTGTCAGTTGAGGATCTTGCCCTTCATATCATATTCCCAAATAGAGAACAATACAAAAATAAACACACCAAGTTATAAATCATATAAAGTGTACTACAAACACAAGTGAACTAATCAGTGTTGTTCCTCAGAGAGGAGGAGGAACAGGGGGCAGCATGGTTTTCATTATTTAAACATGCCTTTTCATGTCTTAAAAAGTTTGTAATAACAGTCTCAGTAGTGCAAACAATTTCATATGAAACAAGAGCTGTAAAAATAAATGCCCTTCCCTGATAGTGAGGTCATCAAATAAATTATCCACCATCATGGAGCTCTCATCTAGTGCCTGTTGGAAACAGAAGCAAACACCCATAAATAAACACTGAGTCGAACTAGAATCCAGATGCAGAGAGAGAGAGGACAAGACCAGGTTGAAGAAACACACAAAGACAGCTGACCTGAACAAAGAGGAGCTAACGGGACCCCAGACTGACATCTGGGAATCCAGCATGGGACTGACTCAGACCCCCTGACTATGGGTCTCAGCTAGAAGGACTGAGCATTCTAAATAACCTCAGACAGTGGAACTAGGATGAATTCCTGGTGCACAAAAGGACCTGTGGACACATCCCCCATGGAGGGATACTCCTTTAACCTAGAGACAGGAGAGAAGTCCTAGTCCCTACTTCAAATGACTTGTCAGAATTACATGATCCCACCTGAAATGGGGGTGGGGGGGATGGGATGGGAGGGTGGTCAGGTTGCATGTGAGGGAGGAAAAAGTGTAAGAGGGAGGGAAGGAGGGAAGGAGGAAGAGGAAACTGGGATCGACATGTAAAATAAAAAAATAATAATAATAAAGAAAAAGAAAATATGACATTATAGATTTTCATTTGTCCAGTAAACAACAGTTGTATATGAAAAATGATTCCTATATATAAGATGTAACAGAATACACTAATTATTCAATGTCATCAAATACAATGTCATCATATAACTTATAAATTGGTAGTAAAAGAAGATATACTACAACCAATAAACTAATGGATGATCAGGAAAAAAATTACTTTTGAAGAAATGTATTTTCCTCTATCTGGAGCTTAGAATTCATCATATTGCACTAAGGCCTCCCCAAAATCTGTGGCCTGGCTGATACTTGCCAACAATCTTCTCCGTAGTAAGCCTACCATCCTTGTTTTGGTCTGACTCATAGACTAGATGCCTGGCTTCTGCCTCGGCATGGTCATAGCCTGAAGGATGCAGTCTTTGGTCTCCTTCTTGTCCATCTGACCATCCTGATTTTTATTTTAAAATTTAACGAACTGTTTTTGCTCTGTCTTCACACATTCTGTCTCATTAGCATTTCTGTCTGTCATGACTGTACATGTCACCAATATACTCTTCTAGATCAATGAAACCATCAGCATTCTTATCTACAACCTCCATTGTTTCCTGCACCACTATTTCATTTAGTCATACTCCTCAGGGTGCAGGAAAGCAGTAAATTCTTCCTTTGTGGCAATTGGGTCTCTATCCTTGTCTGACATTTTAAAACTTCTCTCACCTCTCACCATCATCTATTTATAACTGAATCCATCATCAGGGTCTGGCTTATCCAACAAAGTGCCATAGGTCACGTTTCTGTACTCATCCTAGGAGATTAAGCTGTCCTGATTATCAAATCCCTGCCGATCGCTCTCAACATTGTCATATATGCATTTCATCTAGACTTGCTTAATCCAGGATTTCAGCTCCCCCTCAGTCATAAACTATCTTTATCCTTGTCTATTTTAGCTACAATCATTCAAACCCGTTCCTTGCTCTCTTTTGGTGTCAGCTGATCAAAACTCTTGGCTTCTGCACCCAAGAAGGCATCATGGTCATAGTCAAAATTCTGAACATCATTGTGAACTTTGTCACTGATCTGAGGCTCATGGTGTACTTATTCCTTATTTTCAGTAGGCTTGTTCAAAGCAAAGGCTGTACACAGGGACAGGCACAGAAGAAACCACAGCCCACCTTTTTCTGGAGTTCAATGCGGCAGGATACCGTGGCCACAGCTCCTGCCATGATCACATGATCAGTTCCCGCTCAACCAGAAGTCACAATTTTAGTTTTTAAATTGTGCAGTATAATTTAATTTCATGAGAGCTATTTCCAAAAATTATTCTCAAACCTCACTTGTCCTGTATGTCACATATGCATCTGTATTCACATATGCACCCATACACATGAACATTACTACTACTACTACTACTACTACTACTAATAATAATAATAATAATAATAAAATACATATTTTATATCCATATAAGAACATTTCAAGTGCCAAAGGCAGGGGTATAAAATATTAAGTATTTATTTAAATATACATAGGGACACAAATAATAGTACTAATTTTGACAGTTGAGTAAAGAGCCACTTATAAATTAAGCATATTCTTTCTCCCCCTGTGGAGTGTGGGGGTGGAATGGGATGTGAGGGGGTCAGGGGCATGGGAGGGAGGAAAGGTGAGGGAACTGGGATCAATATGTAAAATAAGAAAAAGTATTATATATATATATATATATATATATATATATATATATATATATATATAAACTAAAAAATTCAGAGACAATTTGGAGGATGTGCCACCTGCTCTGAAACAAGCTTAATGTGGCTGTTCAGTAGCCAAAGTCTTTTGGAGCATTTCCAAAGAAAGCCATGGTTTAATTTAGTATATGATTGTTAATAAATTGGACCAATGTTTAAAGATCACTGAGGAAAATAATTCTATGAAGGTGACAGATATAAAAAGAGCAAAAAACCCAGTCTTTCAGTTAGTAATAAACACTGTGAAGGCTTGTATCTCTTGTAGAAACAGTGTGAATTATTTAGTTCTGTTCATATTTGCGACAGGTATTATGTTCATCTGTCCATATAAATATTACTTTTCTGAAATATGGAAATAGCATATATACATATTAAATCAGTGGTTTTCATTTTATGTTATGATCTTCAAATGTATTGAAAAAATACAAGAAAAAATTTCATGAAAACATGAAGTATTTCTAATAAAATAAATACACAAATGAATTTACAAGTCTCATTTTTTTTACAAAGTATGTTCTTCAAATTAAATGTAAAAGAAAAAAATCTGTGGGAGGTGTATTCTGCATGACAGAGTGACTTCCTAGGATATACAAAATTCTGGGTTCAATTCCAGCATTCAAGAGGTGTTCAGAGGAGGTTCAGAAGCTCAATGCCATCCTCAGTTATATTGTGAGTACATAAACAGCATGGGCTACCTGTGAAACTATCTCAATAAAGGAATGCTCCTAGTATTTCAAAACACTGTCAGTCTAAGTAACCTAATACCTTTCTTTTTTTGCAACTATATTTTACCAAAATCATAGCTCATATAAACTTGAACCTGTCTGTACAATGTTCATAAGGCTTATTTATTTAGTTAAGGAGATTGTAAATAAACACCATACACCTCATAGCTTTATTCGATAGTAATAAATAGCATTATTTGATTAAGAAATGGACAGGTACAAGAAAACTCAAATGAGTTTTGTTCTTCATAAGGAACAGAAACTCTCCAGATTCCCATGAATTGCGTCTTTAGATTTATGTGGCAGCATTCATATAACTGACACTTAGCAACATATTTGCTTCCATTAGACCAGGTTCAAACATTTTCTAAAGGTTAATCGGTGTACTATTTTGAGAAATCAAAACCACTTTATTTTTTTCAGTACAGGAATGGATTTATAGTCTTGTCTTGAGTCTTTGCCTTAAACTAAAACACCCCTCTCCTTTGCTTGTAGCATAATCTGTGTTCACTGTGTGGAGTGTAATCTGAACATGTGCATGCAACTTGGGTTGTCTGTCCAGACTTTAAGAATTTGATCAATTTCCTGTTCTCTTGGTGGTGGTTAGTTGGATTGATTTGGGGTCTCACAATGCTGTTCAAGATGGCTTCAAAACTGCAATCTTCTGTCATTTGTATTTTAAGTGTTGGGATTACACTTATGCACCACCCCATCTATCAAGAACATGGATTTATAATATTAATTTCCCATGATCTACTTGGAACCTCACAAAAAATGTCTAAGTCTGTTCAAATAACAAAGACATTTAGAACTGCATGGGGAAGAATTACATTGGAAAGTTTGATATATTTTCCGGCTCATACACAATAAACAAGATATCATTATTTTCTTAACTTTAATATTTTTAAGGTTTCGTATCCTTTATCTAGAGCTTTCTTAGATGCTTCTTTCACCTCTTTGTTTCTTAGACTGTAGATGAGGGGGTTCAACATGGGGATCACCACTGTGTAAAACACTGAAGCCATTTTGTCTGTGTCCAGGGAGTGATTTGATTTGGGCTGTAGATACATGAAGATGAGAGTACCATAGAAAATAGTAACAGCCACCATGTGGGAGCCACAGGTGGAGATGGCTTTGCGTCGCCCCTGGGTAGAGCGGATTCTCAGGATGGCAGCAATTATGAAGAGGTAGGAGGTGAGGACTATGGAAGAGGAACAGATCATATCAAAGCCAGCAAAAGCAAAGATGAGAATTTCCTTCATGTGTGTGTCTGAGCAGGACAGAGCTAACAGTGGAAGATCATCACAGTAAAAGTGGTTGATAACATTAGGCCCACAATACGTCAAGCGAAAGGTGATGATTGTATGGAAAAGAGCAACTAGAAAGCTGTACACATAAGGAACTGCCACTAGTTGAATGCACACTCTCTTTGACATCAGTGTTGAATAATGGAGAGGGCTGCAGATGGCCACATATCGATCATAAGCCATAGAGGCCAGTAGGAAGCACTCTGTGATCATGAAGGTAAGAAAACAGCCCAGCTGTGTAGCACAAGCATGGAAAGGGATGGTATTATACTCTACCACAAAGTTCACCATCATCTTTGGTGTGATGGCAGACGAGTAACAGAGGTCAACAAAGGCCAGGTGACTGAGGAAGAAGTACATAGGTGTGTGGAGTCGAGAATCAACCCGAATTATAACAATCAACCCAAGATTGCCTAGAACTGTGACCAGATAGATTATCAAAAACATCACAAAACATGGGACTTGGAGTTCTGGCCGGTCGGTAATCCCCTTGAGGATGAACTCAGTGACATACGAGATGTTGACTTCAGCCATTGATTCTGGAGGATGGTGTAGATTTTACTGCTGATGAAGAATAAAAACGACATTTCTCAATGCTCCAGTCAGTCTTAGGGGAAAAGGTTGCCAGTGTGTTCTTGCTTTGTAAATCGTCACCCTGACAGCAAACACATACTTCAATGATAATTCTCCAGTCTTGCTTCAGGGTTAGGAGTCATTTTGTAGAGAATAACCTTCTAAAGAATTATATTGCTTTTTATCTTTAAAAATAATAAAAATGATTATTAAAATAAACATGTTATAAAATATGTGGGGAAACTGAATAAAAGTTCATATTTTACTATCAGTTTGGTTTTGACCATGTAAAAGGAAGGCAGCAAAAATACATAACTTAAAAGTAGAATTGTATTTGTGGTCTCTAATTATAATTCTGTACTTTCATCATAAGACATATGGATGGTATATCATGATAAATTTGTATATTAATATAACTATATAATTTTATATATTGTATAGGTATTCATTTTTCAATATCCTTCTCCATTTAGAGATTAAATAGTTTTCTTGTAGAAACTGAGAAAAAATTGGACATTTTAAAATTGTAGTCTTCAAAAATTTTATATAGTTATAGTTTATCTCAGTCATATATGTACCACCTACTCTTTCCCTTCAAATTTGCCCTCTCTTCTCAACAAATCTCTTTCCTGAATTCATATCTTTTTTTTCATAACTTGCTGACTCAAATTAGTGATGCACAAATGTGCATAGCTATGTGTAAATTTTTGATGCATGGAAAATAGGATTGTTATTATAATGGCTTGTACTTTACAAGGAGTCACTAACCAATGTATTGGAAAAAGTTATGACATTTTTAACATATAAATGTAAAACATATAATTTTATTCAAATTTAAAATTTATCATATTCTTAAGCATATCACCAAAAAGTAAATATATTTCAGGTAGTTCATGAAATAAGTTATTCTAAGTTACATAAGCATATGTGTATATATCTTTCTCCATATATATGTATCAATGTAGTTAAATAGCTAAAAATACCTATAACACTTGACTCATTATAACATCTAACACATGCCAAGTAAATATTCCATTGTAAAAATCTCTTGACAATATTCACAGGCTAAGTGGGCACTTTTGATGTAATTTGACAGTAATAACAAGAAAAAAACCCCTAAGCTACCGTAACTCCAACTCCTTCATGTTGTCTTAGTTTCTGTTCTGCGATGTAATAAAACACCATGATCAAGCTAACATAAAAGAAAGCATTTAATTTGAGGCTGAAGTATCGCAGCCATCAGACAGGCATAGAACTGGAGAAGTGGAACTTAGCTTAGAGATTACATCTCATAGATAGCATGAGGTAGAGAGGGTTAAGTTGGAATGGCTTGAGCTATTAAAAACTAAAATCCTATTTTGGTAACACATTTCTTTCATGAAGACCACGTTTCCTAATCCATTTAAACTATCCACCAACTGTGGACCAAGCATTCAAATAAAAGAGTCAATGAAGGCCATTCTCATTCTAAAACCACAATGTGTCAATCTTAATTGATTACAGCTGTTTTTATTGTAACTAAGTACTATTTCTATCTTACATTCTACTTAACACCTAACATGAATTTATTTAAGTAGATAAATTTATCTGAGTGTCTTGCTTTTTCTGGGATGAGGGGGTGTTCATGGGCCCTGATTCACAATTGAAAAATAAAGGAAAAAGAAAGCAGGTAATTCTAGCAGATACATAGAGAGAATAGTCCACGACTAGCGTGGCTGTGTACTCATTGTTTCTAGTCACTGTTGTGCCTCACAGAATACAGTGGATTGCTCTTTCAGCTTTATTTTCTCAAAAATAAAAAATACTACTTTATTTCTCAAAAATAAAGCTGAAACTAACTTAAATTGTGTTTTTGTGTAGTACCTAATTTACAACTCTAGGTCATCTAAATCAATTCTTACTTTTTAAAAAAAAATTCTTTTTTTTTTTTTTTAATTCCAATTCATTTCTTACTTGTTGTGAAGCAAATTGCCACTTCTTTACTGTTTCTCCTAGCATTTCCACATCTCTGTCTGCTTTTGAGGCCATTGACATATTATACTGTGGATTTTATTCAAAATGAGTCAGGTTCCATGCTTCAAAGTAACTTTCTTAGAGCAAGGTTTTCCCACAGACATTCCTGAACAATGAAGTTACCAATTTTCTTTTTAACAGAGTGGTGCAATCCAACAGGAACTCTGGTATTGAGGGTGGAATCTAGAGGTCATCATTTTTAAAATAGCCAGGATGTTTTATAAAGTACAGTGAATTATGTTTGTGAGCCACACAGCATGTAGAACACTTTGACTAGCTGTACTGGAGAGCAGGACTAAGCCATCTTTTCAGTTGCATTACTTCTGTTTTTGTTGTTACTATGGTATGTTGCAATTATTTATGTCTCTACCAGGCTAGCATTAATCAAGTCAAAGATATGATAAGTGTTATGAGTACACAAATAGTTTTGAGAGAGCACATTACACCCATTCCCTCACTTTATGAAAATGATCAACCAGAAAATGTATCAGTATCTGTAGTTCTCATCTTTCTTCCATTTGTACAACCCATCTTTCTCTGCTTTCACATACAAAATTCAGATTAATAATTTATCCCTAATTCATCTACCATTTATTTTTATTTACCATCTATTTTTATTTATTTTTGACCTCATACTTGCTTTGCCCGTCAAGTTAGCACAACGAATGCATGATTCACATGTCTCCTCCTCTAGTGGGTTGAGGATGCATGTATGAGCAATCCACACCCATTTGCAAACTAATTTTTTTCTCCAAAGTACATAAATAGTTTTATACATTATCTATCTATCTATCTATCTATCTATCTATCTATCTATCTATCTATCCATCTACCTATCATCTGTCTGTATTTATGAGCTTGTATATATATTTAGGGACATGTCACATGAAATGCATTATCTTAGATATAACAGAACAAATGGTAAGAATCTGCTCAGTTTTTGTACTTTATTGATCCAAGGGATTGAACTAAGACCATAAAGTTGGGTGATAAGCAATTTTAGCAACTAAGCTGTCTGCCAGCCCCAAGGTCTATAAACATTTTTGTTTCTAAAAAAAAAA
The DNA here is from genome assembly GCA_030556225.1 of Cricetiscus sungorus. Classification (NCBI taxonomy): domain Eukaryota; kingdom Metazoa; phylum Chordata; class Mammalia; order Rodentia; family Cricetidae; genus Cricetiscus; species Cricetiscus sungorus. The sequence continues at coordinate 26,052,684 of JANBXA010000372.1, read as the reverse complement.
AACATTTGGTTAATTCTAGATATCAGAAATATGGTATATATTTCATTAATAAGACAAATTATGGACAAAAGTTAATTTTGGCTTTAATCATTCTTAAAATTGAAAAGTCAGATTATTTTAGTCAATTTATAGTAAGACAATTTTAATTCTAGGAATTATTTTCCTCTCATATCTATGTCTAAGTGTATATGTATATACATATACATATATATGTATATACATATATATGTGTGTGTGTAACACATAAAATTATATGTTTACTAAGTTGTATTAGTTGAGAAAAAATACTTGTTTTATTTTTTATTAGTTCACCACATACAACAAATACTTAAAAAAAATCTAAATTGTTTTCCAATTTTAATTAGTCTCCTTTGTCATTTTCTGGTCTCTACAGATTCTGTTTTGCCCATTTATTTTTTGGAATATATGTGTTGGGGAGATTAAATTTTACTTTTAACTGATTGCTCAATGATGTAGATTATTTCAGACTTTTGTAAACGTTGAATTCTGACACAACAGTAATGCTTTACACAGAAAAGTATTTACCAATTTAAAAATGAAGGAAATAATGTAATGACTCAGGCAAACATTTCTTGCTTTATTTGCTGCTTAGTATGCAGGTACTCTTGGGGCTCTGTTAGCATTTTCCAAGTCTCTCTACACTAACATCTTTCAGTGCACTTTCAGCCTTGCTTCCACACACCAGAGATTAGCAACTGAGCTACAAATTACATGCACAGTGTAGCATAGGTGTTCAACCTCAGTCTATTCTTCAACTCTAGCCAGCTCCACATATAAACCAAACATGCATGTGTCATACAAACTGCCATAAAAACATGCTGGAAATCCCCCAGGTTGAGATTTATATCTCTATAGATTTAGATCTCATTAGAGGCAACAGTTGAGATTTAGTTCTCTGTAGCTTTTATTAGAGCCATAAACATCTGACAGGTACTGTGGGGATAAATAATGTTTTAACTGACTATTTCACTTCATATTTCAAAACTTTTAACTTGAATTTATTTTTGTTTGAGAACTAAAATTAAAATTCTCAATATAGTGGTGTGTGCCTCTAATTGCAGCACTCAGAGGCCAAGGCAGGTAGATTGCAGGCTTGGTGGTTTCTTTCTTTTAAAAAAAAAAAGAAAACAAAAAGATAAAATATTTTCTATTCCAATTGCTATAGGAATAAAGACCAAATATTAAAGTGTTTACTTTGTAAATATTTTTACCAGCATTTAAATGGAAAGCTATGATGGTTTAAAATGATTTCAGACATCCTGTCTAATCATAATCTCTCTCCATTCATCACAGAATGTTAATTCTTTTATGGACATTATGGGAAAAGGAAATGTAAATTCTAAAATATCACCTAATTAACTTGCGGCCATTCAAGGAGAGTGTATGGTGGGGAGATAGCACAGAGGAAGTGAGGGAAAGGGAAAGAGACAGAGAAGTATTTAAAAAGTAGTAATTTATATAAAATGCACATTCTTAGGAAAGCTGCAAAGACATGAAAATCACAGCACAATTTGACTACATTTTTACCACAGCTTATCGAAGAAAAAGCTTGCTAATGGGAAACTGGTGTGTACTGCCAGACTAGTTGTCATATTGGTACCCAGACTCCATCTGACTTACCTTCTTAGCAATAAGCTTGGCTTCCAGTGAGCTCATTCTGAAGTTGTCTTGGTGATTTATTATTTCCTAGATCCCTTTAGATCTCAACCTCTCCTGAGGTACACTGAAGTTATTAAATGTTGTTCTGTGTTTTCCATGGTGGAAGACAAGTTGTACAAATTACATTGTGGATTTTCAAGAAATCCCTTACCTAGAATCCTGAAGGGGCACTCTTGCAACACACCAATTAAATATTTCTTTTAAAGCAAATGTGAGCTCTACTACCAAAGAAAGCATGATGAAATGCAGTGTTTTGCTCATTATTGTTTTGAAATTTGGCTCTGTAAAATGAAAATCAGTGATAAGATGTTTGGACAGAATTCATTATTGCCACAATTTTAAAATTAAGTAAAAGCATTAGTTTTTGTATTACACTTATTGAGAGGAGTGAAAGAGTCAGCATATGTAAAGGGTATAGTAAACTATACTGAATGGGATTTGAAAGAGACTCATACAAAGCTAAGATAGTAGTAGTGTCATAAAGAATAAGATAAGCATAATAAGTCGAAGAGAACACTACTACAGTCAACCTCTAGCATGATGAATATAAAAATATTAAATATTTCTCATCAATATTCTATTATCTTTAATGAAAATAATGGATGATTGTCTTTGAATATTCCTCAGAATTAATTTGTATGACTTTCTTCCTCCTGTGTGTGTGTGTGTGTGTGTGTGTGTGTCTGTGTGTGTGTGTGTGTGTGTGTATGTGTGTGTGTATGTGTGTGTGCCTATATCTGTGTCTGTGTGACTTACCTTTCCATGTTTACATTTTGTTAGCATATATACTAAATTGAAAGTTCAGTTCATATTTGAGACTGGACTTATTATTTCTTCTGATTAATTTGTATCTCTATACCTTCTTTATGCAAATGTTTTTAATAATTGCTATCTTCTTTGCATACACTCATTTTGTAGGATGCTGGGACTGCTATGTATCCATATAGTGTTTGCTTTTGTAAATCAAAATTTAAAAGTAGAAATTCTGACTCATGGTAAACTTCAATTTCAATCTCAAATTAAATATATTATAAAATATATACTAAGTATATATGTATAAGTTTGCAAAACACAGCTCAAACTACAAATAAATATTGGAGTTATTTGCTGCTTTTTCTCGTAATCTTTTGCCCTTTTCAATTCTGTTTTCTACCTATAACCAAAGCCAGCCCTTCTATATTGTCAGGTTCTATTGTTAAACAAAATACTTTGCATTCTTGGCTGAATCCTACCTGAAATATAAAAATGTTGTGGCTAGGTGTAGAAAAATGCAATTATATGCATACTCTTTACCCTGACAAAACTCAACTATACATGGATCAAAACTTCAGTTATGGTCAGACATAGTGTTTCTGACAAAAAAGAAAGTAGGAAAATCGTCTTCAACTTATTGGTACAGGAACAGACTTTCTGCATAGCACAGGCAGGACTATAATAAGGACTATAATAAATGGGTCTATATAAAGCTGCAAAGTTCATGAATGATAAAGGACACTGTCATTTGAACAAAGTGGCAGCCTACACAATGGGAAAATTTTTGCAACCTACACATCAAATATAGTAGTAATATATAAACTAATGTACAACCAAAACAAACTTAGACTTCAGCAATACAAATACCTCAATTTTAAAATGTGGTACAGAAGGAAAATTATCAACAGAGGAAACACCAATGTCAGAGAATCTCTAACAGTGATGAGAGCAACTAATAATCTTAGTTGTAGCAACCATGCTACCATCTGCTCCACAATCTGGCAAAGGCCTAGAGATTGAAATAAAGTGACAAGACAGCAGATCAATGACAATGCCAAATGCTGAATGCCAGTAATTGAGGGGATGAGACAGGCTTAAATACTGATTTACAGCACAATAGAAAATAACAGGATTTTTAGGCTTAGCTCCTCCCCATGAGGTGTGTGTTATCAAAACAGGAAAAGTACCAATAACAGCTTGGGGCAAGGAGTCTGGCCAACAGCTTCAGGCTAGCACAAGAAGCCTTAGGAATTCATGCAGGGCCTTAAACTGAGCAATAGTGGAAAGGCTACCTTAAATGCCTGTCCCTGATAATGAGATTGATGACTAATTATATACCATCATAGAGCCCTCATCTAGTAGCTGATAGAAACAGAAGCAGACACCCACAGCTAAACACTGAGCCGAACTGGAATCCAGATGCAGAGAGTGGGAGTGATAAAAAAAAAATGGGAACACCACCAGGCTACAGAAACCCACAGAGACAGCTGACCTGAACAAGAATGAGCTAATGGACCCCCAGACTGATAGCTAGGAAACCAGCATTGGTCCGACTCAGACCCTCTGAACAATGGTTTCAGTTACAAGACCTGGGCAGTCTAAGGGACCTCTGACAATGGAACCAGGGTGTATCCCTGGTACATGAAAAGACTTTGGGAGCACATTCCCTAGGGAGGGATACTCGCTTAGTCTAGATACAGGAGGAAGGGCCTAATCCCTACTACAAATGACTTGACAGATTTTGTTTATCCTTCCTGGAAGGCACCACCCTCACTGTGGAGTGGGGGAGGATTGGATGGGAGGGTGGTCAGGGGGCATGGGAGGGAGGAGGGAGAGGGAACTGGGATCAATATTTAAAATAAGAAAAAATAGATATGATAAAGAAAAAAGAAATGTTCAACATCCTTAGTCAAATGAAAATCAAATGATTTGCAGGCAACTTCAAATCAAACCTACTTCAAAATTTAATCTTAAATCAGCCTGGATATAAAAGAAATTAAGTAAGTAAGTAAGTAAATAAATAAATAAATAAATAAATAAATAAAAACTACAAATTGATTCTGTGAGGATATCTGATGAAGTAAGGGGAATACTCTTCCATTTTTCATGGAACTACAAATTTGCACAGCCTTTATGGAAATCAATGTGGTAATTCCTCAAGATGCTGGAAATAGATCTATACCAAGATCTATCTATAATATCTTTAGTAATACACCCAAACATTTTATCATGCTACAAAGACACTTACTCAGACATGTTCTTTGTTGCTGTATACATAATAGCCAGAAATCAGATACAGCCCAAATCTCCATCAATGGACAGTTATGTAAAGAAAGTGTGGCATTTTCATATAATTGAATATTTCTCATCCATTAGCAAATTATGAAGTTTTCTTGTAAATAAATGAGCTACTAAAACATCATCCATAGCAATATATTCCAGACTCAGAAAAAAAATATGGTTTGTATTTACTTATAGTGGACAACAGCTGTTAAATCTTTGAGAGGAAAGTACCATGTTTAGAATCACAAAATTTAGGAATAAAGGACTAAATAGGAAGAATAGGAGTGAACTAGAATATTTATGGATGGATGAGATGGGGTAGGGTGTGCAGTTTGCAGATGAGTATCCAGCAGAGATGGTGAAGAAGAGGGGAACAAGGGAGTCAATACAGGGAGGGACACCTAAAACTAAAGGCCATTTTAAAGATTGTATGGAAACAAAATACAGTAGAAGCCTCCTAAAATATATTCATGTATGAAAGTGATCTAAATGAAATCAATAAATAATGGAGAAGATGCACATATCTTCATCAAATAAATTTTCCAGTACCAAGAATGACTTATTTATATAATCAAATTCTTTGCAAAAGAGCCTTCATCAGAACCACCTCACTATCCAGGTTATTGCCATGGCTATTGTTTGCTATCCACAAATGAGAATAAGCCTTATTGCTGAAGATAACCCCTAAATAATTCATTGAACATTGAGAAGTCTAGTCTGTACTTACCAAGGGCCTTCATCACTTCTGACAATTATTCATGATATTGGGATGTACTCTGTGTTCTACCAGAGGAGAAAGGTAATCATCAATTCAGCTACAAACTGATATACATGTTATGTAAATCTACATGTTATGTAGATGTACATGTTATGATCTACATGTTAACAAACTGTTAACATGTATGGAAGTACACCATGTATAGAGGCACAAAATTTGGGAGGATGGCCAATAAATATATGAATGGATTTAAGGTGTATGTCATGATATTATAACCATCCCTGACACTACTTGGGTGTCCAAGGACAAAAAAGTAGATAGTCCAGGGACCTAGGTGAAAACAAAACACTACACACTACTGTTCTTATCAGTGACATAGAAAAAAAAAAACAAAAAGAAACAAACGGAAGACTCCTAACAGCATTCTGCTATACTAATATAAACTAACAGATAAATATCTCACTCAGCCATCATCAGAGAAGCTTCCTACTGAATTAGATGAGAATAAATACAGCGGCCCAGCGATCCACAGCTACATAATATGGAGAGAGTCGGAGACCTTAGAACATTTTGTCCTAAATTGTATGTCTCCATCAAATCCCTCACCTCAAAGTTCCAGGAACCTAACAAAAGAGGAGTCAGAAAGAATGTAAGAGCCAGGGGCATGGAGAACACCATGAAAACACGGCATTCTAAACACAACTTGACCAATTCATAGCAGCAGTGTTTACATGCATAGGCTATGCACTGGTGTGCACTGAAGGGGTTCTAGCATTGGAAACACTGTAGACATAAGCCCTCATCCCTAGTGCATAAGCTATCTCCAATGTGATTGAAAATGAAAAATTATTTTTTTTTCATAACAGAGCTTCATTGAGTATAAAACCCACTGGTGAGGTCAGATCCCATGCCCTGCAGTAGATAATTAAAACAAAGTAAATTTAATTTAATTTTTGGAGGATTTTTTTCATAATGCTTTGTCTGGGAGATTTTTTTCTTTTTTTATCCTAAATGTCTTTTCTGACTTAGTACTTTTTTAGGTAATTTTTATGTCAATATGTGTCTCTGTGACTTTATGAGTTTCTTGTGCTCTTTCTTTGAATTCTTGTCTGTTAGTTTGTTTTGTTCTATTCAGGTTTGTTTTCTATAAATCTTATTTTATGATTTTACTTTCTTTTTTCTTAGATGTCTGTTTTCTATTAAGAGGAAACAAGAAAGGATGTGGAGGTAGGTGAATACATATTGTATGGAAAAAATCCACTTTTAATAAAAAAGTCACATAAACATAATAAAATTTGCTCTATATTTTGATTAAATATTTTACTCTAATATATTAAGATTGTCTGAAAATTCATAACATATGAATGGAAAAGTGTGGTCAGCCTTTCATGTGAAATTCTTAGTGTCTCATGATCCATTATTTGTGTCACACTCTTTCCGGTTCACTATTTTAGATATTTCAATATAAATGGCATAACCTATAGTGGCATCTTGTTCCACCAGTGGACTTGGAGTGGTAGTCACACCTTAGAGTATGGCTTCAAGTGAGGATCTAACTCACAACCTCGGCATTGTCCTACCTACACTGTCATTTAAGTACTGCATGCTAACTGATTGCCAATAGACTCGTTTTTAGGATGTCAATGGACAACTACTTTGAGCTCTGAAAAGGATGATTCTGTAATTATACACCTTTTATAAGTAATGGCTGTTATGGGTATACCTGCACAAAGAAAAACTGACAATACTCCAGCATATATTTCCACTAAATTAAAAGTTTTTAAAATAGTATAACTTGAAATATATTACAGGTATACTACACAATCCTACAGAACAAGCAGTTTTTCAGAGATTTAATCTTACCTTAAAAGAAATTATCTATAAAAAAGGACAGGAAATCAAGAACACCCAAAAAAAATTTACATAATACCCCATTAATCTTGAATTTTCTTAACACTAATGAGAAAGGGACAACAGCTGCAGAAAGACAGAAAGACGTGGGACAGCAGACATACTTCTGAGCTAAATCAGCCAGTGTACTTCAAAGATGTGTTGACCTCAGAGTGAAAACCAGAATACGTTTATGTTGGGGTAGGGGTTTTGCTTTTGTTTCTACAGGATGTGAAAAACTATGAATATCATCAAAGCTAATAAAGATTAGATTAGAATGGGAGAAACCTATTGATGAGGAGAAATAATTCATCTACCAATGTAAATTCCACAAGTTACAAGGAAACCTCATAAAGGTTGTGGGGGTGTTCTATTCTTTTCTTGACAGAAAAAACAGAAAATACCCATCTTCAAGAAGTCAAAAGACAATGGACAGCTAAAAAGCAAAAAAAAAAAAAAAAAAAAAAACAGAAAGAAAAAAAAAAGGAGAGTTATCATCACAAAAGCAAAAAAGAATCTGACTTATGGACCAATATCTATCTATACGGGGTATAATCTCTCTACCTAAACACATGTCCCAGTATAGTAGTAGTCTTGATTCACTTAAAAATCAAAGCTGGTTCTAGGATGGCATATAAGGTAGTCATCAGTAGCTGTCATCAGTAGCTGATAGAAGCAGAAGCAGACACTCATAGCTAAGCACTGAGCCAAACTCCTTAAATTCAGTTGCAGAGAGGGAGAAATGATGATCAAATGGGCCAAGACCAGGCTGGAAAAAACCACAGAAACAGCTGACCTGCACAAGGGAGAGCTCATGGACCCCAGGCTGATGGGAAACCAGCATAGGACTGACCTAGACCTCCTGAATGTGGGTGTTAGGAGGACTGGAAAGTCTATGTGGCCTCTGGTAGTAGATCAGTATGTATCTCTAGTATATGAATGGATTTGGGAGTCCATTTCACATAGTCGGATACTTTCTCAGACCAGACACATGGGGGAGAAACTAGATCCTGCCCAAAATGATGTCACATAATTTGAAGTACCCCATGGAAGGCCTCACCCACCGTTGGGAACAGAAAGGAGATGCTGGGGCAGTGGGGGCCTGGGAGTATCAGAGGGAGAGAGAACTGGGATTGATATAAAAAATAAGATTGCTTCTTATTTAAATTTAAAAAATTAAAAAAAAAATATCAAAGAAGGTTCAGGGTTGGAATGTAGCTCTCTCCTCTAAATCCCAGCATATTGTTAAAAGAAAAATTCAATACCTACCCTGACTCAATCTTCCTAGTCGCATAGTCACATGTGCTTTTCTCTTCTCCTGTTCTCTTTCTCCTAGTTCTCTCTCCATTCATTGCTCCCCCCAAAAGATTGAGTCAGGGTAGGAATAGAAGACAGAAGAGAGAGAGAGAGACAGAGAGAGACCGAGAGACAGAGAAAACATAAAAGATGGAACCAATATTGGTTTGATGAGAAAACTGAACCTAAAGAAAGGTCTAGAGACCTACAAGACTGACTCCAACTAACAATATGAACAACCATGGAAAGGCTACCATAAATGCCCTTCCCTGATAGTGAGTTCATCAACTAAATTATCCACCATCACGGAGTCCTCATCTAGTACCTGTTGGAAACAGAAACAAACACCCATAGCTAAACACTGAGTCAAACTAGAATCCAGATGCAAAGAGAGAGGACAGGAACAGGTTTCAGAAATACACAAAGACAACTGACCTGAACAAGAAGGTGCTAATGACTCCTCCTAACTAATAGCTGGGAATCCAGTATGGGACTGACTCAGACCCCCTGAATATGGGTCTCAGCTAGAAGGATTGAGCAGTCTAAGGGACCTCAGACAGTAGAACCAGGATATATTCCTGGTGCACCAAAGGACCTTGCAGACATATCCCCCATGGAGGGATACTCCCTTAACCTAAAGACAGGAGAGGAATCCTAGTCCCTACTTCAAATGACTTGACAGATTTACATGACTCCACCTGGGTAGCATAGCCCTACATGTAGAATGGGTGTAGAGGGATGGGAGAGGAGGGTGGTTAGGGTGCATGTGAGGGGGGTAAAAGAGGGTAAGAGGAAGGGAGGGAGGGAAGGAGTGGAAACTGGGATCAACATGTAAAAATTTTAAATTATATTATTAATATATATATATATATATATATATATATATATATATGAAAGAAAAATTCAGTTTCTGTCTCATATCAGAGGAGCCAACTGGTATGAGACAGAAGAAAACCAAAATCTAGGGACCATTATTACCAAAACTCTGTTATCTCTCAAAAATCCTAAATTCCTCCATAATACTTTCTTCTGTATTGTCCATTTCTTTGTATACACACCTATAAACATTTAAGCTTTCCACTTTGATATTAATTTTAAGTCTTCCATAGTGAACAATAAAATTTCTTAATAGCAATCTCTGAAGTCTCCAAAAAGAAGATGAGGCCCCATAACATTAATTCTACTTGGTTCAAAATGATGTGCTTGAATTGATAAACACCACTGAAGGATCAGGATAAACTGCGATAGATAGTTCTGGAATAGATACCTATGATGGTTTACCTTCTTATAACTCTCTACCAAGAGCTTCAGATAAGAGCCTCAGATAAGACTTACCTGCTACTCAGAGACAAGCTATAAATGCTACAGGTAATCCTCTTGGACTTTGAGACTTACTTATTGCTTTAGTTTTTTTTTTTTTTTTTTTTTTTTTGTTCTGTTTTTTTAAGGAATCTATAGACACATATTTGCCCCCATGACAACTGCAGGAAAATCTAAGAAAACAAAACACCCTTTCCCTACAATTGTCTTAGGTGATGTTTTGGTTTTTCCTAAGGATATGGATAATTGTCACCTGCATAGTAGGGTTCGGGAGGGAATATGAAGTTCAGACTCAGGAATCTCTTTTGGAAAAGTATAAGAGAAAGTAGTAGATTAATATATCTTCCTTGTGAATTATTTTAGCAACTACTATTTATAGACAACTTACGTGGTTATAGAGTCTTCTATATTGATACTACGTAAAATTAATTCTGTATTCCTGCATTGGGTAATTTGTATATTGTTTGAAACTTGAAATGATATTTGTTATAGTGTATAACTCCCTCTTTCTGTTTACAGGGTTTTGACACATACATGTAAAGTTTTTTAATCATAGTGTATATATGTATGTTCTTACATATGCATAAGATATTTTTATATTGATACAATTTAGTATATTTTTATCATTTTGTACAATACAGCTCTACCTCTGATCAAGATATTTTTAATTCTACCTCTGATTGACATATTTACATATATATGTATCTAGTCACAATTAGAGGTCATTGTCCTCATATTGCACATCTGTTGAAAGATTATTTATATATGGAAAGCTTCAGTCAGTAAGGAATATATGTTTTTGAGAATTACAGGTTATAGTCACCCATATTTATTTTCCTAGTTACGTTAGTCAGGTTCTCTATATGTGCAGAGATGTAATTAGCATAGACATTTGATCTTTAAACACTTCAAAGACCTACAGAATATGGCACTTACATATTTTATAATTTAGAACTCTCTTGTTATGAGATACAATTGATCCTGACAGCACATAGCTACTCCCAAGAGTATGATGGGCTCTGGTAACACTTCATTTGGAGTTCATATTCTTCTTGAGAAAATTGCCTTTTGGGCAAAGAACTGCCCTTACCCAAACTGCAGACTATGAACAAGCTGGCCTAAATGAACAACAAGCAGGATATAAACAAAAAGAGGCTGCTGAAACTTGCCAAGCCAGGGTAGGTCAGTCTTTTGAATTTTCCTGTTTCTGATATGGTCTGTCAGATACTCTACGCATTAGCCAAAGTTGGTTGCTCCAATGTTACTGTGAGAGCTTGGCTGACTGTTCAGGTAGCCTGCTGTTTCTGTCATTTCTTGCACTATTAGGAAGTTGCTCCCTTGCACTCCCAGCTTACTCTAGTAATGTTATTTTCCTTCTCAGGTTTTTTACATGGTTGAAGACCAGATAGTCATAGTTAATGTCTGCTCTTACCATGGCTAAAGATTATTAACTAAATATTAATAGGTACAAGACTTAGACTTTCCATAGTAGGACAGCTATCAGAATAATCTCTGTTTTATGCCATTAACCCTGCACAGGACATTTAGTATGTGTTTCTTACTTAATGTTGCTCCTCTGGTTGTAGGTCTAAATGCATGTGTGTTTCTTTATCCTGGACTATACTTGATTTTTATTAACATTGTATATAGATTTCCCATCAGGATTAAAACCCTCTTATTTAGAAAAAAAAAGGGGAATGTAGTGAGTGGCATGTTGTTCCAACAGTGGACTTGGTATGGTGGCCACTCCTTAGGAAATGGCTTCAGGTGTGTTGCTCTGACCCCTTGTAAGAAAGAGGAGCAGCTGTCCCATGGTCTCTTGGTTTGTGGTCAGAGCACTATAAAGGGCAGATGTTTCAGCTCAAAGAAAAGGAAGACAATGCCTGTTATTTACCATCATAATAAATATGTTAATTCTTTATCTGGGTAATTGTGGACTCCTTTAAACCCAACTTCAATAACCCCTGGTTTACAATGGGCATATAGACAGTAGAGGAAGCATTGATTATTCAAATTGATGCAAATATCTCAGCTGTCCCTCAACATCAATTGTTGGGGAATGAAAGTAAAATATACCATTTATAGCAACAATATCTAAAAACACTTTATTATGTCACTCACGTTGTGCCAAGCAACATTTCAAGAGATCTTGAGATTAAAGCCTTTAATCTTTATAATGATACTACAAGTATTGTATTTATCTTTATTTTCAAAGGTGAAACCTGAAACTTAGGTAGTCAAGAATCTTGAGATCACATACCAACAAACAAGTAAAGCCTGAACATTAACTCAAAGAATGTAATCACAAGGTGTTCTTCCTTCTTGATTTTTAAATGTAGGACTCCTGATTCCCATAGACTGTATCTGTTAAAAATGTCTTATAGCTGAGCTACATTGGGTTTGGTCACAGGGAAATTTTGTCAGACCACATGGCATCAGGAAAGGGAATGAGGGTACATTGTCTATAATCAAATCATTCTTTGGCAGATGTTTCTAGCAGAAGGATACCTTCACAGAGCTCCTTCCAGTTATATTTTACCTATAGCACATTATCATCAAGTTTCTACTCTCTGCAACCCCTTAGCCACTTGCTAGTTATTCTTTTTCTGAGGTACTATGCATTGATCCTTCTCAGAAATCTGACAAGTGCCCAAGTGCACTAAAAGTTGTCTATTTTTTACTTTGATGATCTCATACTCTGACAATTTACTAGAAAGGGGAATTTACTCTTTATACATAGGTGACCTTCTAAAACATTTGGGGAAAGTGACACTTTAATATTTTTAAAAATTGATAGGATTGGGGGCAAGATAGTTGTCTAACTGGTTAAGTTGTTCTAGAGAATTCAGGTTTGATTCCAAGCACCCACATGGTAGCCTACATAATCTGTATCTTCAGTCAATAGGATTTAAAACCCCCTTCTGACCTCCACAAGGAGCAGGCATATTTGTGCCATATAGTATACATGCAGCCAAAACACCCAGACCCATAAAGTAATAAAATAAAAATATTTTTAAAGTTGGTAAACATTGATATTTTGAAGAGTGAGTACTTGGAAAATTGTTTTGATAATTACAATTTCAAATATCAAAAAAGGAGATACCATAATAGAGGGAGGCATTATAGGTTTGAAGTGAAAACTGACTCTAGAGAAATGTACAGAGACCTACAAGGATGACCTCAACTAACTATCTGAGCAAGAGTGGAAAGGCTACTTTAAATGCCCTTCCCTGGTAATGAGATGTATGACTACCTTATATGCCATCATAGAGCCCTCATCTATTAGCTGTTGGAAACAGAAGCAGAAATCCACAGCTAAACACTGAGCCAAAATCCTGGAATCTAATTGCAGAGAGGGAGGAGTGATATTCAAAGTGGTCAAGATCTGGCTACAAAACCCCACAGAGACAGCTGACCTGAACAAGGGGAGCTCATGGACTCCCAGACTGATAGCTGGGAAACCAACATTAGACCGACTCAGACCCCCTGAACATGGGTCTCAGTTTGAAGGCCTAGGCACTCTAAGGGACCTCTGACAGTGAGACCAGGATGTATCTCTGGTGCACAAAAGGACTTTAGAAGCACATTCCTCATGGAGGGATACTTAGCCTAGAGTAGGAGGGAGGGCCCAGATCCTACTTCAAATGACTTGACTGATTTTGCTGATCCCTCCTGGAAGGCATCATCCTCCCTGTGGAGTGGGAGAGGGGAATGGGATGGGAGGAGGTTCAAGGGGCAAGGGAGTGGGAACTGGGATCAATATGTAAAATAAGAAAAATATTATATATATATATATATATATATACACATATATATATCTGTATGTAGGTACACATATATATATATCTGTATGTATGTATGTATGAATATAAAGATATTTATTATTCAGGTTATTTGGGCTTATTAGTTTTTTGCTTAGTTGGTTGGTTGGTTGTGGTTCTGGTTTTTAGACTTTGTTTGTTTCATATTACCAAACATGAACTTAACATGAAACAAATGTGGGTACTAGAAATAGAAAGTTCCCACTAACTAACTATAGGTGTGTAAATAAATCATCTTGATGTTATTATTAAAATTAAAAACCTGAAAAAGTATCTTTTAAAGAGAAATGTTTATTTGAGTTCATGGTTAGAAGGCTCTGGTGACCTGACTGATTTGAACCTCCTATGATTGCAGGAGAACTTGGTTGAGCAAACTGTTTACCAAATAACTCAGAAGAAAAAGGGTTTCCAGGATCCTACAATTTTCTTAAGTATCCCAGTGATTTATGATTTTGAAACAAGGCCCTATTTCCTAAGTACCCACAAGTCCTACAGAAAAATCCTATCTCCAAGCAAGTATGTAAAAGCCACCATATATGACATTTTCTAAACAATAAGATTTTCTTAAAAAAACAAAACATGGAATGGATAGACTAGGACTTAAGAATCCATAAAACAATTCCTGTCACAGATTAAGAATGTAGAAATAGGCAAACAAGATAGAACATGTGACATTTGTCTTTCTGTGTTGGAGATACCCAATTCAATATAGTATTTTCAATATCCATCAATTTGTCTTCAAATTTCATCATTTCATTTTTCTGTGAGATTAAATAGAATCCCACTGTGTATTTGTAGCACACTCTTATTATTCATGGATCAGTTAAAGGATATGTGTGTGTGTGTGTGTATGTGTGTATGTTTATCTGTGTGTGTGTATATACATATATTCATATGTATATACGTATATACGTATATACGTATATACGTATATATGTATATACGTATATATGTATATATGTATATATGTATATATGTATATATGTATATATGTATATATGTATATATGTATATATAACAGGAATAAATAAACACAGGTGGTGATACAGGAGAGGTAAAATGGAGATATGGAAATGATATAAATACAATAGCATGTGTGAATTTCTCAAAACCTAAAAAACTAAATGTAATTTAAAAACTAAAGGAATACAATTAGGTGGCCTAAAGTAAAATAAAATGAATTTCATTGTCATAGTTGGGGAAAAGGCACAAAGTTCAACTGCAACCAATGAATGACAAGGAAGGAAAAATAGCAGAGATGAATAGGCCATACTTTCATGGAACTTTATTAGTCATATACATTTTATCTAACTGCTACCATAGGAAAAAGTAATAGAAATGCTTCATAAGAATGACATTACCAGAAATTTTTACGAAACATCCTTTAAAATTATAACAGTATAATTCAATATCATAATTTGAATTAGACCACTTGGTGACATGAACATAAAATGAATAAAATTATAAAATAAAGAAAGAAAAATTCATGTATGTATATATTCACCTATAAGGAAAAAAAAGGAGTTGGGTTTAGAAGTATGACTAAAAGCATTTATTGCTTTTTCAGAGGACCCAAGTTTAAATCCTAACACAGACATAACAGCTCAAACTATCCAGTTCCAGGTGGCCCAATACCCTCTAATGGACTCCATGGGCACTAGTCACACACTTAGTACACATACATAAATTCAGACAAAACAATCATACACATAAAATACAATAAATCTATTTTTTAAAAAGAAACAAGAGAATGAGAAATTGGACTGTTTCACTATATTTGTAGGTAAGGAAATGGTAATCTTAGTTGAAAAATTTAAGTTATATATTGTAGCTTTGGCTACAATATATAATCTTAATAATTATACAATAGAATAAAAAAATAAATATAAAACAATTTTACTTTACATGAATAAATTTGTGTCATATGCACGGGTCCACAAATGTATCCAAAGGTACATTGAAATTATTTCATTTAAGGCCATCACAGTAGGTACAATGTACATGACTGTTTCCAATGTGGTAAATATCAGGCTCAATTCTAAAAACAGAGTGGAAAAATGGGGCTCTAAACCCTAGGATTGAGAGTGTATCAGTGGATTTCAAATGACATTAAGGAAACAGAAGGAATAAAGGGGATTCTGGCTAAACAAAACAGACAGAACTATTAATGAAAACAGGTCATGTTGATCAGACATCACTTAATATTAGAGAAGAGGAGGCAGATTGCATGTTGAGAATGACTTATTAGATAGGAGTGATTGAAGGTCCTTGCTAAACTGAATTGAGAGGGTTCTGTTATAAAGTTGAATTTTACAATCACAGATGGGCCTAGAAAAAAGCTTGCTAAACCAAGTAGAATTTAGTCAAACCAATAAACTTAACCTATCTTTTATTTATCTTTCTATCCTTCCATCTGTATATCTATTTATGCACTATAATATTTCTTTATTACTACAAATGGCATGAGTATATACAAGTTTGGTGTAGTTTCTAAAGGGAAAATATTTATTATGTGTTTGTACTTAATTATCACTGAATAAATATAGACACATAATTATATATATATATATATAAATATGTATATATATGTATATATATGTATATATATATAAATATAGTATGTGTATAACAGTGATTAAGAGCATCAATCCTGCATGTAAACAAATTATATACAAAATTTGAGACTTCTTTTTATTATTTGATGTATTAGGAAATTTAATCAAAATTATGTAGCTCTTGTGAGGATCAATGGCTAAATGTATAGACACATTTTAATAACTTGTTTAGGACATTTTATAGGCACTCTTATTGTTAATATTGACATTAAATAGTCCTGTGTTGTAAGTAATATTTTTATTTTGCAATTGAAGTTTGAACTTTATGATCTTCCCATGAGTGCCCAGGTAAGTTGTAAAAGGCTCTGAGCACATACTGAGTAAAAGCCAGCTCAAAAATTTCCCACTAAACTGTATTCTTTCCCAGAGGGAAGTGGTTCAATGTAGTAGAAAGAGCTGTCCCTTGGGAGTTACAATTATTTCAGCATATTCAAACTGAATTCATTAATTTTAATGAAAAAGTTGAAACTTTGTGTTTGCTTAAACTGTTTTCAGATAATATATCCCCATGAAAAAACTAAAGAACCCTTCAGTCTAATAAGGCCCCAGGAAACTGATTAGCAAGTAAACTGAATCTGCAGTATAGGGAATTCTCTTTGCAATGAGGAGTTTTATAATAAGACCCGGAGAGACAGTTTCATCACCAACACTGAAACAAACTCTGGTTTCAGTTTCTTTCCCCAAATGATCAGCAATTGTTTAATGAGAACTGCACTTAAAGAAAGTGCCATTTTGCTTGATATCTTAGGTCCTCTAAATTTTTGCAGGTCTGGCTAGAATTAGAATCATCAGGCTCTCCATTTTCATGTTTCACAGTGTGGACAACAACAAGGACTTAGGAATTTCTAAATGTTCTTTTGAGATATTGCAGAGCACCACATAATTAGAGAACATGATCACTTATTAACACTTTTCACATTGACTTGGAAACTGTAACTACTAAAATAATTGACATTCATTACGCTGGAAGTTACTGAAAGACAAAATACATTAAAGGAAACTAAGAGATGCACCATCCTTTACTCAAAAGTGAAATCAGGAGTCAATCATTTCAGGCCCAATTGATTTAGAAATATGAAATAAAACTCAAATTTACTTATGTTCAACTTAACAATGTGATATGGGGTATTCTGTCTGCAAGTTGAAATGATTAATTTGATTATTAATTCCTGCTTAAGCATAATAGCATTATGAGCTGAGCTTAAATATGGTGCTTATGACTATGCCTTGATCATTTTCTGAAAACAAACTAGCATCAAACACCTATGTTTCCATGTGTCACCCTGGATAAAAAATAAAAAAAACTGCTAATATACATTTGCTCAAGTGGAGAGGATAAAAATTTTGGTACTTTATGATTAAGAAATAATTTAATGCATGCTTCTTTACAAGGGAAAGCATTATAGGGGATATCTTGTTACAGGCATTTAGTCTCACCAAATTTTACAAGAAAACACTGAAAGTAGTCATACTAAGAATTAAGTAAGGAAAGCCTATATCACTGGAATTTGGATTTAAAATGAGAGGGAAAGTGAATAAACAGAAGTCAATGCAGACTACATTGATGCAATTGATATTATCAACCAATGTTTAGAGATTACTCTATTATACAAATTTGCAAATGTAGAACTGAAAATGTAGTTACATTTTGTCAATATTGGGACCTGAAGTCAGGAGCTGTTTTGTGTTCATTGAATCAATTCATGACAAGGCCTCAGAAAAGAGTACCATCATGCCTTGAATACTGTAGCAGGGGTTCAAGCTAGAAATTGTAATTCCATGTTCAACAATGTTTAGAGGCTATCAACAGAAAATGTATGGACACAGAGAAAATGGACATTAAGAATGTAAACTGATAGAATTAGATAGTAAAAATTTCATTTTTTGTCAAGAAATTTTTTTATTTGTTTCATATTTATGTTATAAAGATCATTCTAATAAAATTTTTACTGTTTATTGGTATGCACCAACACATTAAGAACAAAAAAGAAAGAAAGGGGACCTAAAGAGATGGCTGAGCACTTGCTACTCTTGCAGACCTGAGTTTGGTTGTCAGTAACCACATAAGGTGACTCATAGCTTCTGTACCAAGGTTCAGGAGATATGACACCAACTCTGGCCTGTGTAGACCCCTGCACACATGTATGTATACATACACACAGACACAAGCACATACAGATACACAAAAATAAAAAAACCTAAATCAAAATATGAAGGGGAAAGACATTGTTTCAATGACAAAATTTAATTTGTTTGATTATTTATTAGAAATAAAAATCAATATAGAAGCAGGAAAGTTGCAATAAGAAAACATAACATAATAAAGCATATATGTTGTGAATAAATTTTGGTTATCTTGTAAGTAAATGATATTGAAACACGGAAGTTCATTTTATCATCACAATTCTTTCACTGATCTCTAGTGTAAGGGTCTGTGAGAGAGTGTCAAGTAACAGGAGACATATAGAAGAGAGAGAAAGCTAGCAAAGAAATGAAAGTAAAAAGACTAAAGTATTAGCAAAGAGAAGACAGTTTCCTACTGTTTCTGAAGATTGTACAAGAAGGGCCAATGAAAACTATTTAAATAATGACATGATGTTACAAAGCCGATTACATATATTTATGTATACAAAAAAAAAATGCACCCACCCATACGTAGTTGTTTAATCAAGCATCACTGTTACAAAACCCTACTGATTATAACATAGGAAAGAAAGAGTAGGTGCTGTGGAAATGGTTGAGTGATTAGAGTGATTGCTAAGGAACTAGGTTCAAATCCCCAACCCTCAAGTAAATGTCCCGTGTTGGACATAGTTACCCAGCAATGTCAGAACTGAGTTGGCAGAGACAGCAGGTACCTGAACTATGCTAGCTAGCAAGACAAGCTGAGTTTGAATTTGGAGTCTAAGAAAGACTCCATGTTAGTAAATAAAGTGGAAAGGACCAAAAAAGACAATGGGTATCAACACCTGGTATCAACATGTATACAAGTTGTGTATACATGCTCACTCACTCACTTAGATAGTAACCATACATGGAATGTGTACATACCCTCATATATTCCAAATGCATTTATAAAAAGAAAAGGACCACAGAATTGCTATAAAATTAAAAATTGAGAATATTTAGTATAGGACATTTGAATATACATAAATAATAAATTAACATAGTATATTTCATGAAAAGATGTTTCTACTATTGCAAAGAAGTCAATTCTACCTTCAAAGAAAATTACAAACATGTAATTCAAATGAAATGGCCAATGGCTTTTCTTTGTAATTATATGTTCTAAAATTATGTGTACACATATAAATTTATACAAGTATGTAATATATAATTTATAGAATAGATACATCATAAAACATGAACGATTTTACTCCATTATTCAAGAATGCATAAAATAAGAAAATAGTTTCAGTCATGGCAAGAGATGTTAATTCTATAACAATCTTAACAATATGGCTCAAAATGATGAATAAAATTTCTGTTAATGGACCAATAAAGAAACTAGAGAAATTCACCAAACTTATACTAGTATTCCAAATTATTTCAACAGTATTCCTTTAATCCTACCTTGTATTTAATTTTTAAAATATGGCAATTTCTATTTTAGACTATTTTCCTATGCTATCACTTCTCCTACAGTCATAGATTTTTATCATAATTAATATAGTTTTGTAAAATTTTTTTCACTGTGCATTTATACCACACAGTTCCACTAGCACATACAGTTTAAAATATTTGTTTTTATCTGTATTTGCTGACTACTGTGTCTCTAGGTCATTGGGTACTATTTGGAAGTTGTAGTTTATTGATATTTTAAATAAATGCTGTCCTAAATAAGCTAATCACAAAATGAAGTCCCAGTAATAGCAAATTGTATAAAGAAAATAGAAATAAAAATTGAATCTTTGATTAAGTCCCCATAGTAATGTAAAATGCAGATTCCCTAAAACTATAGGGTGCACTTAAAAAATATTTAGTAAATGTCTGTTGAAAAAAAGGGGTCAAGACCAGGCTATAGAAGCCCACATAGACAGCTGACCTGAACAATGGAGAGCTCAAGAACCCCCAGACTGATAGGTGGGAAACCAGCATTATACTGACTTCAGACCCCCTGAACATGGGTCTCATAGACCAAGGGACCTCTGACAGCAGAACCAGGATGTATATCACTGGTGCACAGAAGGACTTTGGGAGAACATTCCCCATGGAGGTATACTCCCTTAATCTAGATGCAAGAGGGAGGGCCTAGTTCCTACTCCAAATGACTTGATAGATTTTGATGATCTCTCCTGGAAGGCATCACCCTCCCTGTGCAGTGTGTGTGTGTGTGTGGTGGGGGGGGGGGGAGATGGGAGGAGGGTCAAGAGACATGAGAGAAAGGGAGGGAGAAGGAACTGGGATTGATATGTAAAATAAGAAAATAATAATAAAAAAAAGAAAAAGAAAAAAAGATTAAAGCAAAGAGTATCTAAGAAAATTCTTCCCCAGTTGGGCAAAAGTCCAAATGCATGAGGCTGAATGGCCCTGCTGAGTTTAAGGGTAGTGTAGAGGATGGGAAGTTTAGAGCAGGCATTAGCTAACGGGCCCCCAGACTGATAGCTGGGAATCCAGCATGGGACAGACTCAGAAGCCCTGGACGTGGGTCTCAGCTAGAAGGCCTGAGCAGTCTAAGGGACCTCTAAAAGTGGAACCAGGATGTATTTCTGGTGCACAAAAGGACTTTGGGAGCACATTTCCCATGAAGGGATACTCCCTTAACCTAGAGTCAAGAAGTAGGGCCTAGTCCCTACTCCAAATGACTTGACAGATTTTGTTGACCCCTCCTGGAAGGCATCACCCTCCTTGTTGAGTGGTGGGGGGAATTGGATGGGAGGGTGGACGGGGGGCATGGGAGGGAGCAAGAGAGGGAGGGAAGAAGGGAGAGGGAGGAAGAGGCAACTGGGATCGATATGTAAAAACAAATAAACAAACAAACTAATAAATAGAAAACACCCACAATTAATACACTAATAAAAAAAAGAAAAGAAATTCAGAAAATCAAGAGGGGACAGGCCAAGTTGTAGATCATACCAGTTGTATATAATTTTGCTGTCTACTCTGGGTCAACAAAACAAACATCAAAAATTTTCATTGGCAAAAGCTATCAATTAATTTTATACTAAAAATATAAAAGGATATTGTTCTTAAAATAAAAATCTATGGAAACAGATGTGGGCATGAGCAGGGTAACTGTTGACACATGGATGGATGGAGGATATGATGAAAATATAATATGCCAGAAATCCAACAGAATAGATGTAAAGTGTATGAGCTAAGAGAAAGGAAGGGTTTTTATTAAATAAGGCTCCCATGCACTATGCATCAAAAAGGACTGAAGTAGAAAAGGTGACAAAACATGATAGTCTAAATTCAGAGGAGGGCACTGTGCAGAGAGATGCTTCAGAATATATGTGTATTGTACCTACTTGTTGAGTAAGAAAAATTAAATTAACAAAATTTAATTTAATAAACTAATTAACTAATTAAATAATTTCAGCAAAAATATAACAAAATAAATTATAACAAAATAAAATAAGACAAACCAACAGAAAGAAAAGATACCAAGAGCAGGAACAAGAATCAATGACCCACTCATTCACACACTCAGGAATCCCATAAGAGCACTAATTAAGTCTTTCTTGTTAGTGGGCTGGATAGTATCACTCATTTAAAAAGACTAAGAGATAATCTCACATAAATAAATGTTACATGTATTACTATATTAAAAGTCGAAATGAATAGTAACAAATACATAGTTATCCCTAAGTGATGGGTATTTACAATGAGTGAATACTTTTTACATATTTTACTATGTATTCTGTGAACTATAAACTTACATATACTTTAAGTCATAAAAGATTTTTTTCTTTTATGAACTTTTGCAAAATCAAATGGTAAAAACTCTTATTTTTGTTAGTGTTTTTAAAATTCCAACATTTTTAAAGCTTTATAGATTAAACTAGTTTATTTTAATTGCTTTTGGAGATTATCATAAAATCATATCATATCTCCCTTCCTTTACCTCTCCACAAACCCTCCCATATGTTTTAAATTCAACACCTCTCTTTTTATTAATCATTGTTAAGTGCATAGTTGATTTTATTAAACTATTTTAGTAAAAAAATTGTTTAAATTCCTAATGTGAGTCAATAACACAGATAACTTACATAATTCATTAATTGATCGGTTATCTATGCAGTCACTTTAAGCTTGCCCTGATAGTACTTCAAGTATGAGGAATGAAAATTGTTAAAAGTAATTCTTAAATATATTTATATATTTTCACATGTATGAATATAGATATTATAAAACTTTAAATTATAGACAATCGACTTGGGAGGCAAAGGATATGTATTTTAAGAAGATGAGATGGGTGGATGCGATGCAAATACAGTGCTAATGTATAAAGCTCTCAAACAATATTTTTAAGATACTTAAAATAGTTAGCTATGCATACTTTAAATAAAGATATTTTTTACCATTTTCAGAAAACTAAAATAAATTGTATATTTAAAAATTCCTAACTCACAGACATAAAACACAAAATTAGGAGCTGTTGAAACAGACCATTGAGTGGAAATCTTCTAAGCTGGAAACAAAGCAAGATATGAAGTAAAAAAAAAAAAAAAAAAAAGTCCCTATATTAAAAAGGAATGTGTTGCTTCCATGGTTTAACATTCATTCAAGCCTGGTCTTAGGCTGTTGGCACAAAGTATAAATCATACATGTAAGCAAATCCTGCTGTTCCATGGTGGATGAGAAGATTATTGTTCAAATATGACCTCATGATACCTTTGCCTTCAGAGGCCAGTCATTTTCTCCTTAGAATTTCCAAATGACAGTTAGACCCAGGAGAGCCAGTGACCTTGGAGACTACTGTTTAAAAATGCTAGAATTTAGCACTGAATAGGAAACACCATGGTGGCATATAGACACTAGCATCACTGTCTAACTTAGAGAAGAGCCTTATAGAGAATGGCAACACTCAGGACAATTTTTCTCCCATAGCCAGGTAAGAAGAGATATTCTGCTGAGTGGTTGCAGTAGAACTCTCCCTCAAGTCTTCCATTAATTTTCCTACTCAGAACTGGGTCAGCTGTGCTCTTGCAAGTGAAAAGTTGAATGGTTTGAAAGAAAGTATATGTCAAATAGAGACTTGTGATGGGGGCATTACACACACACACACACACACACACACACACACACACAAAATGAGGGTAATCTTTTCAAGATGTGAAATTTTTTAAAATAGTGTTTTGATGGGACTTTGTGTGTTTTATAACTTTTTCTTTTACTACAGATATATCAGGAAGGAAAATAAGATTTATCTTGGTGAAGTTTTAAATGAAAGTATTCTACGCCAACATAGCCACCATTGTTTTCTTCACAGCATCCAAAAAGAGTTTTGACACAGAGGACTGGAAATTGAAATGCAATCTTTATATTCCCATATTTGAAATTGGACCAGTACTGACCAGTATTAACCTCTGTCTGAGTTTCTACGTCCTTTGTCCCAAAATGCTGATATGAGTTAATAAAATTGTTTCAATTTCCAAGGTGAGTTCATCTGCTCCATTCTAACACCCTTCTTGCAAAATGGGCTTTGGCATGATCAATTACAAATTAGATGGTTGATAGAGAAAATTTCTGGTGGCGGATACATACATACATACATACATACATACATACATACATGCATGCATAGACATTTATATTTATGTATGTAGCAAAATAGTGTCTGTTGTCTAGATTTCTAAGAATATATTGGGTAAAAAATTTAAGTTTAGTTTAAAAGGAGGAAGGTTAATACAAAATAATAAATTTTCAGACCACCCACACTGAAGTATTAGAATGTTGTCTAATAGACAAAAAGATTATGAGTAAGAAATACTATATGCTAGGGAAATAATTAACTATTGAACAGTAACTACAGCCCACTTGGTTTCTGTTTCTAAAACATGCCTTGGTTTTAGAAGCTATTGGGAGAGTTGAAAATTGATATATTTGTTATGCTACTGTATTGAACAACATTGTCCCACTAACCATAACACAAAACAGTTGAATTTGATCAAAATGTCTATGTACCCCCCAATAATTTGTCTTAGTCTTATCCTGTTTTTGCTTTTCAGCTATTAACACTTGAAGAAATGTCAGAAAGGAATAACACCGTCGTGACAGAATTCATTCTTTTAGGGTTTGCAGTCCATAGAGAGATAGAAATCATTCTCTTTCTACTCATTCTCATGATCTACAGTCTAACTTTGGTAGGTAATGTTGGGATGATTTCATTAATCAGGTTGGATTCTCGACTTCACACCCCCATGTACTTCTTCCTCAGTAATCTGGCCTTTGTGGACCTTTGCTATTCCTCTTCAGTAGCCCCCAAGTTCCTAGAGACCCTCCTCACTCATAGAAGGTCTATATCTTTCTATGCATGTGCAACTCAGCTTGGCTTTTTCCTGAACTTCTTGATTTCAGAGATGTTCCTTCTTGCAGTAATGGCATATGATCGCTATGTGGCCATTTGTAATCCTCTTCTGTATATGGTGGTCATGTCCCAGAAGGTATGCTTTCGGCTTGTAATGGGTCCCTACTTTTACAGCTTTGCTGTGGCTTTGCTCCACACAGTAGTTACTTTCCAACTGATTTACTGTGGTCCCAATGTAATCAACCACTTTTATTGTGATGATGTCCCTTTGATGGCTCTTTCCTGTTCAGATACCAGCATCAAGGAAATTCTGATATTTATCTTTGCTGGATTCAACATGATCAGTTCTTTGACCACAGTCCTGATTTCTTACTTATACATTGTGGCTGCTATCTTGAGAATCCAGTCTACAGAAGGGAGATGCAAAGCCTTTTCAACATGTGCTTCTCATCTCACTGCTGTGACTATATTCTATGGGACACTCATCTTTATGTATCTGCAGCCGAAATCAAGCCATTCCCTCGACACAGACAAAATGGCCTCAGTATTTTACACAATTGTTATCCCTATGCTCAATCCTATGATCTACAGCTTACGAAACCAAGAGGTAAAAAATGCTCTAAAGAAAGCCTTTGAAAAATGCTATTTAGTACCTCTAAGGCACCTAAAGAAAGGAATGTCCTGACTATGACCAATGCAATATACAGACATATATTTTGTATCTCTGAAATATTCATTTTTATCATACTTCTGATGAGTAAAGTCCTTCCATCTGCTATATACATGTTAGGGTTCTCTAGCATGATGAACACAGGGAAGATAGGGAGAGAAGTAGATAAATGATTGATAAATGATAGATAATAGGCATACAGACAGATAGATTGATGATAGATGGATAGAAGATAAAGATAGAAGATAGACTGATAGTCAACAGATAAAGATATATTTCTAGGGGATGGTTTAGTCAATAAAATACTTGCCATACAAATATAAGGTTATGATTTTGAATTCACAATTCCCATTTAAATTTGAACATGGTAATGGGCACCTATGATCTAATCCCAGTACTCCTATGGTATACTAAGACAAAAGAATCTCAGAAACTTATAAGACAATTAACATGGTTTAGGTAATGATTAACAGTAGGAGATCTTATCCTAAACAAAGTAGGAGGTGACAGCCAACACTAGAGGTTGTTCTCTGACTTCCACACAGATGTTATGGAGCAGGTATACCTGTATTTACACATGAACAAGAATACACACACACACACACACACACACACACAGAGAGAGAGAGAGTTAATAAATTATTATTGACTGTAGGTATAGCTCTGATGTCATTGAACAGAAAGCTGTTCAATACATGTTCAATACAGCTTCTGACTTTCTACTTTCTTTTATGTTTAGTACATTAGAAAAATATAACTTATGAACCAAATATATAATCTTCTAGGAAAACCTTTTTAGTATTTACTTCTTTTTCTTTTGCGTATAAATGGTTTCCTGCATGTATGTAAGTTCATTATGTGCATATTATGCATAATTGAAAGGTAGAAGAATGGCAGAATCTCTGAACTACTAATTGTACTAAGAATCTAACCCAGTTTGTATGCCAGAGAAGCAAGTGTTTTTAACCTCTAAAATCTCTACACTATCTTGGATGTTTCATGATGCTATGTAACTCCTTGTTCCATATCTGTACCATATATGCTAGCACCAAATTTAACTGTACCTCTAACAGCCACAATAGTTATTACTTTCTTAAATCACTTTATGTAGCAATTAACTTTATGTGCCAAGTGGACTATACAATGTGTACATAACTGGTAACACTTTATTTCTAGGTATATCCAGGAGGGTGTTTCTAGAAGTGATTAGCACTAAAAATCAGCAGATGATTCAACCTTCATTATGGGTGGCAAGCATAACCTGATCTATTGAAACACAAACATAACAAATAATTTAGAGAAAGGGCGATTTTCTCTTGTCTCTTTGAGTGGAAACATATGCATCCCCTCAGGCACTAGATCTTGGTTTTGAAACCTTTAGACTTTAGACTTATGAAAGCTCATCCTCATCTGCCTCCATTTTCAACTCTTCAGCCAAACATTGGAGGATTTTGAGCTAACAGGATGTTCAACTTATATTGAATAAAATCATCATCTACCAATGCATATGATATTTCTTTGCAAGTAACATATTTTGGTATATTTTAGCATATGTTAGCCAATTGTCACATAAGAAAATATCTATAATCTAGGTGCCTGTCTATCTAGATATCTACTCTTCATCTATCTATCTATCTATCTATCTATCTATCTATCTATCTATCATCATCAACCTTTCTATCTTCTATCATATTTCTTTAGGTTTATCACTCTAGAAGAAAGTCCCATGTAACCAATTAACACATCTCTTTACAAGTTGTCATTTTCATTGTATAAATCTAAAAATCAGGGTTTTTTACACTATTTCTTTCTGTTACCTATCTCAAACAAAACTGAAGACTTATGTCTCAAATACCTAAGCAAAGTAGTTATTTCACAATTTTTTTTAATTCTTTTTGTTTTTAATTATTTATTTATTTTCCTTATTTAACATATAGATCCCAGTTCTCTCTCTGTCCCTCCTTCCTTCTTTTCCCCCCTCCCATGCCTCTTGACCACCCTCCCATCCCATTCCATCCCCCACTCCACATGTAGGGTGATGCCTTCCTGGAGGGATCATCTAAATCTGTCAAGTCATTTTGAGTAAGGACTAGGCCTTCCCTCCTGTCTCTAGGTTAAAGGAGTATCCCTCCATGGGAAATGTGCTTCAAGGTCCTTTTGTGCACCAGGGATGCATCCTAGTTCTAATGTTAGAGGTTCTTTAGACTGCTCAGGCCTTCTAACTGAGACCCATGTTCTGGGAGTCTGAGTCGGTCCAATGCTAATATACACCAGTAATTTAAATATCACAAAACTGCAAAATACGAAAACTGAAGTTGTAACTTGCTTTCAAAAAGTGTATCTGTAACATAGCTCTATTTTTTATCATTTGATGAATTCATAAATTATTTTCCTATACTTTACATTTTTGTTTATTTTTATATTTTGTGCTTTTAAATTTCAGATAAAATTTTATCTTGAGGAGGTGCTATTTTCCTTTTTTTGCATTGTGGTTTAATCTCTAATCATCTTATGGCATTGTTACCACACATGAGTCTAATACCTATGTAGCTTTGCTAGGTTTAGGGTGTGTTGTTTTCCCAGGATGTCCACTTAATGAAATCTTTTAAAGATATGCATTTACTTATATTTGTGGATGGGATTTTGTGCGCAATTATATCTCTGCACCATGTGAATGCCTAGTTCCTGTGGAAGACAGGAGAAGGTACTAGATTCCCTGAATTGGAGATTATATCATTAAGTGCCTTGTGGGTAACAGGAATTGAACATGTGTCTCTGAAATAGCAGTCAGTGCTTTAACTACCTAGCCAATGTCTCTAGCCCCACTATTGCCATCCATGTGGTGATTTTGTCGGTATGGAACCAATAAAAATACTTAATTTTTGACAAAAGAAGATATTGCAGTAGAGTAGATATAAAATAGAGTGCCTTAAAACTAAGTAGCCAGTATTGTAACTGTCACGAGTCTGAGAGTTGAGCTCTGTTTGGGAGTAGACAAGGAACAGTAACCCAAAACCTCCTTAAACAGATAATGAAGTAGCTCATACTTGTAAGAATTTAATAATTCATGCCTTTTAGCAATAACATTATTCACATGGGAGGGCATGTGTAAAACTACATTTTTAGAATCGTGATGTTAATTAGTTTAAAAACTAATAGGTCTTCATAGACTTGTCCATGTAAGGTTTGGTTTTATTTAACATGCCTCTTACCTTGTACTATTCCTCATCTCCTTGCCTCCCCTCCACAAAATCTTTAAACACAATATCCAAATATTCTATCTGCTTCAAATGTATTTTAATTGTGCTTCAATAGAGTGAGCTTCCATATGTCTTTTACATGTGTCCTTCATTTTTAGTAACCCATCTTTCATTCTGCCCATATATTTTCTTGAACTTTATGGCTGCTTCCATGCTTATCTGTTCCCAGAAGTCCCCCCATTCTATTTTCATTTTACTTCTTTTCTAATATGCAGGTCTCCTAATGAGAACTCTTTAGTTTCCTAGTTTACAAATATACTCCTGTTAAGTACACAAAACAGGAGATCTAAAACCAGAATTTCCACATGAGAGAAAACAGGCAGTATTTGCTTTATTGGGTCTGGATCGTCTCGTTCAATGTCTTAGGTGATGTTACAAAAAAGGAATAATTTAAGCATTTTTGAAAACTATATAGGCTTAAGTCATTTTACATTCTTTTTCTTAAAACAGATACAGATGATTAAGTTTGGATGTTAGAGATTAATGAGATGACATTTTATCACATTGAACTATATTTTTGTGATTCTAAATTATAAAAAAAACTTTTGGATATTAAAATTCAAACTTAATAAAATCTCCATGTGATGTTAAATACTATATTCCCCTCCAACTATTTAAATACCTATTTAATACCCTGAATGAAAAGAGAATGAACATTGATCCAGTTTTAGCCCATAGGCAACACTTAACCAAAACCAAATCTGGCTGAATAATGTTAGGTCATTTTCTCACAACATACTCTTTTTATTTCTGATATATTATTATTATGTTAAAAATTTTACATTGTACAATATAGAGTTGATTGTTATATTTTGATATATGTTTGCATTGTGTATTCATCAAAACAGCATAATTATCACAACTGTCACCTGAAACATTTGCCTTCTCTGAGTTAAAACATTCAAATGATTATTGCAGATATTACATGGCATAATTATAAATGACTGCAGTCATCCTTCTATACAATACAAAACCAAATATTATTTATATTTTCTGACCACTACTTTAGTTATTTGAACAATATTCTTCTCTTTAGCTCCTTTATGCCATTACAACTTTTGTCCAAAAAAATAAAAATTGTATGGACAATAGACTTTATAGGAAACTGCAGGTATGTTCTTCAAAAATTACATATTAGATGACTATATAACCTAACAATCCTACAGTTGGTCATAGACTCAAAGGAAATAATATCAATATACATAATTATTTCAGCTCTCTTCAAAGGCAAAGAACTAATGAACGCTTTATCAATGCATGAATACAACATAGTATGTGTGAAGTAATAAAATAGTATCTGCTCATTAAAATATGAAAATTTGTCATTTTCACAGTATAGACAGACATGAAAGTCTTAATTAAGTGAAAGGCATAGCTAGAAGAGTAATTATATTATCTGAGCTAACTCCCATGATGAATAGAGAGAATTAAATTAAGTAAATTTACTATATATTAATTTTCAAAATTTCAAAATAATAAAGATAATCAAACTAAAGAAGGAACAATGTATTTAGGCTTATAGTGAATGTCATTGTGTGAAGGGTTCAATGGAAGCAAGTGGAGTGAGGAAGGAACTGGGAAAAAAATGTCCCATTTGAAGGCACACCACACTAACATATTTCTTCCATCCAGGCCCATATCCTAAGTTTTCATCACCTCTAAAAATGCCAACAGTTGATGGTAAAATTATTTGCACATTTTTGTGGAGAATTATGATTCAAACCATTTCATATAACTAAATTATGATTGTATATTTTAAAATTTATCTTTACATATGGCTCAGCCAGCTTCAATAATTACCATATTAAACATTAATCATCCTTTTGATGTTCTTTTTAAGGTACTAATCTGACTATTAGTTCAAGGAGCTACATTAGTTCAAGGAAACAAGTGCTAATACAAAGACATAATGTGTGCCAGAATATGATAATCAAAAGAAGGGAGCATCTTAGGGTACTCTAAGAGTAATAAGGGATTCATTAAGTGTAGTGATATAACAAGACAGTAGTCAAGGTGGGGATAATATATGAGCTCATATCTTGATCTAGTACAAGCATTTCTGTGATGATTCTTTTTATTCTTTGATGATTTCACAATTGTACATAATGAATTTTAATCACTTTCACAGCCATTATTATTAGTATGTTCCTCACTTTCTTACTTATTTCTTTTCTTTTCCAAGAAGTCCCCTTCTTACTTTCATACTCTGTGTGTGTGTGTGTGTACATGCACACATGTAGATTTGCTTGCATCTGCACAGAGAGGAGCTACTTTATTGAAACAAGGGAATCAGTGGTGATCCCATTAGAGTACACAATTACCATTTCTTTGACAACTATTTAACATCATTAGTTCCCCAAAGAGCAGAGCAACATTTTTTTAAAGATGAAGAGAAAAATCTATTGGCTGAAGCCTTGAATATAAAGTTTTTAGTACTTCAAGCAACTTTGTATGCATAACATTCAGTATCAAAACTATACTTAGCTGAAAAAAAGTTCCAAGACTATCATACAAGACATTAGCAATGATAGAGTTGCTATTTCATTCTAACTCCTATGAAGCAAATATAGGGATTTGAAAATATAAAGAAGTTATAAGCACAATCACAGTTAAAACCACACATATCCATCCTACCCTTAGTATGAAATTTTAGGACTGTATGTACCAGCACTCCATATTCCTTAAGATACATTCTAAGTCTTTGGAGTCCTTTGACCATCTTCAGGAGTGATATTACTCTCTGTGTTCAAATTACTATCTTTCTTCTCTTGATCTTATTCTTCTGATGCATACTCAATTCCATATCTGTGTTATTGAAATAATAGTTACTCAAAAAAAAAAAAATCTCAACCATGAGGAACGGTTCCTTTCTGTTTGATTGTGTACTTGCAACAGAACTACAATTACCACAAATTCAAAAATTGGAAGTGTAAATACATCAAGACAAATTAACCTTTTAGGATTTTCCGTTGGGCCTCACAAGACTACCAGTTTTAACTATACTGATCACATTTGAATGTGTGCCAACTGTAGTGGGATTTTAGTGGAATGCTTAATAACCTAAAGCAGCAGGGAGATTATTCTCTTTTACATTCATCTGTTAATTGAATATTTGAAATTTAATATATTGCTAGTGTAAAAAGTATAGAAACAACAATGCTAGGTGTAATACAGTGATACTTTATACATAAATGTATATTAACCTATCACAGAATTTGTCCTTTATTGCATTTCGGTTTGGAGAAGATAAGAATGTCTTCTGTACATAACATTTTATCATTTAACTGAGAACTCAAATCCATAAGAAAGTAAATACTGAAACATGAACAATATTAGCTAAGAAAAGTAGATATTGAGGGAGAACCCTAATTGTACTGATACAAACTCTCAATGAAGTTTCAGTGCTAAAATTTCATTTATTTATGAACATTTTATAATATCCTTCATATAACAAAGTCATCAAGTTTATAAACTTCTTGGAGATAATTGAGATCTGCTTTTCCTGTTGGAAGTAAAACTTCTATGGGAAATCAATAATGAAGACAGTTGTGGTTAACAAAAGCTTTAAGAAGTAACATTCAATTCTACTAAGGAATTTCCACTTTAATATTTGCTAACAAAACATATTTCCAAATGCCTCCAATAACTGAATTATCACAAGTTCTGAAATCATGTAGGTTTTCATGGTATGGTTGAGTATTTCAGAGAAAACATGCTTAATAAGGGTCAGTCACCCTATAAACCACCACTGTGCAAAGTTGGATCTTTCAGTTTGTGTCAGGCATGTATGCAGAAAGATTTCCAAGCTAGGGAGTCTATGCTTCATTACATACATTTGAATTAACAGACCTATAAAATATCTGCTTCAATATCATTTCATCAAGTTAGCCTTGGCTATTGCCTTGTTGACTGCTTCTTTCACATCTTTGTTCCTGAGACTGTATATCATGGGATTCAACATGGGAATCACAGTGGTATAAAACACAGCCACCATCTTCCCTTGTTCCACAGACTCCTCCGTTGGCCTTCTGAGATACATGAATATAAGGGTTCCGTAAAACATGGAAACAGCTGTCAAGTGTGATCCACAGGTGGAGAACGCCTTTTTCCTGCCATCAGCAGAGCGCATG
This sequence comes from Cricetiscus sungorus, assembly GCA_030556225.1. Classification (NCBI taxonomy): domain Eukaryota; kingdom Metazoa; phylum Chordata; class Mammalia; order Rodentia; family Cricetidae; genus Cricetiscus; species Cricetiscus sungorus. The sequence continues at coordinate 26,019,775 of JANBXA010000372.1, read as the reverse complement.
CGCAACACAGCAACGACGATGAGAGAGTATGAAATAAGAACCACCGACAGGGAATATGTGAAATTAATTCCCGCAATAACAATCATCGTGTACTCTTTGATATGCACTCCTCCACAAGCAATTTTAATGAGAGGAGGATCAGCACAATAGAAGTGGTTGATTTCAAAATTTCCACAGAAATATAATCCGTATGTCCACAGAGTGCAAATAAGACTTACAGAGAATCCATAGACATAAGGCACAGAAATGAGGCGGACACAGACAGCCCTGGACATCTTACTGCCATAGAGCAAAGGGTTGCAGATGGCCATGTAGCGATCGAAGGCCATCACGGCCAGAATATAGACCTCCACATGCACTAGGGCAATAAAAAAATAGCACTGTATCAAACACCCCACATAAGAAATTGTCTTTGTTTCTGATAATAAGTTTTCCAACATTTTGGGGGTAACATTAGAGGAGAACAACACATCCACAAAGGACAAATGACTTAGAAAAAAGTACATAGGACTCTGAAGCTGAGGGCTGATGCTGATCAAAATTATCATACTAACGTTGCCCAATAGAGTGACCATGTAAACAACCAAGAACACCACAAAAAAGAGTACCTGTAAATCCTGACGCCTGGACAAGCCCACAAGAAGGAATTCTGTTACATCTGTAAAGTTTGGCATTGCCTTAATACAGAGTCTATGCTTCCTGCAAAGAAAAAATGTGTTTTCATTCTTAAAAGTTTTTATTTAAATTTTATTATCCTAGGGTTTGCACAATAAAACGATGCATATTTTTCATATGTCTATTGTTAGAATTAAATATAGTATATATAAAATGTTTGGTCATGTAACTGGAAAGCTTCTAAATTTTCATGTCTGTTATAGGGTAGCCTGGTATAGACATCCAGGATTTTAATTAATCTGTTGTGAAGAAATTTTAAATGTTATAAATTGTTAGAATTATGAAAACTCTAGAAATCTAAACATCTAGTTTTCCATAGTGATGTTTTACTGAATGGTTATTCCCTATTTAGCAAGTCTTATTCTCAATACTAAATCATATAATGAGAATTGACATACAGTCACTCATACTGTAATGAATTTCTGTTAATTCAGTATTTTGAGGTAATTTACAGATTAGTTTTATTTAATATTATTCATGTGAAAATCATTTAAAATAGGAGGGAGGGGAAACTGGTCAGGACATGTTTTATAAGGGATGAATTAATAAAAAAAGAGTTGAATATTACCTCTTAAGGTAATATTCAGTCATAGATATTTGGAACATCAATATCTTCAGCATGAATAACAAGGTCATAACAGCATGAATAACAAATTCTAAACTCGTTTTGAGGGACATGGAAATTTGATGATTTTGTTATATAAAGCATATAGTAAAATGTTCATATACAAATGAATTTTTATCAGTGAAACTGCACTGAGAATATAAAATATCTTAGTGTAGCCTAAGGTTCCCTCACTTTATGAAATACAGCTGACATCATGGCCTTTTCCTATGTAAACAAAAAACAAAAAAAAAAAACAAAAGTAAACTTTGCCTTAACCTAAATAATTCTGATTTTCTCATTATTTTAATTTGGCAGTATTTGGTAAATAGTATGCCAGTCTTATATATAAATATGTAAACTACAGCATCAATGCATTTAAAAAACACTAACTCAATTGTTCAGTCATGATCAAATTTGTGCTCTTTCTGTACATGTAATTACATCTCTGTGGAAACAGGGATTCTCTTGATTGAGGAATACCTTACTGCCTAACTTAGTGACTGTATGTGACTACACACACACACACACACACACACACACACACACACACCACCACCACCACCACCACCACCACACACAAGCACACACACACACACACACACACACACACACACACAATGTCTACTGATACAGCACCAGGTTTAGAATATCCATATAAACAGCCAATTATTTCTTTATGAATGATGCTATAAAAAGTTTTCTCTCTGTATGTCTGCTCTATAAGTGAGAGAATGGAAGGAATGGAAGCAGTTAGACATTTAGAAAATCTCCTTGGGTCAGATGTCTACTAACTAGAAGGATCATGCTCCTAGGCAATTAATTTGGTACCTCTTTGTGCTTTTAATAGACTCTTTTCAAACTTATTTTATAACATAGGTAAATAACACTTTAATATTAACTGAAATTTATTGTTGATTATTCTCCAAGACAGTAGCAAACCATTCAATTTCCACTTAAGAGTCTATGAATTTGGGTTTCTATAACTGCAGAGTGTCTAGGCTTCAGAGACAGAAGACTATCACTTCTTTATTCTGCCCTAAATTCTGATGAACTCTAGGACACATGTTCAGATGACAATTGACTTCTGTAGAAACATCATCTACCAAAACAGTAGAATGTGTAATTTACACACAAAAGAAATTGACTATATTAACATTGTTTTTTTTCAAAAAGAAAAACAACAAAATTATACATAAATTGATTATTTATTATAATCAACTCCTGAGTCCATTCATACATAATACATATTTAAAATGTAAGCAATCTAACAAATTCCTTTGTTAACAAGTAAGTCAGTGAAAATGGTATTAACTTTTCTTTGAAAGTGGCACCTAGAATCACTATATCCAACTATCAATGTATTCTGCAACTATCCAAAAACATACAGACTTACCTTGAAGGGGTAAGAGAACAGAAAATGGGAATTTTTCTATATTTATGACATAGTCTTGCTCATTAAGAACACTGAAGTAATCTCCCAAAGGTACTACCAAAATAATTATGAAAAAAATGGTGGCTAAATACAAGCAACATCTCCTGGGTGGAAGATGAGTAAACTTGATAGAGTAACAGTTCTCACAACTGAGATCATCATTCTTGACTTCATCTCATTAAATGAACTATGAAATGAAAGACAACTATAATCTAAACCATAGTTTTAATACATTATGAGTATTTGTACCAATATCTTTTTTCAAAATTGATAGTCTTATTGACAAAGATTAGAAAAAGTTTTCAGAGTGTGGACATGATGACCTCAGACAGCATAGGCTAGCCATCTCTCTCAATACTAATCACACATGAAAAATTTTAAAAAATGTAATTATTCATATGATTTCACTTTAACAGATTTTAACATCTGATTTCCTTTATGGTATTGTGATTAGTATTATCCTCATGTTGAAGAAAATACATATAAAATAACTACGAGGGATCTTTAAATCCAGTTTAGATACTTGAAGAAAATAATAAGGTCCAACAACTCTAAGCTATATTCTACATCAGTTTGTTCTGCTAAATTGAGGACAGTTCTACAAATTGTTCCTCTATATGCTTCAACATCCAAGAACCTATATGTCTTAAATTTCTTCATGCCTACTATGAAGAAATTCCATTGTAAGAACATACTTAAAGCAAAAAATATGCTCTAACATATAATATCTCAAGAAAATAAAGGTTGGAAAAGAAGAAAATACTTGGTCTGTTGCACTTTTTCTATATATAAAAACAAAACTGATTTTCTAAGAAAATGAATTGAAGTAGAGTAAATTTTTAAATGGTCTGTACATCCAAATACTATATAAGTTAACACATAAAAACAAATATTACCATTTGAAAGATCATAATATAGTTGTTAAAACACAGATCATCCTGAAAATTTTTTCTTTCGTATGCAAAAATCAGCTAAGGTATGATTGGTACCATATCATATGCACAGATAGACAAAATATTCTAGAGGAATGTCAGTTTGATTTACTAAGTTAATTCAAGAGAACCAATTTTACTGGGACACATCCTATCTCCAATTCTGCCTGCCCTTCAGTCAGTCTAAACATAATTCAACAGTAAAAATGTGAGAATTGGAATATGTGATCACATGAATATTAAAACTGGAAGTATGCGAAATAGTGAGAAATCCATTATGTAAAAATAACTGAGAGAAATTTTATAAAATCATGTTTTCAGTTTAAAAATCATAGTAAATTAATTAATCCCCTTTTCACTTTTAAAAAAGTTATGAAAGGAAACAATCACATAAGCATAAGAAAGAAAAATAGACTTGTGTTCTCCTTAAGATTATAACTTCAATATGCTGTTTCATGATTCCAAAAATCAACATCTAAATAGATACAATGGTCATAGACTCACATGATACACATTTAAATAAGAACAAAGAACATATTCTAGTTCCAGCAAAGCAAATTAATATTTAACCAAATGAACCTCTTAGTTCATTATTGTGCATTTCAATTTTTGAAAGCACTTGAATTGATTCTTAATGCATTTATCCGTAATTTTCAGTTCACTTTAATTTTCTCTAATCTTCATGACTTAATTTTCCTTTCTACCCATATAGTCTCAAGATTCCTATTCTCCTTTGAGATAATAATCTTCATTTTCCTGACAAATAATAGAAAACAAAAAGGAAAAGTTTATTTTTTTTTTATTTTCTTAAGAACTTCCTGCTAATCACGTTGTCCATGGCTTTCTTGACTTCCTTGTTCCTCAGACTGTAGATCATGGGATTTAGCATGGGAATCACTGTGGTATAAAACACAGCCACCATCTTTCCTTGTTCCACTGATTCTTCAGTGGGTCGTCTGAGATACATAAAGATGAGAGTACCATAAAATATGCCAACTGCTGTGAGATGAGACCCACAGGTAGAAAATGCCTTCTGCCTACCTTCTGCTGAGCGCATTCTGAGAATGGCAATGAGAATGAACAGATAGGAGATGATGACAACAATCAAGGAATATGTGAAGTTAATGCCTGCAAGGAATAACATTGTATACTCTTTCACAAAAGTCCCTGCACAGGCCATCTTGATGAGAGGTGGATCTGCACAGTAGAAGTGGTTGATCTCAGTTTTCCCACAGAAGTACAAGCCATAAGTCCATAATGTTGCAGCTAGACTAGTCAGAAACCCATATATGTAGGGGAAAGAAATTAGGCGAATGCAGACTACCCTTGACATTTTGCTACCATAAAGCAGGGGCTTCCCAATGGCCATGTACCTGTCAAAGGCCATCACAGAAAGAATGAAGATTTCCACATGCACAAGGGCAATGAAGAAGAAGCACTGCACCAAGCAGCCAGCATAAGAAATTGTTTTTGTCTCTGACAGCAAGTTTTCTAGCATCTTAGGTGTGATGTTTGAAGAAAACAACACATCAATAAATGACAAATGACTGAGGAAAAAATACATTGGACTGCTAAGTTGTGGACTGATTTTAATTAAAATCATCATGCCTATGTTACCCACCATAGTGACAATATACACCAAGAGAAAAACAACAAATAAGAGAACTTGCAGTTCCTCTCGGCTGGTTAAGCCCAAAAGGACAAATTCAGTCACATCTGTGAAATTGAGCATCTTCTTACTTCTGATAATATGATTTATAAATAAGTCTGTAGAACTAAAATGAAATAAATGAGTGAGAGCTACCAGTGTTCATAAATACTTTCTAAACAGAGCATTCTTTATTAGAGACTAATATTTTGAAATGATTAATAGCACTTGAGTAATAACTACTATATATTTTGCACTTTTACTTTAAAATGTAACTATTACTACTCATCAACACAAAATAATTAAAATATGAATAAGGGTTTTCCAGAAAGCATTTCACTAATTTCACATTTTATTTCTTCAAGAAGCAGAGATCAGCTTTCATGTTTTCCAGGCAAGCCTCAAATTTACTGTGTAGCTAAAGAGTACCCTGACTTTAAAACCTCCTTGCAGCCACTGACCATGTGCTAAGGGTCACAGGCATTGGATTCCAAAACAGCTTTGTAGTTTATATTTCTAAAGAAACATTAGCAACTTAACTGTTGTTACTAATATTTTGGAGGACAAAAATAATGTAGTTCTTTCATTGAGTAGTAGTAGGGGAACTTACATTGTCTTAGTTTCCTAGGGAGACAAAACCCACCCAGAAGAGTTATAAGTTAAGGATTTGCACAGAAAAGAACAACATTGCACTTATTCTTCCTGTTTAACCAAAAAACTTGTAACATGCATATATATATATATATATATATATATATATATATATATGCACTTGTAGAACTACACAGAGACAATGTATTAATGATGCATAGTCTACTAAAGTAATGAATATTCATATTCAACAAAACTTTGTATCAATTTTATTTAATAAGAACTTGAAATAGCTTTTAAGCAGGATGATTAGTGGAATAATATACGTATCCAACTTTCTGATAGCTAAATGCCATGCCTAGAATAAGTGTTATGACTACAACTCCAGTTTAACATGCAGTGTTATGCTGTCATGAAGAATATTTTTAGGATGGTATTCATAAGTTCTTACTGGATAATCTAAAGGAAAAGTACAAAGCAAAAAGAAGAGCATTGTTGTAGGGAAAATACATGGACTTTTATCTACAATGAAGCCCTCAAGTGCTTTCACTCATTCAATTAAGGAAGAAAATTTACTTGAACTAAATAACTCAGAGTAACTTGAAATGATTATACATTCTTAGACTAATTACTGAAAATTTAAGAATTAAACTAGTAAATAATTCATTCTCAAGAGTGACAATGTCTATAAAACTTTCTGAAATCTAAATAAACAACTTAGTATGATATGGCACAGAATAATTGCCTAGAAGGCAAAGTCCTGTATTTATTCTTAGCATCACATAAACTGGGCAAGAAAATCAAGCTTGTATTCCCAGTACTTAAGTGGAGCTAAGCACAAGGGTCAATGGAGTTAATGGTCATCTGTAGCTTCGTGGGATGTTCAAATTCATCCTGAGCTGTATGAAACCTTGTCTCAATAAATAAATAAATAAAAATGAAGGAATAAGTGTCTTGAACATGGCTTTATAAAATTGCGAAAATATTTTAGAATGTAATAAAAATTTCTCTAATATCTCTGACATTAGGATCAATTCTGAATGTGGACTGTGTACATATCCACAGATCATCATCCCTTTTATCTACTGTACCATATGTGCTTCATGTGTCAGTCCTTTTCCTTTCTATCTCTTGTTTCAATAGCAATAAAGGAATCAATGGTTGGAATGTCAGATCTGATTATGTGTCAGCAAGGATGATTCAACATAAAAAAAGATACAATGCATGGTGTTTTTACTTTACAAAGGTGGAATTCAAGCAAACATGAGTGATAGTACACCAGGACACAGATAACAATAGCATATACAGGAATCTTATACTGATTATACGTTCATAGCAGTATGACATCGGTGAAAAAGTAAAGAACACTTCATGATGATTTAATGTTATGCCTCATGATTTAAAGACAACACCACATACATGTATATAAAACTACCTCATATAAATTACCAATATTATAAGGAATTCTTTTCAAAATCAGTTATGAAGCAAAAATACATATTGTACTTAAAGTGTTCTGTTTCTATTGTGAGATTTTCATTGAATCCTATCTCCAAGTCATATATTCTATTTTTGTCACATTATACACTAGGTCTGTTTTGATTTAACTTCTCTACATTTTAATATGTTAGTAAATTAAGTCTATTATATGTTACTCAATATGACTTAATAATATATATTTAAGGTATGCTATATATACACTTCTTATGTTAAGTAAAATAAACATTCAAGGAATAATTATTAAATGTAATCCAACAGGAAAAGGTAATTATAAAAGTCAACGATTGCTCAGAATCTATGTTTCCTTGTCTCTATGCTCTTAAACATAATGTATCTAGAAAAGTATTTTTATAATGAATAAAGCAAAATTAAATATAAGATGAAAGCTTCTTTGATGTACATATTTGTTACAAACCTGAGTGTGAAGAATAATATTTCAATAGCATTTCATATATAAAAATTGAGCACTATGTAGGCAGGTATTAGGCAACTTGGTAAGTAACTTAAACTAGCAATATTTATAAAATCATCTCTTATGAGTTTGCCTTGGGTACATGAGTATTGACTCAAGGGAAAAACTTCTCTAGAGGGAGAATATACTCATTATTTAGTGTAATACTTTAGTACATATCCATTTTCCCTGAAGCTCCAATTAGTTTGACAGTTCTTCTAAATGCTGTTATGTGATTAAAACCAAATATGAGACTGAGTAATTTGCAATTGACCAAATACAGAAGTTGTATTTGAAGAGTTCTGAGCTCTAGAGACACTCTGCATTCTAATGCCATATAGTTCATGAATACAGAAGAGACAACCACAAGGAACAGAGGCAAACTCACTTTTATAAGATAGCTACTCTCTATTTAATCCAATAACAAACTAGTCTGTGAGTGTCCTAGTCAGTGGACAGTTCATTCACCATGCATGACTCAAGTAGATCCAAATGATCCTACCTGGTACCACATATTACCACATAAAACATGATATTAACCCACACGCCTATGAACACCTGATTTTTGACAAAGCAGCTAAAATTATACAATGAAAAAAGGAAAGCATCTTCAAGAAATAGTGCTGGCATAACTGGATGTCAGTGTGTAGAAGACTGCAGATAGAATGATGTCTATCACCATGAACAAAACTTAAGTCCAAATGGATCAAAGATCTCAACATAAATTCAGCCACACTGAATCTCTTAGTATAGAAAGTGAGAAATACCATTGAACAAATTGATACAGGAGACTTCTGTACCAATAGGACAGACACTGAGATTGACAATTAATAAATGGGACCTCCTGAAACTGAGAACCTACTTTAAGGTAAAGGACAGAGTCAACAAGACAAAATGGTAGCCTTTAGTATGGGAAAAGATCTTCACTACCCCACATCTGACAGAGAGCTGATCTCCCAAATATACAAAGAGCTCAAGAAGCTCTTGAAGTTCAAGAAGTTACCAAAACACCAAATAATTCGATTAAAAATCAGGGTACAGAAATAGAGAATTCTCAATAGAAGAATCCAAAATGGCTGAAAGACACTTAAGAAAGTGCTCAACATTCTTAGCAATCAGGGAAATGCAAATCAAAAGAACTCTGATATACCATCTTACTTCTGTCAGAATGGTTAAAATCAAAAACACCAATGACACTGTATGCTGGAGAGGATGTGCAGAAAGGGGAACACTCTTCCATTGATGGTGGTAATGAAAACTTGTGCAGCCATTTTGGATATCAGTATGGTGGTTCCTCAGGAAAATGGGAATTAGTCTAGCTTGAGATCCAGCATTTCTATTCTTAGGCATATACCCAAAAGATGCACATTCATGCAACATGAACATCTGTTCAACTATGTTCATAGCAGCATTATTTGTAATAGCTATAACCTGGAAACAACATAGATGCCTCTCAACTGAAGAATGGATAAAATAAATGTGAGTCATTTACACAATGGAGTACTATTCAATAGAAAAAAAAAAACAATGGAATCTTGAAATTCACAGGTAATGGATGGAACTTGAAGGAACTATCCTGAGTGAGGTAATCTAGTCACAAAATGACAAACATGGCATGTACTCACTCATATATAAATTTCAGACACAGAGAAAAGGATCACCAGCCTACTATTCACACTGCCAGAGACTCTAGACAACAAGGAGGACCCTAAAAGAGGCATACATGGTCATTCACAGAAGGGGAAAAGGACTAGATTTCCTGAACTAATTGGGAGCTGTGGAGGGTGGTGAGAGGAGAGGGAGTTAGGAGAAAGAGAATAGGAGAAGAGGAGGGGAGAGGAGAAAATGAGGGAGCAGAAAGATTGAGTTAGGGGAAAAAAGGAGAAAAAGAAAAGTGGTACCGTAATATAGGGAGCTACTATAGGTTTAAAGAGGAAATCTGGCACTGGGGAAAAGTTCACAGACCTTCAGGGAAGACCATAACTAACAATCTAAGCAATAGTGAAGAGGCTACCATGAAAGGCCTTCCCTGATAATTTTATTGATGACTACCTTATATGATATACTAGAGTCTTTATCTAGTAACTGATAGAAGCAGAGGCAGCCACCCACGGATAAACAATGAGCCAAGCTCCTGGAATCCATTTGCAGAGAGAGAGAGAGAGAAGTAATGAGCAAAGGGGTCAAGACCTGGCTGGAGAAACCCACAAAGACAGCTGACCTGAACAAGGGGGAGCTTATAGACCCCAGACAGGTAGCTGGGAAACCAGCATAAGATTGACCCAGGCCTCCAAATGTGGATTTCAGTTAGGAGGCCTGGACAGTCTATGATATCTCTGGCAATGGAACCTGGATGTATCCTTGGTGCACAAATAGACTTCGGGAGCACATTCTCCATTGAGAGATAATCTCATACCTAGAGGCAGAAAGGAGGGCGTAGGCCTTACACCAAATGACTAGACATCTACTCCCTGGGGAGTAGATGGGAGATTGGAAGGAGTGGGGGATGGGAGAATGGGAGGAAGAAGGAATTGGTATGGTTAGGTAAAATAAGAAAAATATATAAAATATATAAATAAACAAACAAACATGAACTGGACATGAAATATCCACATGAATTGTATGGGAAGGGCATATATTTAACCCTCACAGCTTATCTTGATATCAAACAGTACTATGGGGTTGTGTCTAAATTTTTTGATGGCATTAATAAACTGTGTATTTTCAGGCTATGACAAACTCTTTTCATGCTATGACATTTCTATATTCAGTAAAATATGACTAATTTTTAATCCCTGATTAAATTTACTGCATATTAGCAATGGGATGATGGTTCAGCTTAGAAAAGACCTTGTTTCACAAGCATAAAGACCTTAGTTCCAAACTCCATCTTACAAATATAGGCATGGTCCAGTCCACAAGTATAACCCTATCTCTCAGGGGCAGGGAACAGTATATCATTGAAACTTTCTGTCTACCACCTTAGTTCAGGTTCAGCAAGAGACCTTGTCTAAAAGAAATAAAGTAGGAATAGAGACATGAATTGCATTAAGTGGGCTTACTGTTCTTTGGGAAGATGAGTTTTGTTCTTTTCTGCCATGTTGGGTGGCTCACAAACACCTGTAACTGAAGATTCTTGAAATCTTGAATCCATAAGCATGTGTTGCACACACACACACACACACACACACACACACACACACACATACACACCACACACACACATGTACATTCAAATACACACAAATGCTTCAATTATATAGGCATGGGACTGTGCATTCTGAACAAAACTACAGTTCAGTGTAGGAACCAAGAGTAACAACTAACAAATGAGACTTTATGTAATTAAGATATACAAAATAAAAATTACCACAATGCTGGCAGAGATGCAAGCAAAGGAAAATAGTAAATATGATTTTAAATTGGTATATCCAATGTGGAAGTTCCTTAAGAGTTAGACATATAATACAGGTATAACAGTTTTGAGCATATACTCAAATGAGTCAGTTCTTCTGTAGTCAGGTTCATGTCCTAAAAAGGAAATGGGACACTGATAAAAAGAAAACAGTGTCTGAATTCCAGACAAGTTTCACACAAGTAGCTACCCTAAATAGCTCAAGCCATATTCATTTATAAATCAAGAACAAAGATGTTTTCCTCATCCTCCAGCATTAACCTCTGGAAAAAGCAAATTAATATTTCCCAACTATCATACCAAAACAACTTTTAAACCAAAAGCAATGATTAGCTTTGGAAAATATCAACACAGGAACATCCTGTCATTACAAAGTTAAAAGGTGATAAATGTATTCATACATTCTCAAGAACAACATTATTGTTCAAAACTTAACAAAGCATACCTACATAAATAGGGGTGATTTGCCAAAAACTACTTGAATGCAGTTACTGTGGATTCCTCCAACTGTTCCCTTGTGGTACAAAAAGGTTCCACATGCCTAAACCTCTCTATAAAGGCTGAACCTTACAAGCCACTCTTTTTCCATCTGAATATTTTTCCAGAATTAGAAGACATAGTTAATGTCTCTGTGCTACATTCTCACATGTTCCTGTCAACTTTTATTGCCTCTGGTCCTGTCAGCACTGAATCAAAAAAGTTCTCAGGGTATGGAGTGATAGCTGATATTTCCAGATATGAAACCTGAGAAGCATCCATTCCCAAAATTTCCCAGAATTTAAGGGCAAATGTATTTTATAGGAATGCTTACATCTGCCCAATGTGTGACTGTCAAAGTGAAACTAAAGACCACCAAGAGAATCATCAATATTATGAGAGAAAAGAGACTGCACAGGCTATAAGAACCCTGACATTTTCTGAGTTGTCCTGAGATCCACTGGGTGTTGTCAAGCAAGAGACCATCTTCACCGATCTTGTCCCATGGAGACCCATTGGAAAAGCATTCAATGCTATCAGAGTAACTTGGTCACTCTGGTCCCAACATGAAAAGCACTCTATATCCTAAGAAAGAGTTATCCCTTGACACATATTCATTGATACTGCTTTCAAAATAGGTAAAAATAGCATAGATGTCCATCAAGTGATCAGTGGCTACTGAAAGGTTATACATTTGCACACTGGTAGAATTCTTTTATAAGTACACATTTGAAGTTATACATTCACAGGTAAATGAACTGAGTGGTTAGTACTCATTCTGAGTGAGGTAACTGAGATCCAGAAGGACAAAGATCACATGTTCATTTGTATATGTGGATGCTAGATTTAAATCTTTAGATATGTGTATTTCAATTGGAGTGCCCATAAAAGGCAGGAAACTAAAAGGGGGAGGGGAAAAAATGGAGTGGAATTTCAAGGGAAGAGGAGTACAATGCAGATGGTACCATGAAGAAAAAGGGATTAATGAACAGTTTTACTTCCAATGAAGCCTGTCTGCTTTCTTTTATTTCCATGCCACCTTACTAAATCTTTATCTAACAAAATCCAGTGCATTACTACACCAGACTTTCAAAGAAAAATTAATATCAGTACTTCTGAAATTATTCTATAAAACAGAAATTGAAGGAATATTTTCTAATTATTTTGTATCAAACCACTACTACATAAATACATAAACTTTACAACCCTCCCTTTAAGAAAATTACAGAACAATTAATATAATTTGAAATTATATTATTATAATATAATTAATATAATTATTGATATTAATATAATTATTAATTAATTATAATTATTAATATAATAATTAATTGATATATTAATGTTAATATAATTAATAATTATATATTAATATAATATTAATATAATTTGAAAATTCACACTAAAGCACTTGTAAACCAAATCTAAAGGTCCTCCAGCAGTAGGGCCATGATACGAACCCAGTACAGGAGCTAGCTTATTGGAGCTCAGTACATAGGGTGAAATGTCATGCCCAGAGTCAGTAGGACCACAACATAATCCCAGTGTATGAGCTAGCTTATTGTAGTCCATTGTGGGATGCCTGCTCAGTCTTATTGCATAGGAGAGGAACCTGGCCTTACCCCAACTTATTGTATCAGACTATGTTGGGTCTTTATATGAGCAGTCACCCATGAGGAAGAGTGGACTGGGGGTGGGCTGAGAGGGTTGGGAGGAGGGATGGGAGAGAGAACTGTGGTTAGAATGTAAAATAAAAAATTTAATATTCATTCATGATAAAAGTCCTGAAGAGTCAAACATACCCCATCATAATAAAGACAATTTATAGCAGCCTACTATCAACAGAAACTAAAAGCAAACCTAAAACAAAGAGGAACTCAAAACATTTTCACTAAAATCAGGAAGAACAAAAGCATGTGCAGTCTCTCAATATCAATTCAATGTGATATTTAAAACATTAAAGCAATAAGGCAACAGAAAGAAAGACAAGCATCCCTATAAACAAGTGTCTTTGAAAAGATTAATATTGTTGTGATGAAATACCATGACCAAAACAACTTAGGGAAGAGAGGTTATTGTTGTTTGTTTTGTTTTTTGTTTTATGTTTTTATTCTGTTTTATTTTTTGTTGGAAGGATGCAAAAAGAATGTAAGAGCCAGTAGGAATGAAAGACACCAAGCAAACAGTGCTTTCCAGACATAACAGGGCTAAAACATATATAAATTCAGAGACTCCAGAAGCATGCTTAGGGACTACAAAAGTTTACCAGATGTGGTCCCAATGCTGACAGAGTAAATAGACACAAGTTCCTATCTGTAGCTTTAAAACTATCACCAAATGATAAACATTCACAGTGTAAAAATCAGTTTTCTATAGAGGAGTCTCACTGGGTATAGGAACCACACTTAAGACTATACCTCATGTCCAGCAGTAAATGACTGGCCAACACAAAGTGAGCTCAATAGTATTTATGGAGGATTGAAGTCTCATAATACTTAGTTTGAGCTTTCCTCCGCCTTACAAGTCTTTTGTATTTTGTGAATAATATATTATTATTTCTATTGTTTTAGGTTTTGTGCTTTCATGGGATTTCTGTGAGTGAAAATGAGTGTAAATCTGTGCTTATATGTATTTCTTGAACTTTTCTTGGGCTTTCTTTGTTGTTCATTTGTTTTGTGCTATTCAGGTTTATTTTCTTTTTATTTTATTTTATTATTATTTTAATTTTTTAAATTTTTTTAAATTTTTTTTTTCCTTTTCCTGTTTTTAGATGCCAGATGATGACTACAGAAAGTGAATATGTGAAATTATTGCCTGGAAGTTTGATCGTTGTATACTCTTTCACAAAAGTCTGCACAGGCCATCTTGATGAGAGGTGGATCTGCACAGTAGAAGTGGTTGATCTCAGTTTTCCCACAGAAGTACAAGCCATAAGTCCATAATGTTGCAGCTAGACTAGTCAGAAACCCATGTATGTAGGGGAAAGAAATTAGGCAAATGCAGACCACCCTTGATATTTTGCTACCATAAAGCAGTGGCTTTCCAATGGCCATGTACCTGTCAAAGGCCATCACAGAAAGAATAAAGATTTCCACATGCACAAGGGCAATGAAGAAGAAGCACTGTACCAAACAGCCAGCATAAGTAATTGTTTTTGTCTTTGACAGCAAGTTTTTCAGCATCTTAGGAGTGACGTTTGAAGAAAATAACACATCAACAAATGACAAATGACTGAGGAAAAAATACATTGGGCTGCTAAGTTATGGACTGATCTTAATTAATGTCATCATTCCAATGTTTCCAAGCATGGTGATGAAATAGACCATGAGAAAGATAATGAAAAAAAGTTCCTTTTGGTTTGTTAAGCCCAAAAGAATAAATTCAGTCACATCTGTGAAATTGAGCATCTTCTTACTTCTGCTAATATGAGTTATCTGTCGAACTAAAATGAAATAAATTAGCTAAATCTTTTATCATATAAAATGCTTTATGATCTTAGAATATATTCTCAACATAAATTCAATGAAAAAATAAAAAATAGTTGACACTATTTTGCAAACACTAAATTTCTTTATTTGGTGTTTTGCGAATTATTTCATGATTATAGAATATATCACCTATAACTTTTATAAATATTTTATAAAGTGTTTTCCTAAAAAAATCCTAATGCTTTTGGTCATGTTAGGCATTATGAAGACAATTTCATAAGTATCCCCTCCATCAAACAAAAATTCTCATGTCTATTATGCCATATTCATTATATGACTACAATGTTCAATTAGGCTATGAGGAATTATGTGGGAAATAATTCTAGTATAGCTATTCTTTCTATGTCACTAAAGCCATGACACACACATATATAATTAAAGTCAATTAACAAAAATTGATAGGGTTGTTTTAATGGTAAAGTGCTTACTTTGCAAGCCTGTAGACAAGAACTGATCCCCAGAACTAAGGTAAAAATCTGGGCAAGTGGTAAATACACTGAAGAGATGGAGACAAGAGGATTGTTGGGGCTCTTTGTTCAACCAGTAGAGCCAAATCATTGAGTTTTAATTTCCTGTATGAAACACTGTCTCAAAAGACAGGTAGATAGTACCTGAAGAAGAACAATAGCAGAGGTTTTCCCTTAGGCAGAACACACAAGTATGCAAGTGCACACAACACACACACACACACACACACACACACACACACACACACACTAGTGCCACGTACATACATACAAATAGACACACACACAGAGGCAGACCTACACACTCACACACAAAACTACCAGTGAAAATTCAGTTTCTGTAGAACATACATTTCATATACCACTTAACAAATAATGAGCATTCAGAGAATATTTATTAATTACTAAATGCCTTTTAATAAGATTATATAAAAATCAAATATAATCTATATGGAAATCCTGTCCTTCTCTAGTCTGTATGTGTCACATATACATATATACTAGAAATGGGTCTATAAAAGTCTTACTGTAAACAATATATTTAGATGAGATGTAAGGCACATGCTTTATCTGATAGTGACATTTTTAAGCCAACTTAAAAATGGCTTGAGAGAGAGAGAGAAAAGGGAGAGAAACTATGAAATGCATAGGCAGATGCAGAACATCTTGGTAGATACCTTGAAGATAAGCAGATCTGTAGACTTTGAAGAGAGGCACCCCTTATATGTTAGCATAGGATTACAAGGAACAATCACAGATTTCCCTCAGGAAAGACTCAGAGGAAGTGCATCTCTAGAGCAAAACTAATTTGTTATTTTATTCATCCCTTTAAAACAATTTTACCCTGCTCCCAAGATTCTGATAATTTGAAAGGTTTCTATTGCATTACTATAACTACATATGATCCTGGAAAATTTATAAAGAATAAATGACTATGTGGCTCTTAGTACTAGAGAGTTCAAGGATCAAGGAGATGCATGAGGAAGAATATCCAGTCAGAAGCCAACAATTTATTCTACAAGTAACAACTTCTGCCCCTTTCAAATTAAATTTTTAATTATAATTGAACAATTTCATCTCTTCCATTTTTGTTCTCCAACCCCTATCATGTGGCCTCTTTTTGCTGTCCCTCAAATCAAGCCTCTTTGTTTTTTAATTTTTGTTACATACACATACAAACACACACACGTTTCAAAATATAAAAATGTTCAGGAGATCTTGTCCCTTTGCCCTTCTGTGAGGGACCTTATATGAATCTCTTAGAATCCTCCTTGTTTAATTGGATTATTTGGTGTTTTGGTGGAAAGCTTCTGGAGTTCTTTGTACATTTTGGAGATCAGCCGACTCTCAGATGCAGCGTTGGTGAATATCTTTTCCCATTCTGTGGAATGCTGTTTTCTCTTGTTGACTATGTTCTTTGCCTTGGATCAAAGACCTCAACATAAATTCAGCCACACTGAACCTCTTAGAAGAGAAAGTAGGAGGTACACTTGAACAAATTGGTATAAGAGACCACTTCCTGAACATAATTCCAGTAGCACAGACACTGAGATCAACAATTAATAAGTGGGACCTCCTCAAACTTACAAGCTTCTGTAATGCAAAGGACACAGTGGACAAGAGCAAATGGAAGCCCATGGACTGGGAAAAAATTTTACCAATCCTACATTTGACAAAGGGCTGATCTACAAAATATACAAAGAACTCAAGAAACTAGTCCAATAAAACACTTAATAATCCTGTTTAAAAAATGGGGTACAGAATTACAGAAAGAATTCTCAATAGAGGAAATCAAAGAGGCTGAAAGACACTTTAAAAAGTGCTCAACATCCTTAGTTATCAGGGAAATGCAAATCAAACAACTTTGAGACACCATCTTACTCCTGCCAGAATGGCTAAAATTAGAAGCACCAATGACAACTTATGCTGGAGAGAATGTGGAGAAAGGGGAATACTCCTCCACTGCTGGTGAGAGTGCAAACTCGTACAGCCACTCCACTATTGCTAGCAGTTTTAGTTTGGGTCATACTTATGTATTTGAGAATTTTTCTAGCACCATGTTTCTTACTAACCCCATAATGGCTTCACTTTTTTTTATACTACACAGCACATTCTGGGTGACAATGTAGTCTGTTATAAACCAGTTGTATTTTGTCTGAGATACCACAAAGTGGTGAAACACAATGACTCTCTCCTCTACCAGCTCTAAAAAAGCATTGAGAATTTTTCTTAATTCAGTTTTTAGTACACATATTGGCAAAAAATTTGAATCACTTGAAAGGCAAATGAAAGGGTGAGGAGTTATTGTAATTCAACAGGAATATTAAGAAGGAACAAACTCCTGCAAGTTGACTCATGTACACAAAATAAATAGAAGGAATGCAATTTAAAATGAGTGCTTTTATGATTTTTTCCATATGAACATGTATGTATATGTGAAAATGTTTTTGCAGGCAAATTAATTCCATGAAAACATCACATATGAAAAGTAAGGTAAGCCTATAATTCTGTATATTCCATTATGAATGAACCATAATTTATCTCTTTACCATGTGAGTATGGAGCCATATATAGACCCTGAGGTCTGAGAAAATAAGTATAATAAGAGGAATGGTTTTGCACAGTTAAAGGCCTGTTTAGATCACAATTTGTATATTTTTAAGGAGAAACCAACACACTAACAAATATTTAAAAACCATTTTTCATATGTGTGTTCTAGCATTATGTATAAACAATATGACATTAAAAGTAAAGATATTTAAATTATATCATTAAGCATAAAGAATTGTGTAGTTTAACATAGATATAATAGAGTTTCATTTGGGCATACTAAAAAATGTTCTAACATTAGAAACCAATGGAGGTTTACATTTTTATGAATTCAATAACCAAGTACCTTAAGATATAGTAAAAACTACACTTCAAATGGTGAATAATTTGAAATGTAAATTATATCTCAATAAATCTAAATTAATAAATGGAAAAAAGAAATAATAATCTGAAAATGTTAATTTGTGTGTGGCATTGAACATAAATAAACTCAGGTATAAAGAATAATTTGACAACCAGTTCTGTTGAGATGAATAAGGACATTATGCACTCTCTCTTGTCCATTGATAATCAAATCAACAAATAGAGTTCCTAATCGATGCTCCAGTTCCAGCCTGGTGGTGAAGAACTTTGTGTCATAGTCATAGAGATGGCTTTAATTTACTAAGAATGACGAGACATATTCTTCCCTGCAAACCTGATGGACAGTCTTGTATTATAGCACCCAGCAAATTGTACAGCCTGTGTTTATTCTCCTCAGAAGGTTACAATCTCTACAAAACTAAACTATCCCAACACATCTCACAAGCCCCTTGACACAAGGAGCAATTCCTACCATATGAAGATACTTAGTAAACACTGATTATCTTTGCTTAGACAACAGAACAGAAAAGATACCAGAAATACAACATAAAAGAAAAATTTGCTTTCTTTAGCATACAAATACTTACAAAAGAAGGAGGCCTTTAATTCTAAAATTATAAATTATTGTGCTCATGGTACAGAACAATAGTGGATAATAATTAAACGGTGGCACAAATATCAAATATTTGGTACATTCTGAAAAAGATAGATTAATAAAGAAGTGAGGAAAGGTGTGACAGATACTTGGCTCATGATATATGAAATTCACTGGCTAACTCTACCAAAAAATGTTCTAGAGGACACAAAATACCCATAATGCTTTGTGGAAACCATTCTCTGCCTGACTGAAGACAATATATAGGATCTGGAAAAGTGAAAAACACATTTTGGTCATTCAGAGGACCTGAGGGTAGTTCTCAGAACTGACATGGTGACTGACAACCAATTGTATCTCAAGTGGATCTAATATCCTCTTCTAGCCTTTACTGATACTGCAAATGCATAGTGTGTGTGTGTGTGTGTGTGTGTGTGTGTGTGTGTGTGTGTGTGTGATATTGTGTGTATGTGTATCTATAAGTAAACACATCTACAATAGGGAGAAGAAACAGAGAAGATAAATGTAATTATATTATACTTTTATAAATAAGAAATCATTGGAACTGGCTGCTCTTCCAGAGGACCTAGGTTCAATTCCCAGCACACACAAAACAGATCACAGCTGTCTGTAGTTCCTATGGATTTGACACCCTCTTATGATATCCAACAGCACCAGGCATACATGTGATACACAGACACACAAGCACAATACTCAAAATGAAAAAAGAACATATATATACATATAAAACAAAAAAATATATAAGACAAATCTCTAGAGCATTAAGTTAATGCCTAAAGACAGAGCCATATGGAAGCTCTGGGATTCAACTTTGGCAGAGAAGTGTTCTCCTGAATGTGATTTCTTTGTTGTTGGTTTGTCTGTTTGTTATTTTGTGTTGTGTTGGTAGGGTTGTTTCCTTTTGTCAGTTTTAAAGGTGATTCTTATAAGAAGAAAGAAGTGAATGAACATCAGGCAGTGAAGCTGAAGGTAACAAGTAAGAGTCAGGAGCACACCTCCTGACAGTCCTGTGTTATACTAGAATGGAATTCCTGCATGAAACAGCTCTACCTTTCAATACATGCTTTGTCAGTTTTGTGCCTGTCTGTACAAACCTAATTACACATTTGTTGGTAGGTAGATAAATATGTTTTCTAAAAGCTTTTAAAACTACCAATAGTCATTCTGGAAATTAAGAATGGAAGATTAAGATAGAGGACAGAAAGGATTCACACATTTACATTGCACATTTATATTGATTGGACACTTTACTGTAAGATATGTATACTTTTTGTAATGTAAAAGTAGTGTATCAAGACATGAATGTAAACATGCAAAACATGATAATAAAACTTCTCACATTCGTAACCAAATTGCATTTTGACATAGTTTGTAAATGGTTTATCTTTTGAATCTATGTATTACATATTTTCCTCTAAGAATACAGCTTCTCAAATTGTATGTAAAATTGAATGTCTGCAATAAAGTTGAATGCCATTCTCAAAAACAGAACTTTTATTTGATTTATAAAGGTAAAGTGATTTTATTTTGAAAGAACATTTCTTTTGACCAGCTTCCAAAAAGCGTGTTTTACATCTTTATTCCTCAGACTATAAATGATTGGGTTCAACATGGGGCTTACAAAAGTGTAGAACACAGCAATGATTTTGGATTGTTCGACTGACTTGTCTGTGGGAGGTCTAACATACATGCAGAATAGAGTCCCATAAAATACAGTCACTGCAACCAGATGAGACCCACAGGTGGAAAATGCTTTGCGCCTACCTTCAGCAGAATGCATCCTCAGGATGGCAATGAGAATGAACAGGTATGATATGAGGATTATGAGCAAGGAACTGGAGAGGTTAAATCCTGCTACCACAAACATAGATGTTTCCTTAATGAAAGTATCCGAGCAGGAGAGTCTGATGAGAGGAGGGTCGGCACAGTAGAAGTGGTTGATGACATTGGAGCCACAGAAGGTCAAGCGATAAGTCCACATGGTTTCCATCAGACCACTAAGGAAGCCATAAATATAAGGGCCAGCAATCAGACGCACACATACCCCCTTGGACATTTTGCTGGTGTAAAGCAAAGGACTACAGATGGCCATGTACCTGTCATAGGCCATCACAGCCAGCATATAATATTCAGTAATCACCATAGCAATGAAAAAATAACACTGAACTAAACAAGCAGCATAAGAAATGGTTTTCTTCTCTGATAAAAAGTTCACCAACATTTTGGGAGTCACATTGGTAGAATAGCACAAATCCAGGCAGGACAAGCTGGCAAGAAAGTAGTACATAGGAGTATGCAGGCGTGAATCTACCCTGATCAACACCATCATGCCAAGATTCCCTCCAACGGTGATCAGATAGATCACCAGGAATAGTACAAAAAGGATAGGCTGTAGCTCTGGACGATCTGTTAATCCCAAGAGAACAAATTCAGTCACCATGGAGAAATTGCCTCTGACCATTTTCTTGGGTGCCAGCATGTTCACTTAGGTGGATTAAAGAAGGATGAATAAGATGCTTGTTAAATATTTTCTCTTTTCTCCCCCTATTTTTCTACCTCCCTCTTATTATTCATCCTCACACAGCTATTACAAAGGTCTGAGAACATCAGAGATAGTCCACTGGATTTTTGAATGCTTAAAAAACAAAAAAGAAACTCTTTGTGGTGTGTGTGTGTGTGTGTGTGTGTGTGTGTGTGTGTGTGTGTGTGTGTGTGTGTACATGCACTTCCAAGTACCTGAGTGGCATGTACATGCTACAATGTGTACCGGAGGTCAGGACAAAGCTTGGGTGTTGGTTCTTTCCTCACCTGGTGAGGCAGGATTTTAGTGCCTCTTGTTACTAAATGACCAAATCAACACAGGGACGCTTGGATTACAGACACATGTTACCACACCAGTTTGAATGCATTCTGGGGAAGAAATGTCCTTCTGTATATGGTAAAGGAATAAAGGCAGGTGCTTTGTGCACTTAATTACCTCCCCAGCCAGGGCTCATATTCTGAAGAAGATCACACACAGCCCCAATTAGCCAATAGCACAGGTGCAGTTCATTCCTACCCAGACAGAATCCTGCCTTACCAAATTGCTTTAGGCTGAGGGAGGGAATCATAATGCAATATTGGTCCCAGTTGTGATAAACTACCAAATTCACACTATAGTTTGTTATGAAACAATAGTCTCCTTAAAAAATTAGAAGGATATTTTTTAGTGACTGACACTGTGTGCATCTCTAGAAGCCTCACTTCAGAGAATTTAATTCCCTTTATATTTACTAGAAAGCATAGCACTGAAGATACCATAAGTAATTTTGTTGGGGTGGATTTTAGTACTTAAACCTTAATGTTTTAGAATATAGAATTTCTGTGGAAATACAAAAGCATGAAATTATGTTTTTGGAATAACGAAGATATACATGAGTTACTAAGAAAATAGTTTTTCCACAGAGCAATCTGTATGACACACATATAGGAAAATTAACTTCACTAATAATTAGGTCACATTTTTATTTTCTTATCAATTTACTTTCTCATTTGTTCTCACAAATCAAATATTTTACCACATATATCAAAATTGTGGCAGGTAGTGGGGCAAAAGTTTGAATTTAATCATTATAACACAATGGAGAAAAAGTTCTTCCATCTTTGTTATACTTAAGCAAAGATGAAGGAGTTAGAGTTATTCTTAGTACAAAGAACAGAATTGCTTTTATAATTAGCATATTATGCTTTCAGATAGTATGAAGTCAGACACTATCAATTCTAATGGTAAACACAATAATAAATTACTGATGTGGACTCTATATAATGTATTCTTTTACTACAGATTTAGGCTCTGTATTAAGCTTTTTTAAAAGTTGTAGAGTAGACTGCATGAGAGATTAAAATTCATTTGACTATAAAAGTAATTCATGTAATCAATCAGGGTGAGCAAGGTGGGGGGACATAAGAGTTAATTGAAATAAACAAAGAGTATTTTCTGTGCAAACAGCCCACTCTGATGGGCTGGAATTTTGACTTTCTAGTAATGTAAGCCCCAACTTCTACTAGTCTATTACTTTACTACTTTAAGTATCAAAATTCATTATTTTTAAGCAAAATCTACCAAAATATTGGAAGAGATTAATTTTATGTTTCAATCTGTCCTTAAACAAGGCATAAAATAGAAATCTGCAGGCTTGATTCATTATGGCATAAGCAATAATCCCATATGGTGCCCAATTCACCTGTTATATATGTGCAGTATGTAAGCTGCCCATAGTAGCTGAATCAAACACAAGTACAAAGTGTGTGCCTTAACTTGTTGGTGATCTCAGAATGCTGTATATTAATTATGCATACTGAACACCACATATATAGACATTAGCTACTGAAAAAAATAAATAAGTTAACCAATAATAATCTTTGCTTGAAAAAGCTGACTATGTCATATGGAGTGATAAAAATTATAGTTAAATGTCATCCTTCAATAATAAATATTTGAACCGAGTAGATGATGGTATTTAAAATAAGGATAGACACCAACAAACAAGAAGGGTATACAGCAAGGAAAAATGACGCTTATTTTAGGTTTGAAAAATTTATAATAATTTTATAGAAGGACAAGAATAGAAGAACCATGAAATAATTTGAACATCGTAAGGCTTTCAGTTGAAATAGTAATGTATGTGAGACATATCACAAAAAAATTCACATGAGAATGCAATGGACATCAAACATTCTTTTAAATAGACATTTCTTTATGATGTTGTTGACCAATCTAAAAAATTATGAGCAATTCTGAATCAAAATGCATAGTGAGAAGTTTTCAAACATATATATTCTTTATAAAAACAATTACAACATGAACATAGCCTAATACAAAATTTCAATAATTTTGTATTTACTTCTGTCTACATAGGAAAAATCAAAAACAAATTAGATAGCCAGGCATTGGTCACATGGGAGGCAGAGGCAGGTGGATCTCTGTGAGTTTGAGGCCAGCCTGGTCTACAGAGCTAGTTCTAGAACAGGCTCCAAAGAAATACAGAGAAACCTTGTCTCAGAAACCCCACCCAAAATAAATAAATTAGATAATTTAATATATCCACACATATTTATTTTAAATATGGAAATCTAAAAAGTAATCACTTTATTTGGCAAGTTATGTGGTTTCCTCTTTTAAATACAGCTCCACTTTTTAGTAGGTTAATATGTATTATGAATATATAAGTGAAATTTGGAGTGACTAGAATTTCCATCCTATAAATTAAAAGTCAACAGTCACAATAATCAAAAACATAAATACATTCTAAAACCTAGTCTACAGATGTCATTAGTATCTGAAATATTACTAGTTGAAATGTACATATCCCCTACTCTAGTACTGGTCAATATGCAAATTTCAAGATAACAGAATAGCCTAGAACTGCTAAAATCACTATTGCATATGCATGCAGACTTAGGCACAAAAGCTATTACTTATTCACTGGATTGAATGTATCAAATGGGAGAATAGAGAACATTTTAGTCAAAGGAAATGACAGAGAAAGTAAAAGTATGAGTTATTGGATTTAAAATTCCGTCATTGAGCACCTAACTGCTTGACTGAGCATAAAGATGTAGAGAAGCCTGTAAGAATAGTTGATAAAATAAAATTATAGGGTAGAAAATGAGGACATAGGTAGAAAACTAGATAGTTGTGGAGCTATGCAATTCGTATGAACAACTTCCTGAGAGTGCACACTGCTCTCATGTACTTTACCATCATGGACTCCAGCACCTTCCTCTTCTCCTGGTTTCCACTGCCATACTTCTCAAGTGAGAGGACAGGGCACGTTACCTCCTGACAATAAATGACCCTGACCTCTATCCATGTTAGACACTTGAGACTGGTGTACTTTTTTATGTTGTGAGTAAAATTCTTTTAAGACATAATTAAATTGTAACATCTCTATTGACAGAGTGCCATTTTCCATATTTGGAGTTTTTTCCTGTTCAATGTCAGACATTAAGTAGATTCCAAAGTTCCTACATTTCCACCATACCTATCTTTGAATTATGAGTCTACAAATCTTAAACACATAATTCCTAATGTACCTTTTAGATCTATTAAATTTTATCACAATTTTATCCTTCCAATAATGTAAAGATAAATCTTTAAAAGTTTTGTAATATTTTTATTTATGCTAGAAGAAATAAAATATCAAATTTTTCTTCTGATTTTTATTAAATTTGTCTTTTGAGATTGTAATGGAATTACTTCATGTCTCCCTTTTCTTTTCTTCCTATAGACCAACAATTCTAATCCTGTGTGGTAGTTGCTTCTTTGTGGGTTGAATAACCTTTCCATAGGAGTCACCTAAGGACATCAAAAAACTCAGATATTTACATTACAAAATTATAGTTATGAAGTAATAACCAAAATAATTTAATGATTGGGATCACCAAAACATGAAGAACAGTATTAAAGGGTTGCAGCATAAGGAAGTTTGAGAACCACTGCTCTAAACCCTTCCATATATTCTTCCTTCCTTTCTTTGAAATTCATGGTCATTTTTTTCACTTATTTTTAATGAAGGTATATTATGGCTGTTAAAGAATTTCCCTTAAAACAGATTCTGAGAATGTGAGTGAGATGATTAAATTATCTCTCCATGTGACTATTTTGTGTATTTTTGAATTGATGATAAAAATGCCATTTGTCAACTAGAATGATTACTGCAAATGAAATGCCATTTGTTAACTAGAATGATTACTGCAAATGCATAATTTCAATGAAATTTTTGTATTTTTCAATAACCAATGTAACAAATACATACTTATTTCAGTGAGATAAAACCCTAGACAAGTATTCAAAAAGGGTTTGTTCACACCTGACTCCTCATATTAATATCCACACTGAAATGACAAAAAAAAAATGGGAATTCAAAGTTCATAATTTTCATTCCTACCTTAACTCATGGAAAGTTCTCCCCAAAACACTAAAGGTCCAACTAAGGAACAGCTGAAAATGATTTGTGCCCTATTTGTATTGGA
This sequence comes from Cricetiscus sungorus, assembly GCA_030556225.1. Taxonomy (NCBI): domain Eukaryota; kingdom Metazoa; phylum Chordata; class Mammalia; order Rodentia; family Cricetidae; genus Cricetiscus; species Cricetiscus sungorus. The sequence continues at coordinate 25,993,549 of JANBXA010000372.1, read as the reverse complement.
AATGTTTATCCACAAAGTACTTTTCATAATATCCCCAAAGCAACAATTAAAAAAATCATAGTAATTGGTTTAGACATATAATCACTAAAACCTTGGGATTTGAGCAATAGGATTGCATCACCTTTGAAGCATATGAGCAGCATATTTTATGTGATTATGAACTGATCCACAGAAAATATTTTCATTAGGAATCATTATCTGTTCCAATAAAATGGTTAAAACAATTAGGAATGGTGTAATATCTTGACACAATTCGTGGAATTTGATTTCTCTATGATTCCTTCCAAGTCAGAATTGTGCAATGTACAACCCCTTACAATGCTGAAAAACTAAGTAGTCACATTACAAAACAAAATATACAATAAACACTTTCTAATAAATGTATTGTTTTAATGATTTATCAAAACAGAAAAAAATCATATAGTTAAACTTAACAAAATTATTAGAAAGGAAATTTATACAGTATAGACATACTTAAATATGCTAAACATTTTAAGCAAGATTTCAAAACATCAAGTTTACCAATAAATAACACAGCATTCATATTTGATTTTCTGCCAAGTAATCAAACTATATCAATGAATTTCTCATTAACTAATAGAGAAACAATAATAATAGATGTAGAAATTTGGTTTTTTGCAATCATAACCTCATAAAGGATGAGGTATGTCAGCAATATTAAGTACTCAAATAAATAATAGATTGATTAATAGTGTTTTGGAATCTAAAGATGAATAACGGTCAGAGTAAAAGATGACAAAATGGGAAATTATAGTGAAGATGTAGCTTACACTCAGTATACAATACTTATATGATAATGTTCTTGTTAATGTGATAAACTGTGAAAAATAAAAATAATGGAAATTTCAAAGGTTTAGGTAACTCTATACATGAGATATATATGAAATAAGTATTCTGAATAATGGGAAACAAAGATGGGCACCTATTCACTTCTTCACAAAATTATTGTTCCAAGATAAGGAAGTTCAACAAGAAAGGATTTAAAACTGAAAATAATAAAATTTAAGAAAATATGGACAATTTTACTTATAGATGAAAAATGAAAATATTAAGGAACATATAAATTAAACACACTAAAGTCACTAAGAGAGACTAATTAATCTTCAAGACAAAATCAGAAACTTATATTTACATGTCTTTACTTGCAACAAACAAATATGAACTAAGCAATATGAAATATGATATCACATGACCTTATATATTTGAACACATATTTGCATCTATATACTTATCTTGAGAGGGGGGATTTTATGAAGTATTTAGTAAACAAATTCTGTTTACTAAAATATTTTCATGGGGCTACATGAATTATAAAATTATGTAGGTAAGGTGATTCTAAACAATAAATAACAACAAAACATGTAATGATATTATGATACAATTGCTTAGTATTCAGCTGGAGCCAAATATATTAATATATGCTTTATCTTATTATACTGGTGAAAAAGAACTTACAATATATAATCTGCACTGAGATGATTCATATTGCTCCCAATGTTCAACCTCTAAGCACTGATCCTGAAGTTTTGAAATTTTGTGCTGCCAAAGAATTTCTTTGTAGTGGGATATTCACTTTGTCTGCTTCTGTGGCACTGACCACACCCATTGAGGGGTGGAGCCAGGGGCGGAAGTGACCTGTGGAACGAGGTCTGAGAAGGAGGTGGGGAACGCTTTCTTTCTGGTGGTATGCAGAGAGAGGAGCATCTGGTTCCAACTTCCTTGTTCATCTGTCTGCATTGTGAGTTGTTTCTCCCTGAATAAACATCTATTCGGCCTATTTGTTTATCCTGACCCTTATTAAACTGCAATATTTCTTCATTTATTTACAGAAAAATCCTCAAAGCCACATGTTAAAAAGAATAAAGCAAACTTTTATATTCACAATGTAACGAGGAATAGAAGGGCCAATCAATGCAAAGGAATCACACCATATAATATGGCATATTGTTTTAATTGTTACTGTGTCTCCCACTTCTGATTTTCGTCTTTACTCTCAGGTCACCCTCTAAATTGCCAGATGGAGATGAAACCCAAAATGATATGCCAGCCCTGAATCTTAGAAAGTAGGCTTAAAAAAGACAGATACCTGAATCAACAGTTGTGCATCTATAAAAGCACAAGCATAATCTGACAGTTTCATGCTTCCTGCATGACTCCTTCTCTACAAAAGAACAGAAGAAACAGAAAAGCATCAAATGATTTACTTCCTTATTTTAACAAGTAAGTACGTGGGTGACTACAGATCTACCATTGTTTCTTAAGCGTTCTTCACCAGAAAAGCTGATGGGTCTACCAATGAAAGGAACTGACAATATGTGCATTCTGTTAAATCTAGTTTAAAAACAAAAAAAAATAAATTGCCTAATAGGGGTGTAGACAGACCCCTTGACATAGCAGTTGGAAGTTTCCATATAGAATACTTCTGCTCTGAATATGATTTGCATATCAACCTGGAGATGTGTCAACAATATGGATTTGAACAAGCAGATCTGATACAGACTATTATACACCATTTTAATATGATACAGTGATATCTGTGTTACTAGTTTTCATCAGTTGCTGTCCTTTTTGCTTTGAAAAAATGTCTTACAAAAGCAACATAAGATAAAAACTTATTTGGGCCCATATTTAAGAAGGTAGTTACCATGGAAGGAAGGCAGAGAGGCAGAAAAGAGGAGGCTTGGTTATAGTGTGTTCACATTCAAAATCATGAGTTGAATGACTTTGTCTGTGCCTTCTTCTGTGTTCATTTTTATCAGCCCATGTCTCCAGTACAGGAGATGATACTGTGTCTTTTCAAAAACATATACTTTTTCCTCAGGATAGCCTCTGCAGAAGTGCCTACACAGGCAGAGGAAGAGATGAGTCTCTTAGGTGTATTTCAACTTAATCAAACTGACTATTCACATTAAGTATCTCTGATCCAGGAAGTAAAGGTTGCAAAATAGGAATGGAAAAAAAAGGCCAGATGACTTATCGTAAAGCATATATCTTTCAGCTAGGACACCAAAAATATGGCCGCAGAGAATGTTTAAAAAAAAACATAAAATACAAGTGTATTTGTCACAAAACTATAGTTGCAATTATTAAAAAAATTGAGAAATCATTGCTGTCCTGATAACTTTTTGTCTGAGTATTCTGTTCAAGGCCTGCTTTACATCTTTATTTCTCAGGCTATAGATCAATGGGTTCAGCATTGGACTTACAAAAGTATAGAAGACAGCTATTATTTTGGATTCCTCAACAGTCTTATCAGTGGGTGGTCTTACATACATGCAGAAGAGAGTCCCATAAAACAATGTGACAGCCATCATGTGGGAACCACAGGTAGAGAATGCCTTGTGCCTGCCTTCAGCTGATTTGATCCTTAGAATGGCAGCAATAATGAAGGCATAAGACACCAGGATGATTGTGAGGGAAATGGAGAGGTTGAAACCAGCTGATATTAACATAGCATGTTCTTTTATATAAGTATCAGAACAAGACAGCTTAATGAGTGGTGGGTCAGCACAGTAGAAGTGGTTGATGACATTGGATTTACAGAAGGTCATACTGAAGGTCAGGATGGCTTGGAACAACCCATCTGAGAAGCCATAAACATAAGGACATATGGCCAAGCAGATGCAGACTCGCCTGGACATTTTCACACTGTAACGCAGAGGATTACATATGGCCACATAGCGGTCATAGGCCATGGCTGCCAGAATGTAAAACTCTGTGAGGAGAAGGGCAATGAAAAGGTAGCACTGGATAAAGCAACCAACGAAGGAAATGGTCTTCTTGTCTGATAAGAAATTAGTTAACATCTGTGGGGTGGCAGTTGAGGTATAGCACAGATCCACTAATGCCAAGTTACTGAGGAAAAAGTACATGGGTGTGTGAAGGTGTGAGTTAAGGCTTATCAGGGCCACCATGCCCATGTTGCCTAAGACAGTGACAAAGTAAACCAGCAGAAACAGCACAAATAGGAGTGGCTGAAGTTCTGGGCGGTCCGTGAGTCCCAGTAAAATGAACTCTGTAAATTCAGTGCTGTTTATGAGGGGCATCTCCTGAGAGCTGGGTCTGTGATTCAATTAGTGAAAACAAGGCAGACAAAATAGATAAAAATTGACAGTTAAAAATCTAATACAAATAATAGAATAATCTTCCTTGTATTTCTACTAATCCATTTCTACTTTGCTTTTATTTTTCTTGATTGTATTTCTAATTATATTCCTATAGTAATACATACATCTATGAGTAAATCTTTGTTATATATGTAATACCTCTCTGATTTTCTTTCTTTTTTGCTTCACAGTCTTTTTTTTTTCTGCAAAGCTAATCAGGCTAAAATTCATTTGTGGAAAATTTCTCACACTCCCCTCATATGCGAATCTAACACAGTCTATTTTCATGTTTATAGGACACCTCATATACCTACACAGTCACATCCAGTTTTCATATTAGCATTGTAAGATTGTTAAATACAGTACCATGAGTATTTAAAATAAGCAAACTGATTTCTTAGACATAGGAAATATTACCAATGCAAAAAAAATCTACTTTTTAATGTATACAATGGAGAAATAATTAAAAATTAAAAGCTCTGTGTATAAGGGAATTTCTTGGAAAGCTTACTCTTCAATTAAACTTACAACCATTTCAAAATGAGATTTTATTTCATCATATGGAAGAAAGAATGTATGTCATTTGCTGAAAAACTTATGTAAGTGTAGAGTTAAGAAAAATGTTAAGAAAAATGAGCCAAATTAAAAGAAAGCAAAGTAGTATGAAGATAATTGTCTCTTCCAGTCACTTAGAGATATGACTTTTCCATTTCTACAGTAGTTTTTACCAGAATGAATAAAATTCCAAGTTAATTTTTAGTGATATTTTGATAGAGATACTCTATGGGCAGAATTTGTGTGTACTCTTTTGACAGAAATTATTATGACAATGCTAGTGATATGAGTAATTGTTGTGTCTCCTCCAACATGTGTATCCTGTGCATTTTTAGTACTTGATTGAATAATCAAAGTTATATGTGTAGTTATATGACTATTACAAATACATAATGTTAATAAAATTTGAACATTTTATGGTCTAAGTTGTAAATATATTCTTATTTCAGATAGAAAAGATCCAAGACTAGCATTAACATTGCTTTTTTTGATAAATGCACAAAATGATATTAAACAAAGGTCTTAACAAAGATATCATAACTTTATGCCTACCTTCGCTAGAAAAAATTCTTTCAGAGATACTAGAAAACTAATAAAGAAGCTGCTGAAAAATGATTTATATCCAACTTAGAACATGGATCTTTTATCTTCAAAATTATCTTTGATATACCCTTAAGAATTAATTAAAGAAAAATAGTTATTGGTGTGGATATTAACTCTCTAGAACCTTGGGATTTGAACAATGGAATTGCATAACCTTGTAATCACCTCCAGATGGATGCTTCACTTGTTTAAGAATTAATACTTGAGGGATATAATTTTCCTTTAGAATTTTGATTTGAATGTTTGATTTTCACACAAGTATATTCTGTATATTAAGCAACATCTCCCAAGGCTCTAACCCCTTTTGTTGCCCCTCCCCTTACTTGAGGGATTTTTGTATAAGTCAGTATTTCTTGCAAGAAGACAAGTTAAAAATATAATCATGGTATAACATTATGACATAGTTCATGGACTTGGATGTTTCTAAGATTTCTTACAAGTTGAACTGTGTGCTCTGAAACAATCTCCAAAATACCGGGAGCTAAGCTCTTAAATTACAAAATGCAGAGTAAAATTATTGCTATTTGGAAAAGACTATGCCAACAGTTATAGGAAATGAATTTAATGCAATGATACTCAACCTCCCTAATGCTGTGACCCATTAGTAAAGTATTTCAAGTTGTGGTGACCCCCAAACATTACATTATTTTCATTGCTACTTCATAACTGTAATTTTGTGCCTGTCATGAATCATACTGTAAATATCTGATATATAGGATATCTGTTATGGGACAACTATGAAAGGTCATTCTTCCCCAAAGAGGTCATGACTCACACAGGTTGAGAATCATGGGTTTAATGTGTTAGGCTTTAGCTGTACAGAATTAGTATGTTATGAACAACAAAGGAGGAATTCATTTAGAACCATGCAATAAATACGATAATATCTATAGAATGAATACATATCCACTTATTTATGGAGATTACTATGATTCTAATATTAAAACTAAATAAAAGACACCAACCAATGTAATTATATGACACATGTTATGGCAGGTTTCTCCTACCTGCCCGGCTCCATCCCGCCTGCCGCCATTCTGGGCCCACAGCCCCGCCAGCCCCAAATAACATTCTGAGACTCTGTATTTGATACAATCCTATTGGCCAATTACCATTACTGCTTATGGGCTAGCTCTGTCTTAATTATTAACCCATTTCTACTTATCTAAGTATTTCCACGTGGTCGTCTTATCAGGGAGCCACGGCCGGCGTCTTCCTTCCTTCCCGGGTTACATCTTGACTCCTCCCTACTACTTCCTCTTTCCTCCTCCTGGTCTCCTAGCCCCGCCTATCTTGTTTCCTATTGGCCACAGGGCTTTATTATCCAGTATGAGAAACATATATACAGAATAACATCTCCCATCAGACACATATACCTCCTACTGTACATAAAAATCTGTTTTTTAGTAAGTTTTCAAGACATGTGGTTAACTTCATTCTGCTACTAGAAATTCTGAGAAGTTCAACAAAAGTTGTCATATGACATTGTGAAATGAGGGTCTTCTCTTGTGGTTCTTAATGTCATTAATTCAATCTTATAAAAATAGACTTAAATGAAATCCTGAGGGCAGTTTTATGACAGTTAAACATAAAAAAAGAACACTTAGGGTAGGCCAGCTGTAAATCGCAGAGCGTCTTGAGGAAGGAACATAAAAAAAGGACAAAAGGTCATGCATTTTTAGTGATTCTATAATGCAAGAGCAACAGAAAAGGCATGCTTGGCCTCTATCTAGTCTCTACAACAAGAACATATGAAAGGAAAACAAGGAAATTTTACACTTTGGGTCAGGACTCAGAAAGGGTATCATACACAACAGAACCTCATAGAGGATTGCAGGATTTTCACTAGGGGCAGAAGTTTTAGGAAGGGAAATTACATTGGCTTATTAAGATGTTTATTATTTCTACCATTTATTGAGTATTGTTAAAATGAACCTAAGATCACCAGTTCTACCCAACCAATGACAATTAAATGCTACTGTAACAATTTTCATTTGATTTTTATCTCATGAAGGCAAAACATATTAAATTTAGCATCAACTAAAAAGATTTATCAAAGAACCAATAGTACATGCAGAAATTCTATTTCACTATGATATACTCATTTAAGATGAAGTATACCTGCAAGGAAAAATAGCTAGGAATGTAAACATATATTGTGCTGATGAAAGTTTTATCATGGACCAAAGGACCTAATACTAAAAGGAAGATTAAGAATAGATAATGGTCAGGTAGATAGCAATACTGTCAGTGTGCACCAACAGTTTTAGGAAAATGCCTTCTATAACATAATATATTGCATACAATGAAAACATACAATAAAACAATTTTTAAATATATATAATATAGATAGCTTCTGGCTATGTATTAAATATGAACCCATGGTGATAAGAAAAAAATAAATGTGTAACTGTCCTCAACATTGTGCAATCACTCTAAAGATGTTCAATGGAATTGGATAAAGAAATGAAACCAATAAATGTGAGAAATGAATGAAAGTATTTTATTCTCAAGTGACAATGACAAATGTTAAGACATCTAAAAAATAAATAACAGTGTTTAGTAGAATTACTAAAAAAGACTACCACATTTGAATGTCAGAAGTTTGTATTTAAATATACCTCTTAAGAGGCTAGTGTGCAGTCATAGTTATCTAAGGTTTCAAATGACCTTGGATTCTTTTCTTCATATAATTCTCTATTTAATTAGAAACAATACCAATTTAAGAACAAATTTCAGTTCCTCTTCTTCCCAACCTCCAAAGCATCTCACCAACACCCCACCCCACCAATATCTCTCCAGAGTCAATAGGGGACCATCAAAGTCTGTCACATTAATTGGGATAAGGCCCAGGTCCTCTCCCATGCATCCAAAAAAAGAGAGCATCCCTCCACATGGAATGGGCTCCCAAAGTCCATTTTTGCATTTTTCCACTTCCAGAAGACCCATAGACATCCCAGGCCTCCTACCTCCCACCTAACTGACAACTATGTTTGGGAGGCCTAGCTTGGTCCCACGCTTATTCCCCAGCTGTCAGACTGGATCTTGAATTTATTTTAACACTGAAATACAAGGATATGCTTGACATAGATTCATAAAAATGTTACAAATATTTGGAATGAATTCCCTGTCTCTTTAGGTCCAAATTGTAAACAAACAATATCAACAAAAAATCACAGAGCTCTTAGCAATAGAACAATTAATATGTAATGGAGTAAATATTAAATAAATATGTAATGAGTTTGTTTTCCCACCAGCCGACAGTCTGGTCCCACTGCCACCCCAGCCCCCAATAACACGCTGAGATTCTGTATTTGATACACTGCTGTTGGCCAGTTACTATCACTGCTTATCGGCTAGCTCTGTCTTAATGATTAACCCATTTCTACTTACCTAACTATTTCCACATGGTCATCTTATCAGACAGCAGCGGGCCAGCATGCTATTCTCTTTTGGCTCCCCATGCTGACCCCTCCTTACTCCTTCCTCTTTCCTCCTAGTCTTTTAGCCCCACCTATCTTGCTTTCCTATTGGCCAACAGTACTTTATTCATTAACCAGTATGAGAAACATATTTATAGAATAACATCTTCCATCATCTTCTCTTTTCTGTCTAAAATAAAAAGAAGGGGTTTAACTTTAACATAGCAAAATATATCATGTAACAGTTATCAATTAATAATCATAGTTAGCAATATTTAGTCCATTAACATTTTGTAAGACTTAAAAAAATATCATCTATCTTATCTTTGTGAGTCTAAATTTCTATATGTAACTTATCTTTAATCCTAAGTAAGAAAACTATAACTATAACTGTCTTCAATTCCTTCAAAGACCACAGTAGGATAATATATAAACTCTAGAAATGATAGAGACCACTTGCCTGTTCCGTCACCTGAAGTTCTTCTGTCATGTTTCATCTTCAGCCCAGAGACCATAGTGTGTCTGAAAGGCTCCTCAGCAAAGCAGAAAACTGGCCATCTGTATTGACAGTTTGTCAGTCACTTTTCTCTGTATCCTGTAGACTGTCTTGCAGGCTCTTCTATGAAGCAGGAATCCTGTAGCAGTGTCCATCTTGTATCAGCATGTCCAGTTTTTACAGCATAAAGTCAAACAGTCTAGACAAGAGCAGTATCTTGCCCATATGGCGAGTCTTGCCATATTGAAAGCAAACTTCGTAATGAGTTTCTTCAATGTCCTTCTTCTTTTCTGATGCACAGGTGGTGTTGCCAGGATTAGTTACATTTCACTATCAAGAAAATCCCTAACCCATTTTAAATGCCATATTCTGTAGGTCTTTGAAAGTTTTGAAGAATGCCTATTCATCTCAAATACATCTCTGTTTATCTAGAAATCCTAACTAACTTCAATCTAAGTTTTCACTACAAAGGTAGCTATCTATAATCTGTACTAATTTATACATTACATTGTTCAATGAACTATATAAACACAATACCTAAACAAGAAGAGAAATATACTTTCCACAAAATTGACCTTAAATTTGTATCAATAAACGAAAATCCAATTCAAGGCAAAGTATTCATATCTATACCATATTTCTCTTTTTACCTTTAAAAAGATTGCTTGTGGTCATTAACCATTTATAACCAAGACCACATAAATGAAACAAACATGTATAAACAATATTTGGGAATGTGGGCATCGTTCTTTCCAAAATACTTCCTGCTGCTGGGGGCGCTGTCATGTGGATCTTAAGAAGATGCAGAAATCTTATATGTAGTCTGCAAGACTGGCTTGTCCCTACTGTTTTGAATGTTGGATCACCTGGATCACTGTTTCAGGGGTCTGGCTTGATCAAGCCACATTAGTCTGGAAGGAATCCACAGCTTTTCATTTTCTGTATAAACAAAATTAGAAATGTTTTTCCCCAGTAACTTGTCCTTGAACTTAAATTTTGGCATCAAAGCATTTTTAAAATATATAAATTGAATTAATCCAGCAGCATTTCTTTTATCAGTAGTTGTTATTTCCTCACAGTCAAACAATTTAAAAATGACCGAATAGGCCCTAGTTGAGCACTGAGCCAGAAGGTGGAGCCAACAAACCAGCCATTTTGGGGAAATTCCTGGAGCCAATCAGAGCACAATAGACTGGCCTATCCCTGTGGGACAAACCGTAATTTCCACCTACCTGGTCTCTGACCCCCACCACCGGTCTTCTACTGGAGTTCTGGGCCCCTCCCAGAGATCCACCTATCTCTGAGGGTCCACCCTGAGTTCCTGCAGGCTGGATCCTTGACCCTCATCTCAGGACCTCTGCTAAAGAGGCCCTACTCAGTTGGAGAGTGACAGCTAGACCTGCCTATTGGTGCAGAAACATCCTGAGTATCAGCCCAGCCTTTGTTCCCTAACACCAGATCTTGGCTAGAGGCCTTGGCTAGAGCTGGACCAGACTATCCCTGAGGAAACATCCTGTGGGATCACCTCTGCCAAAGATGACTCAGCTCTCCACTGCTGGAGCCTGATCTTTGACCCACATTGTTGGGGCCCTGCCTACGAAGAGAATGCCTAGAGAGCTTGGAACATTGAGAACTATAGACTTTGAACCTATGACACACCTAAATCCACAGGGAGAGGGAGAAATCCCACAACACCTACTGGAGTAAGCTATGGGAAGACAGCAATACAAAAAAACACCTAACATCAGAAAGACAAGAATAACACCACCAGAATCTAGGGAAGCTACACCAATTAGACCAGAAAACAAAAAAGCAAATGAATCAGAAGAGAATGACCTAAAAATTATCATCATGAAGTTGACAGAGGCCCTCAAAGAAGATGTGAGAAAATCCCTTAAAGAAGTGGAAGATAAAACAAACAAAAAAATGGGAAGAAATGAATAATTTTTTTTAAGAAAGTATAGAAAGCCAAGAAAAAACAATTAAACAGGTGAAGGAAACAGTTCAAGACTTGAAAACGGAAATGGACACAATAAAGAAAACACAAACCAAAGGAATGTTGAAAATAGAAAAACTGGGCAAATGATCAGGAACTGCAGACACAAGCATAACAAACAGAATTCAAGAGATGGAAGAGATGAAGAGATTCATCAACCAAAGAAAATCATAAGTCCAACAAATCCTTAACATAAAACATCCAGGAAATGTGGGACACAGTGAAAAGGCCAAACCTAAGAATAATAGTCATAGAGGAAGGTGAAGAGGCCCAGATCAAAGTGGTTGAAAAGATATTCAACAAAATCATTGATGAAAACTTCCCCAATCTGAAGAAGGACATGCCCATGTAAGTACAAGAAGCATAGTGAACACCAAATAGACTGGACCAAAGCAAAAAGACCCCTCGACATATAAGAATCAAAACACCTAACATACAGAATAAAGAAAGAATATTAAGAACAGTGAAGGAAAAAGGACAGATAACATATAAAGGCAGACCTATCAAAATTATGCCTGATTTCTCCAAGGAAACCCTCAAGGCCAGAAGGTCCTGGGTAGATGTTCGACAAGTACTAAGGGTCCACGGATGCCAGCCCAGGCTACTATACCCAGCAAAACTCTCAATCACTATAGATGGAAAAAACAAGATATTTAATGACAAAGCCAGATTTTCACAATATGTATCAAAAAAAAACCAGCCTTACAAAAAGCTTTGGAAGGAAAACCCCAACCCAAGGAAGTTTACTACGCCCACAAAACCATAGGCAAAAGATAATCCCACTTCACCAGAAACCAAGGGTAAAAATGGACAAATAAATTCACAATACCACTGCCAAAAGCAAATATAAAACAAACGAACATTAACAATCAATGGTCCTTACTCTCCCTCAACATTAATGGTCTAAACTCACCTATGAAAAGACACAGGCTAAGGGAATGGATATGAAGGCAGAATTCATCCTTCTGCTGCATACAAGAAACAGACCTAAGCTACAAAGATTACCTCAGGGTAAAGGGCTGGGAAAAGATCTTCCAATCAAATGGACCCAAGAAGCAAGCAGGTGTGGATATCCTAATATCTAACAAGTTAGACTTCAAACCAAAATTAATCAAAAGAGATGAAAATGGTCATTTCATATTAATCGCAGGAGAAATCCATCAACAAAAGGCCTCGATTCTGAACATCTATGCCCCAAATACAAAGGCACCTACATTAGTAAAAGAAACACTGCTAAAACGCAAAGCTCAAATAAAACCTCACACACTTAATAGTGGGAGGCTCAACACACCACTATCACCACTAGAAGGACCACCAATCAGAAACTCAACAAAGAAACAAGAAGTTATGTCTTAACTGGGTTTAACAGACATCTATAGAACATTCCATCCAAACACAAAACAATATGCCTTCTTCTCTGATCCACATGGAACCTTCTCTAAATTCGACCACATACTAGGTGGCTTAACAAACCTCAACAAATACAAAAGAATTGGAATAGGCCCCTGTATCTTATCAGACCATCATGCTTTAAAAATGGAATTCAACAACACAAATCGCAGAAACCCTACAAACTCATGGAAACTGAACAATGTGCAATTGCACCACACTTGGGTAAAAGAAGAAATAAAGAAAGAAATTAAGGGCTTCCTAAAATTTAACAAGAATGAGAACACGGTATATCCAGTCTTATGGGACACCTTGAAAGCAGTGTTACAAGGGAAGTTCATTGCACTGTGTGCCCGTATGAAGAAAACAGACAATAGTCACATTAGAGAATTAACAGAGCAACTGAAAGCCTTAGAACAAAAAGAAGCAAACTCACCCCAGAGAAGTAGACGCCAGGAAATAATCAATTTGAGGGCTGAAATTAATAAAATATAAACCAAGAAAACAATACAAAAAATCAATGCCACAAAGAGTTGGTTTTTTTCAAAAAAATCACCACGATAGAAAAACCTTTATCCAAACTAACAAAAAAGCAGAGAGACATCGTGCAAATTAACAAAATAAGAAATGAAATAGGAGGAAATAACAATGGACACAGAGAAAATCTAGACAACTTTCAGGTCATACATTGAAAACCTGTACTCTACAAAATTTGAAAATTCAAAGGAATTGAACAAATTTCTGGGCAACCATCAATTACCAAAATTAAACCAAGAACAGACAAAATAGACCTATAACCCCCAATAAAATCGAAACAGTCATTGAAAGCCTTCCAAACAAAAAAAGCCCAGGGCCAGATGGCTTCAGTTGCAGAATTCTACCAGAAATTCAAAGAAGAGATAATTCCAATACTCATCAAATTGTTCCACAAAATAGAGACAAAATGCATCTTAACAAACTCTTTCTATGAGGCCAAAATCACCTTGGTACCAAGCCTCACAAAAATAAAACAAACAAAGAAAACTATAGACCAATACAATATCCCTGATGAACATCGATGCAAAAATACTCAATAAAACACTGGCAAACTGAATTCAAGAATATATCAGAGAAATCATCCACCATGACCAAGTAGGCTTCATCCCTGGGTTGCAAGGATGGTTTAACATATGAAAATCTATCAACGTGATCCACCATATAAACAAACTGAAAAAGAAAAACCATATGATCAACTCCCCCTAGATGCTGAAAAGGCCTTCGACAAAATTCAACACCCTTTCACGATAAACGTCTTGGAGAGAACAGGGATAACAAGAACATACCAAAACACAATAAAAGCAATATACAGTAAAACAACAGCCAACATCAAACTCAATGGATAGAAGCTTAAGGCAATTCTTCTAAAATCAGGAACAAGACAAGGCTGTCCTCTCTCTCCATATCTCTTCAATATTGTACTTGAAGTTCTAGCTAAAGCTATAAGACAACAAAAGGAGATCAAGGGGATCCAATTTGGAAAGGAAGAAGTCAAACTGTCCCTATTTGCAGATGATATGATAGTTTACATAAGTGACTCAATAAACTCTACCAGGGAACTCCTACAGTTGATAAACACCGTCAGCAAACTAGCAGGATACAAGATAAATTCAAAAAAGTCAGTAGCCCTACTTTTTTCAGATGACAAAGAGGCTAAGAAATCAGAGAAAGATCACCCTTTTAAATACCCACAAACAACATAAAATATCTCGGGGTAATGTTTACCAAACATGTGAAAGACCTATACAATAAGAAATTTGTGACTTTAAAGAAAAAAATTAAAAAAGATACCAGAAAATGAAAAAATCTCTGATGCTCTTGGATTGGAAGGATAAATATAGAAAAATGACAATCTTGCCAAAAGCAACCTACAGATTCAATGCAATCCCCATTAAAATTCCAGCACAATTCTTCACTGACCTTGAAAGAATAATAATCAAATTTGTATGGAAAAACAAAAAATCCAGGATACAATACAATACAACCCTGTACAATAAAAGTACTCATTACCATCCCTGAATTGAAGCTCTACTACAGAGCTATAGTCCTGAAAACAGCCTGGTATTGGTACAAAAATAGACAGGTAGACCAATGTAATCGAATAAAAAATCCCGATATTAATCCACACACCTATGAACACCTGATTTTCGACAAATAGCTGAAAAAAATACAATGGGGGGAAGGAAAGCATCTTCAACAAATGGTGCTGGCACAATTGGATGATGGTGTGTAGAAGACTGCAGATAAACCCATGTCTATCACCATGCACAAAACTGAAGTCCAAATGGTTCAAAGACCTCAACATAAATCCATCCACACTGAACCTCTTAGACGAGAAAGTAGGAGGTACCCTTGAACAAATTGGTGTAGGAGACCAATTCCTGAACATAACTCCAGTAGTACAGACACTGTGATCAACAATTAATAAGTGGGACCTCCTCAAACTTACAAGCTTCTATACGGCAAATGGTTGACAAGACCAAATGGTGGCCCACAGACTGGGAAAAACTTTTACCAGTCCTACATCTGACAAAGAGATGATCTCCAAAATATACAAAGAACTCAAGAAATGAGACAACAAAACACCAAATAGCCCTATTAAAAAATGGGTTACAGAATTGAAGAAAGAATTCTCAATAGATGAAATCAAAGAGGCTGAAAGACACTTAAGAAAATGTTCAACATGCTTAGCTATCAGGGAAATGCAAATGAAAACAACTTTGAGATACCATCTTACTCCTGCCAGAATGGCTCAAATTAGAAACACCAATGACAAGTTATGCTGGAGAGGATGTGGAGAAAGGGGAACACTTCTTCACTGCAGGTGGGAGTGCAAACTCGTACAGCCATTTTGGAGATTAGTGTGGCAGTTCCTCAGTGTGGGAATTAGCTTACCTCAGGACCGAGCAATTCCACTATTAGATATATACCAAATGATCCATATCCATGCAACAAAGACATGTGCTCAACTATGTTCATAGCAGAATTATTTGTAATAGCAAGAACCTGGAAGCAACCTATATGCCCCTCAACTGAAGAATGGATAAAGAAGATGTGGCACATCTACACAATGGAATACTACTCTGCAGAAAAAAAATAATCTTGAAATTCACAGGCAAGTGGATGGAACTTCACAAAACCATCATGAATGAGGTAACACAGTCACAAAATGAGGAACAGGGTATGTACTCACTCATATGTGGATTTTAGACCTATAACAAGGGATCACCAGCCTATAATACACACCACCAGAGGAAATGAACACAAGGTGTATTCTAAGAGATTCATATATGGTCCCTCACCAAAGGGGGAAGGGACAAGTCCCCCACATGGGAAAGGTGGGGGGCAGGGAATGGAGAGAGAACTAGGAAAAAGAGAAGGGGAGGAGAGGAAAACACATGTGACTAGATAGATTGAGTCAGGGTAAGGGGGGGGGGACATAAAAGAGGGAGCCATTATTGGTTTGAAGAGAAAACTGAAAAGTCTAGAGAACTACAAGACTAACTCCAACTAATAATTCCAGCAACCACGGAAAGGCTACCATAAATGCCCTTCCCTGATAGTGAGATCATCAACTAAATTATCTACCATCATGGAACCGTCATCCATTACCTGTTGGAAACAGAAGCAATCACCCATAACCATACACTTGGTCGAACTAGAAACCAGATGCAAAGATAGGAGACATGACCAGGTTGCTGAAACACACAAAGACAGCTGATCTGAACAAGGAGGAGCTAATGCCCCCCCAAGACTGATAGCTGGGAACCAGCATGGGGTGACTCAGATTCCCTGAATATGGTTCTCAGCTAGAAGGCCTGAGCAGTCTGGGGTACCTTAGACAGTAGAAACAGGATCTATTTCTGGTGCACAAAAGGACCTTGTGGACACATCCCCCATGGAGGGATACCCCTTTAATACAGAGACAGGAGAGAAGTCCTAGTCCCTACTTCAAATGATTTGACAGATTTATATGACCCAACCTGGATAGCATATCCCTACAAGTAGAATGGGTTTGGGAGGATGGGGGGAAGGGTGGCCAGGGTCCATGTAACAGGGGAAAGAGTGTAGGAGGGCGGGAAGGAGGGATGTAGGAATGGAAGGAGGAAGGGAGAGGATACTGGGATCCACATGAAAATTTTTTAAATTATATTATTATTTAAAAAAAAAGAAGGAAAAAAATGCTTTGACTTCAAAATTTAAGCCTAAGGACAAGTAACTGGGGAAAAGGATTTCTATTTTTGTTTACACAGAAAATGAAAAGCTGTGGATTCCTTCCAGACTAATGTGGTTTGATCAAGCATGACCCCCTGAAGCAATGTCAATGGGACAAAGCAGCCTTGCAGACTACAGCCAAGATTTCTGTGTCTTCTTTGATCGCCCATTACTGTGCCCTTACCAGCAGAAAGCAGTTTTTAAAGAACGATGCCCAATTCCCAAAATTTTTTTATAAATACTTGTTTTCATTCAAGTGGGCTTTGTTATAAATGGTTAATGACTACAAGCAATCTTTTTAAAGATGCAGAGAGAAAGGACAAGACCAGGTTGCAGAGAAACACAAAGACAGCTGACCTGGACAAGGAGGAGATAATGAGCCCTCCAAACTGATAGCTGGGAATCCATCATGGGACTGACTTAGACCCCCTGGATATGAGTCTCAGCTAGAAGGACTGAGCAGGCTAAGGGACCTCAGACAGTAGAACCAGGAAGTATTCCTGATGTGGACACATCCCCCATGGAGGGATACTCCCTTAACCTAGAGACAGGAGAGAAGTCCTAGTCTCTACTTCAATTGACTTGACAGATTAACATGACCAACCTGGATAGCATAGCCCTACATGTGGAATGTGGGTTGGTGGATGGGATGGGATGGTGGTCAGGGTGCATGTGAATGGGAAAGAGAGTAAGAGGGAGGTAGGGAGGGAGGGGAGAGAGGAAACAGAGATCGACATGGAAAAATTTTAAATTATATTCTTAAAAAAAAAAGATAACAGAACAGCATACAATATCCAAAGTTTTTCTGTGGTTTTCATCTTTACATGGCCTTTTTATTACTCTATTTCCTTTATTTTTGTTTTTACATATTTTGAGACAGGGTTTCTCTGTGTAACTTTAATCTGTCCTGGAATTCACTCTGCATACCAGGTTTACTTTGAAATCACAGAGCTCTGTTTACCTCTGCCTCCTGAGTTCTGGGATTAAAGGCATGTGCCTCCATTCCAAGCCACACTCTGCCTTTTAAAAATCATTTATATTTTTTTTCCCAATACTGCGTATATTTTAAACTCACTGTACACCTTCATTGCCAGCTCTCATACACAGCAATGAATTGTTAGCAGAGCTCTATAAAAGCAATGCGGTTTTTTGCCAATTATGCTAATTTTAGAAACCTCCATTAAAGGAGCCATGCAAATCTTTACTTGTCTCTCACAAAACAGAGTTCAACACAGAAAATGCTGCTACCAAGAAGCATTGCTTGTCTTTGTTCTTCCATTAAAGGAGCCATGCAAATCTTTACTTGTCTCTCACAAAACAGAGTCCAACCCAGAAAAATGCTGCTACCAAGAAGCATTGCTTGTCTCTGTTCTTTTGTTTCTAAAAACTATTTTTTAAGCTTTTGTTAAGTTTTAAGTGAAAGTTCTCAGTTCCACTTCTGACAACATTTGTTATGGGTAGGTTTTTCCCATAGTCGGTCACCTGCTCTCACTCTTTGTTCCTTCCTGCTGGCCTCCTTGTCCCACTGCTACGCCAGCCCCAAATAACAAGCAGAGACTCTGTATTTGATATAATTCTGTTGGCCAGTTACTATCATTTCTTATCGGCTAGCTCTGTCTTAATGCTTAACACATTTCCACTTATCTAATATTTCCACGTGGTCATCTTATGGGACAGCTGGCCAGTGTGCTGTTCTCTTTAGGCTCTCCATGCTGACTCCTCCTTACTACTTCCTCTTTCCTCCTACTCTCCTAGCCCCGCTTATCTTGCTTTCCTATTGGCCAACAGTGCTTTATTCTTTAACCAGTATGAGAAACATATTTACAGAGTAATATCTCCCATCATAAATGTATTTTATCATAATTTTATTTAAATTTGAAACAAGCTTTATTTACATGTCAATCACAGTCCCATCACCTTCCCATCCTCTGGTGCTCCCCAAACCCCCACCAATCCACTTTTTACTCCCCAGGGAGGGTAAGGCATCCATGGGGAATCTTCAAAGTCTTTCATATCATTTGGAGCAGGGTCTAGGCCCTCCCCCATGTATCTAGGCTAAAAGACTATCCCTCTATATGGAATGGGCTGATGGTATTATTTTTATCTTATGTCAAATACAGTGTCCTTTTGAATATATTAAGCACATTTGAACAGTAAGGTATTTTGGTGACATATACCTGTGTCATTGTATTGATTCATTTATGCTAAAACATTAAAACAAAACAGTAAAAATTTGTCTTCAGGATTCTTGATAAATTTGTAGTTTAGTTTTGGTATTTTTGTTCAGGCCAAGAAATGTATTTTCTTGCTTGTACAGTCTTTGAAAGACCCCCACTCAAGGCTAATAGCTTAAGGCCTGGCTTAGCAATGGTAACACCATTTTGCAAGGCTTCCACATAAACAAGTAAAAGTACAGGACAAGGTCAGTACTCACAAGCTGCCACATCTGGCCTTGGGAGGGGAGCAGAGAGTTCGGAGAAAAACCCAAACATGAGTTAAGTCAGCTATTATCAGATCCCCAAACACGTAAGAGGTTTGTCCTCGGATGACTCAATGCCTTATTTGAGCTGACCAATGGGACCCCTGTAACTATGCATCTTGCTTCTGTACCCATGCTTTTGCTACCCAGCCCTATAAAAGTCCCTCTCCCCAGCCTGTGGGCGCGCAAGTCCTCCAAGAGACTTTGTCGCCCACAGGTACCTGTGTATCTCAAATAAACCTCTTGCAGTTTGCATCCACATCTGTGGTCTCGGCTTGGTCTTTGGGTCCAGGGGTCTCTTCCTGAAGGGAAGTCCTCTTCTGGGGTCTTTCATCTTCAAATACCATACTACATATAAACATGACAAGAGTTGTGTGCACTTAGGAAAGATAAAACAAACATTACTACCTTAAATGTAGTTTGCAGTGGAAGGAATAGTCAATACACTATCTGTTATAATATTTGATAATTCAGTTTCTGTATTTACTCCTTTCTGATTTTAGTCTTTATTCATAGGTTAACCTTCTCTAAATTGTCACATGAAACCCAAAGTGATATTCCAGCTTTGAGTCTTATAAGAAAGCAGGCTTACACAGAGACCAGGATCAACAGTCTTACATCTAAAAAACAAAATTAATCAATTCTACCCTTTTTACATGACTCCTTCTCTACCCAAGCACATCAGTAAGAAACAGAAAAGAACCACCTAGATGCATTTCCTCATTTTAACTAGTAATTAGATGGACAAGTACATATGTACCATTTAATCAAATGTCTTTCAACAGAAAGGTTGATGGGTTTATCAGTGAAAGGAACTTAAATGAGAGCCTAATATCCTATTAACTCTTGTAAATCATTGCCCAGGAGGGTTGCAGGCAGACCCTTTGGCATAGCACTTGGACGTTTTCACTTAGACTACTTTTTAAAAACTATTGTCCATATCAGTCTCCTTAGAATCTGTCTACAATACAAATTTGAAAATGTGATTGAAAGTTTCAACAGATGCTTTGGTAATAACTAGGTAACTAGTTTGTATCAACGACTGTGCTCTTTTATATGAGGAAAAGGCTGACAGGAGAAACATAAGGGAGAATGTCTTATTGGCGTTCACGGTTTAAGATGGTATATATCATTCATGGTAGAAAGCTACTGAGGCAAGACAGAGGTAGCTTGGTCAGTTTGTGTTTACCTTCACTTAAGTTAAATGACTGTGTATATATATGCTTTTGTCTGTTTCCTTACATTGAGTCCAGAATCTCAAGCCATTGGACAGGGTTAACCCTTTCCTACACATGTCTTCTTGACTCAGTTCAATCTGTCTGGAAACACATAAAACTGGTAGATCAACAGGTGTTACTCCAAGGTGATTCTCAGTCTAGACAAACAAACTGTATACACAGACTGTCATTGATCAATGAATAATATGCTTAAGAGGGGTACTAAATAAGGAAATATAAATAACTTCCAAACAGGTGTGTGTGTCATTGCATAGTGCAGAACAATTGTTAAAACAACAAAAAGGTCTAAGCATAAAAAATATATTTGACATTAAATTATAGTTGTACTTTATTGGAAAATGGAGGCATCACTGCTGTCCTGATAACATTTTGCCTGAGGACTGTGTTCAAGGCCTGTTTTACATCTTTATTTCTCAGGCTATAGATCAATGGGTTCAGCACTGGACTTACAAAGGTATAGAAGACAGCTATTATTTTGGATTCCTCAACAGTCTTATCAGTGGGTGGTCTTACATACATGCAGAAGAGAGTCCCATAAAACAATGTGACAGCCATCATGTGGGAACCACAGGTAGAGAATACTTTGTGCCTGCCTTCAGCTGATTTGATCCTTAGAATGGCAGCAATAATGAAGGCATAAGACACCAGGATGATTGTGAGGGAAATGGAGAGGTTAAAGCTTGCTGACACTAACATAGCATGTTCTTTTATAAAAGTATCAGAACAAGACAGCTTAATGAGTGGTGGGTCAGCACAGTAGAAGTGGTTGATGACATTGGATTTACAGAAGGTCATACTGAAGGTCAGGATGGCTTGGAACAACCCATCTGAGAAGCCATAAACATAAGGACATATGGCCAAGCAGATGCAGACTCGCCTGGACATTTTCACACTGTAACGCAGAGGATTACATATGGCCACATAGCGGTCATAGGCCATGGCTGCCAGAATGTAAAACTCTGTGAGGAGAAGGGCAATGAAAAGGTAGCACTGGATAAAGCAACCAACGAAGGAAATGGTCTTCTTGTCTGATAAGAAATTAGTTAACATCTGTGGGGTGGCAGTTGAGGTATAGCACAGATCCACGAATGCCAAGTTACTGAGGAAGAAGTACATGGGTGTGTGAAGGCGGGAGTTAAGGCTTATCAGAGCCACCATGCCCATGTTGCCTAAGACAGTGACAAAGTAAACCAGCAGAAACAGCACAAATAGGAGTGGCTGGAGTTCTGGGCGGTCCGTGAGCCCCAGTAAAATGAACTCTGTAAATTCAGTGCTGTTTAGGAGGGGCATCTCCTAAGAGCTGGGTCTGTAATTCAATCTGTGAAAACAAAACAGACATGGAAATATAATTTTTTTTTTATCATTTTATGTACCAACCCTAAATACCCTTTATTTCCATTCTCAAGCTCCACATCCTCTGATGGGAGTACCTGGCCAATAGCCTTATATCAAATACAGAGACTCTGCCTGATATTGGGGGCTGGCCTGGCAGTGGGACCAGGCAACCAGTGGCTGGCGAGGAAAACATACTCGTAACTAATGGTGTCAGAAGTGGAAATGAGAACTTTCACTTAAAACTTAACAAAAGCTTAAAAAATGGTTTTTAGAAACAAAAGAACAGAGACAAGCAATGCTTATTGGTAGCAGCATTTTTCTGGCTTGGACTCTGTTTTATGAGAGAGACAAGTAAAGATTTGCACGGCTTCTTTAATGGAAGTTTCCAAAATTAGCATAAGCGGCAAAAAACATCACTTTTAAAGAGCTCTGATAACAATTCATTAGTGTATTCGATAGCTGGCAATGAAGATTTACAGTGTGTTTTAAAATATATGCAGGTTAGGGAGAAAAAAAGAATAAAATGGTTTAAAAAAGACAGAGTGTGGCTGGGTGTGGTGGCATACGCCTTTAATCCCAGCAGTTGGGAGGCCAGGGCAATCACTTCTCTGAGATTTCAAAGTATACCTGATATGCAGAGTGAATTCCAGGACAGATAAAAGTTACACAGAGAAACCCTGTCTTAAAATATGTAAAAATAAAAGTAAAAGAAATAGAGTAATAAAAACGCCACGTAAAGATGAAAAGCACAGAAAATCTTTGGGTATTGTATGCTGTTCTGTTCTTTAAATTGTTTGAATGCTGAAGAAATAACAACTGATAAAAGAAATTTATATATTTTAAAAATGCTTTGACTCCAAAATTTAAGTTCAAAGACAAGTTACTGGGAGAAAGGAGTTCTATGTTTGCTTCCACAGAAAATGAAAAGCTATGGACTCCTTCTAGACTAATGTGGTTTGATCAAGCCAGACCCCCTGAAACAGTGCCCCAGGTGATCCAACATTCAAAACAGTTGGGACAAAGCAGACTTGCAGACTACAGCCAAGAGTTCTGTGTCGTCTTAGTATTCCCCCATGACAGTGCCCTCTACCAGCAGGAAGTAGTTTGGAAAGAACAAAGCTCAAATTCCCAAATATTGTTTATAAATATTTGTTTTCATTTAAGTGGGCTTGGTTATAAATGGTTAATGACCACAAGCAATCTTTTTAAAGGTAAAAAGGGAATTATGGTATAGATATGAATGCTTTGTTTTGGAATAGGTTTTCATTTATTGATACAAATTTAAGGTCAATTTTGTGATATGCATATTTCTTTTCTTGTTTAGGTATTGCATTTATATAGCTCAGTTAGAAGTTCAATGTATGATTTAATACAGATTATAGAGAGTTACCTATGATAGCTAAAACTTGGCGTTAAGTTAGTTAGGATTTCTATATATGCAGAGTTTTATTTGAGATGAATAGGCATCCTTCAAACCTTTCAAAGACCTACAGAATATGGCATTTAAAATGGTTTAGGGATTTTCCTGGGAGTGAGGCACAGCTGCTCCTGGTAACACCACCTGCATCAGAAAGAAGTATGGACATAGCAGAAGCACATGATAAAGTTTGCTTTCAATATAGCAAGACTAGCCATATGGGCAAGATACTGCTCTTGTCTAGACTGTTTGACTTTATGCTGTATAAACTGGACATGCATGACCCACAGAAAAGTGACTGCTGAAACAAGATGGACAGTGCCACAGGGTTCCTGCTTCATGGAAGAGTCTGCCAGACAGTCTACAGGACACAGAGAAAAGTGACTGGCAAATTGTCAATACAGATGGACAGTTTTCTGCTTTGCTGAGGAGCCTTTCAGACACACTATGGTCTCTGGGCTGAAGATGGAACATGACAGAAGAACTTCAGGTGACTGACCAGGCAAGATGTCTCTGTCATTCTAGAGTTTATATATTATCCTACAGTGGTCTTTGAAGGAGTTGAAGACAGAGAGTTATAGTTATAGTTTTCCTTAGTTAGGATTAAAGATAAGTTACATATATGACTTTAGACTCTCAAAGATAGAATAGATGATGGAATATTTTCTTAAATCTTACTAAATGTTAATGGACAAAATATTGTTAACTGTGATTCTTATTTGATAACTGTTGTATAGTATATTTTGCTATGTTAATATTAAAACCCTACTTTTTATTTTAGACAGAAAAGAAGAGATGATGGGAGATGTTATTCTGTAAATATGTTTCTCATACTGGTTAATGAATAAAGCACTGTTGGCCAACAGGAAAGCAAGATTGGCAGGGCTAGGAGTCAATGTGGAAAGAGGAAGGAGTAAGGAGGAGTCAACATGGAGAGACTGGAGAGGTAGAACGCCAGCAGCTCTGGCTGGTAAGATGAGACAACATAGAAATACTTAGATAAGTAGAAATGGGTTAATAATTAAGACAGAGCTAGCCGATAAGACATTAGTAACTGGCCAACAACATTATATCAAATACAGAGTTCAGCGTGTTATTGGGGGCTGGCGTGGTGGCGGGACCAGATCGGTGGAGGGAAAAACCTACTCATAACTATCCTTCCCTCATCCTACTCTCCCATCCATTCCTCAGAGGGGTAAGGTCTTCCTTGGGAAGTTATCAAAGTCTGGTATACTAAATTGAGGCATGACCAAGCCCCTCCCCTCTGTATGGAAGCTCAGGGAGTGGGCTTCAGAAAGCCAGGTCATGCACCTTTGATAAGTTGTGGGCCCATTGGTAGGTGCTCCCCCAACAGATCAAGCCACATAACTGTCACTCACTTTTAGAGGGCCTAGTTGGGTCCCATGCAGGTTTTTCCACCTTCAGTCTGGAGTCCCCTATCTAAGGTCAATTGTCTCTGTGGATTTCCCAACCATAATCTTGTCTCCCCCAAACCTTTGCTCAACTCGTTTCTAAGAACTACTGGCTACTAGCAAATGCTAAAAATGGGGGGAAATCATCTTTCACTTTGGTCAAGCACAACAGTTCCTTATCTAAGACTAACCTGTGAGCCCTGAAATCATATATGCAATACCATATAACAGACTGAGGAAGTTATGCATATGAATATAGACAAAGAGATACATATGCAGAGCAGACACATACACATGCACCCACATATGCTTGCACATACACATGTGTTTTTAACAGCAACCAATGAAAAAAGGAGTCCATGAATTTCAAACAAGCAAGGTAGAATTCATGAGATGGCCACTGAGAAAAAAATGAAAGAAGAAAATTATATAATCTCAAAAACTTAGAGAAATTATTTTTTTAAATAAATATTTTTTTAAAAAAATATTTAGACAGTGAGTCATGTTTTACTAAAGTTATACCATCTAAAATAGATTATATTTTAGTCTTTTTAGTATTCTTACTAAGCCTATGTTTCATTTGATGCTGCATTTATTTGCTATTTTGTTTAAATACATTATATATATATATATATATATATACATATATATATATACCAATTCATATGTACATAAATAAATCATTTTTATAAATATCTTGTCTCTTTGCACTTCTTTTTCTTTAATTGAATTCTTATTCTTCAAGTCTAAGTAAGTTAGAGGTATTTTTGAGCCATTTCTTACATACCTTCTTCATGTGTGAATAATATCCAATCTCTTTATATTCTGCATTTACAATAAAAATCCCATGTTTATAATTCAAACTTAGAATATTTATATCAAATTTTAGCTCTTTAAGGGTAGGAATTACATCTTGTTATTTATTGAATATATATATAATATGTATTTTGGCTATGAAAATAAAATAATAATAGAATGTAATATTGGTAATACAAAAACTGAGAACTTCTGGCTTGATCTTCTTTAAAAAAATATTTATGTAAATGATTTGTACAAAGAGATTTCTTGGAAACATGAATATTCAGTTATATTTGCATACCATTTTAATCATAACTTTGGAAGAAAAACAGTTTGAACTGAAGATCATATGTTATACAAATTGAGCCAAATACTACAAAAATGTATCAGGCTTTCTCTCATATATGCAAACTTAAAATAATGGCCTGGAAATATAGAGCTAACTATTTTTGTGAAGGGAAAATTAAAGGGAGAAAAGTAGTAAGGGTTAGATGACATGTACATGGAGTATATGTGGTAACAACACAAAATGTACATGTGAGTAAGTGCCTTTGTGAAATCCATCAAATTAAAAGAACAAGTGTGATCAAAAAAATACAAAAAATGCAAAATATTACCCAGAGAATCAAAGAGAAAACTTTTGCAGAACACACCTAAAAAAGACAAATCCCTGCTGTCAAAACCCAGCTGCAATTAATTTAGCAGTATAAGATTAGTATAGCATATATGATCATGTGTGATGTTCAAACTATAATTCCCAGCACTTTCTTTCTTCTATGTGGATATGTGTATATATACATGTATAATATACATGCACATATAATATCAAATGAGTTAATAGTTATTTAATATATGAGTTGTAACATAATATTTTTAAGATACAAGAAATAATAACTAATACATATGAAGAAGAAAAATTACAGTTCTTTCTATAGGTAATATTTAAGATGTTGATCTGGTGTACCCAAATTTACTTTAAATTTCTCTTCCTATTACAACCAACTAACACTGAATTTACTCTTCATTTCATTTTACCTTCATAATCAAAACACTTTAAATTAAACTTTTTATTTAATTTTACTTATTGTATTGTGTGTGTGTGAATGTGTGTGTGTGTGAGTGTATATGAGAGTGTGTATGTGTATGTCTGTGAGTGTGTGTGTGTGTGAGTGTGTGTGTGTGTGTGTGTGTGTGTGTGTGTGTGTGTGTGTATTTAAACTCAAGTGAAGGTCAGAGGACAACTTTGAGCCTAAGGATGCAACTCATGTCATTAGGCTTGGTAAAATTTGCCCTTACCCACTGAACCATCTTTCTAGCCCTTATACTTAATTGAAAAACTTTCACAAATCATATTTCCTCACAAAATTAGTGACCTCACTTACTTCACTGTACATTTAGAGAGTTGATAATTAACTGAGCCTCCTGTTCATTTACCTCAAAGTTTATGTAGTAAATATTTGCTATTTGGATAGATTAGTGGTACTAAAAATGTTCCCATGGTTTTTAAGCCAAAACCAATTCATAATATTAAGCTATTTCTCTGCATATGATAACAGTTCTCTCTCTCTCTCTCTCTCTCTCTCTCTCTCTCTCTCTCTCTCTCTCTCTCTCCCTCACACACACACACACACACACACACACACACACACACACACACACAAAATTCTACTGGATAAATGCAAATGCGATTCTCCTGTTAGTTTTAAGAAAATTGAAATAATTGGTAGAACATCCACCAGAGAGAGGATGCAATGAAAGAACACAAAGTTATCTTGTTTTTAAATCTCCATTATGGGATGTTTTGTAACCTGGACCATATCATGAAACTTAAGATATATGTTGTGATATCCATAAAATCCAAGTGCAAATTGTTGTAAAAGACAAGAACAACTCTGGCATTCTTATGTAGTACAACAAGGGAAAGAATTGTGTGGAAGATTCCATTAAGCACAAACATGCTTGATCATGGGACTATTTTATGTCCTTCATTAATCTAGTCCTAATGTATCTCATGTAATTTTATAAGCCACACCAAACTAGGGCTTCTGCCACAATTCCTGCAGAAATCATTACTCCCTCACAGACACAAACACAGACACAGACAGAGACACTGAGTTGTTTTGAGGACACAGATTTCCATGTGCCATATCTTCCACTTGGAGAAGTACATTTATACCAAAGAGAATGTGATGGTCACATTTTCTGTTCCTCAACCACTTCCCTGGTTCAGATTGTGCTATTAATTAATCCATTTCTTCAGGGAACTATAAAAAGACACCATGACTTTGACCCAATATGGGCTAACTTTGTCTTTTATAAGTTTTTCTTAGGAGCTGCAGCTTAAACTCTCTTCAGAGCCTCCCACTATGCCCTTCTATATGCCCATGTGGTTAAAAGTCATCTAATAAACTTCTTACCCCAAAATAATCATTCTCAGTGTCCATGTTAAATCTGTACACAAAAACTTTTAATATTATGTCAAATATAGAGAATATGACTGTGATTGACACAGGAGTATGTGTGAATCAACAGAAATGTTGCTTCCTAAACATAAAGTAAGCTAGGCATTGGTAGCACATGCCTTTAATCCCAGCTCTTGGGAGGCAGAGGCAGGCAGATCTCTGTATTTGAGGCCAGCCTGGTCTACAGACCTAGTTCCAGGACAGGCTCAAAGCAATAAGGAGAAACACTGTCTCGAAAACAACAACAAATCTAAAATAATCAAGCTGGAAGAGTCACAATTATTCCCAAATATCAGGGAATAAATGTTGCACAGAAAAGGAGGCTCACAGGAAGTAAGCTGGGGTAAAGCACCCCAAGAAGACCCTCATTAGGAAAGTTTTAGGCTCAAGGCCATAAACACCCTTAAGATGCTGAAGTGGGAGAGCATTGGAGGAGCTAGATCCCATGGTTAACATTATGGGATCGTGGAAAAAACAACAGCCTTCACTTCAGTAAATAGGGTTCCTGACTCTATGTTTGGACTGTGGCAGGAGCTATGTTTCACATGCCATGTGACCTGTCCTGAGTGCTAGAAATTGCAAGGCATGTGGCTAGGGGAAGGGCCTTTACTGAGAGGTGGAAGATCACAGCAGCTCCTTGTACTTGGCATGGAGAAACAGGCTACTGGAGGAAGTGCCTGGTTTTGGGATAGTGAGCTGCAGCTAGCGAGTCTGTGGACTGGCATAAGCAGTGGTATCTATCTCCTCTAGAATAAGACAGATTAAGGACTGAAGAAATGAAATGAACATCTCTTTAAAAATTCAAGCCTTTCCCAGCCTATCTAGTGAGTAGAAATTTATAGGATTCTGCATAAATGAATGTTCCTTCAAGTAAACAAAAACAAGCTTAAGAAAATAGATCCTGTTTAAAGCCAGACAAAAGCAGGAGAGAACAAAGTACTTTAAGAAGAGATTTCTAGGAAGGAGGCAGAAACACTGTTTACTCTATATAGCAGTATTAGTGCTGTCACTGTATTCAGGTTACAGCCTTTGCACCACACCATGTTCAACCATTTATCCTGAGTAAGACAACAAGTCAAATTAATAGTAATAAGCAGAAAAGGGAAATTTAATCACTATGGCCACTTTGAGAAGAGAACAAAGAGATACAACAAACACCCTAAGTTTTCATGGGGGTACCGAAATACAATTAAAAGTTTAAAAAGAGGGCCAAGGACATGCACATTGAGCATTCCTAGTCAAGATGTAGTCCTGCCTACAAATGAGCCATCCTTGTCTGGGCTTCAGTCTCATCTGGTAACATAGTCAGATAAGCTGTGTGTGATTCTCTTTACTAAAGACAAGTGTCTCTCATGTTGGGACATTTTTCTTCTCTCAGAATGAGATGCTTGGGAAAAATTCCCATTTTGGGGGGGTTCAATTTTTCAATATTCTGAGAGCCAGGTTGAGTGACACATATGTCACTTTCGAATATCTTAATTTCTCCCAGTTAGAGTATGAGCGTTGATTGCATGAAAGCAGCTGCAGAAAACGCTAGCTGGCTGTTTCCAGGAAGCAGAAGCACTTAGTCCCTAAAAGGCTGACAATTGCTATCAGTAAATATACTGAACTTAAATCTGCCCTGGAAACTGTAGAGTGACCCTAATATGCTTTTAGATGACAATTCATCAAAGTTAAATTAGTCCTAGAGATCTGCAGGGGGAAAGAGAATTATGCCATTCTGTGCTTATAAAAGAAGAGTTAAAGATACGTTTCAGGTGAACGGAAGAAACAAAATTAGCTCTTGTTGAACAATCATTGTTCAGGTGGCCTAAAATCTGAATAGTCAGCTAGAAACAGTTTATACTGCTCAGAGCTGGTCTCATTTATAGATTTATTTAGATAGGCCTTAATCCTAGTAAATGCCAAGATTCCTGCTTTCCACTGATTTGCCAATTAAAGGAAATCCTGATTATCAAGGAATTAAAGTTAATAGCCACAATGTTTTGCCCTGAATTAGAGACCAGCTGTTTTCACTTGAATAAACAGAGGGAGTAAAAACACAAGACTTACTTCTGGCTCTGACATTCACCTCTGTTCTCAGTCTCTGTAGAATTTTTTGATGCTACTATAAACTAAAAAAAATCACCCCTACTTATACTTGCATATGAGAATTGGGCCACCCTACAGAAACCTGCAGAGGGAGTGAGGTATAGGAAGATAAACTTCACTCTAGGGACCACTTTCTTAGGTTTAATAGGAGCATTTTGGGATCCAGAAACTAATTAGCCACCTCAGCCATCATATTTTCTACACTTTCATATTTAAAGTATTTTTACTCTGAGCTCTGCAGAGGACATTATTCATTTTGATTGTTCTTTTTAATGTGCTAAAAATAAATAAGGTGATCTCAGTCATTGCTACTATTCCAGAAAGTTCCTCTATTTTCCCATTTATTGCATAAAAATGAGAATATCACTGATTATATTATCTTTCTATTTATCCCCTTTCTCTTCTCTCTTCTCTTTTCTCCACTCCCACATTCTCTCTCTGCTTGCTGTTTTAATTTTCATGCTGGAATTACACAATTGTCCAGACAGTAGATATAATAATATTTTTATTAATATACAATTAAGAATTTTTTATATTTCTTTTTGCTTTGTTAATAAATCAATTGGTAACTCCTTCAACATTAAGGGGCTAGAAGTATCTTTTTGCAAAATTTTA
Organism: Cricetiscus sungorus; assembly: GCA_030556225.1. NCBI lineage: Eukaryota > Metazoa > Chordata > Mammalia > Rodentia > Cricetidae > Cricetiscus > Cricetiscus sungorus. The sequence continues at coordinate 25,962,863 of JANBXA010000372.1, read as the reverse complement.
CTTTTCTTACTTTTAATTATGTGTGGGCTTTTATGTCTGCATATGATCATGTGTACATGAAAACAGATGTTTGGGGATGTACAGATGTATGAGATGTCCTGGAACGGAAGTTATAGACAGTATGAGCCATCTGATGTGGTACCTGGGAACCAAACGCTGGTGCTCTGGAAGAGCAGCAAGTGCTCTTAACTGCTGAACCATCTGTCAAGCCCAGTATCTTTTTCTTCCTTTTTTTTTAATTTTTGTGAATTTCTGATAAATTTTTCCTCTTTCTGTCTTTGAGATGGAATCTGTTCTTTCTTTTAATAATATAATTTAAAATTTTTACATGTCGATCCCAGTTTCCTCTTCCTCCCTCCCTCGCTCCCTATGTCCCTTCCTCTCACCTTCCCTCCCTCCCTCCTTCTCTCCCTCTTATCCTCTTTCCCCTGTGACATGTACCCTGGCCATCCTCCCCTCCCATCTCCTCACCCCCATTCCACATGTAGGGCTATGCTACACAGGTAGGGTCATGTAAATTTGTCAAGTCATTTGAAGTAGGGACTAGGACTTCTCTCCTGACTCTAGGTTAAGGGGGTATCCCTCCATGGGGGATGTGTCCGCAAGGTCCTTTTGTGCACCAGGAATACATCCTGTTTCTACTGTCTGTGGTCCCCCAGACTGCTCAGTCCTTCTAGCTGAGACCCATATTCAGGGGGTCTGAGTCAGTCCCATGCTGGATTCCCAGCTATCAGTCTGTGGGGGGCTCATTAGCTCTTCCTTGTTCAGGTCAGCTGTCTTTTGTGTTTCTGCAACCTGATCTTATCCCCTCTCTATGCATCTGGATTCTAGTTCGACTCAGTGTTTAGTTATGGGTGTTTGCTTCTGTTTCCAACAGGTACTAGATGAGGGCTCCATGATGGTGGATAATTTAGTTGATGATCTCACTATCAAGGAAGGGCATTTATTACAGCTTTTCCACGGAGAGAACTAGGAGAAAGAAAAGGGGGAGGGAGAGGAAAGTATGTGCAACTAGGCAGATTGAGCCCAGTATCTTTTTCAAACCAAACAAATTCCAAAATTTATTCCAACAAGCTTCTTTAATCCTATTTGTACAAATGCCTTACATTTTTACTTGATAGATAAAAGATTCCAGGTGCTATTTGTATGATAATCATTCAGTTTATCTTCAAAAATATGAAGAAGTTTAGTGCCAGGTATAAGGCATATCCCTTGAAATTGATGGTCATGGAGAACTTATAGACCTTCAAAACAATATAGACTCTTGTCATTACTCTTGGTTATATGCTAGAATGTGATTGTAAGTATGTTGCTGAAAAAATTTCACACTGAGATCACAGGACATGGAGAAGTCAAGTTTGTACTTACCTGGAAGATTTTTCCTATTTTCTAGTTTTCATAGAGCCAGGAGGTGTTATATGTGCTGTGGAGGGCGAAAGTCACAAATAATCTGACTCTGAGGTGAACATTACAGCCAATGTTTAGAATAAGCCTGGCTAGATATACTTACTGTTGCAATGAATGTTATTAGGATAACCAGCCAATATATGACTTAATATAAGGCTTACTCCTAAGAACAGAACTCATGCCTGATACTGTGAATAGAGCCAGTAACCTGTGACACGATAAAATTCATAGGCCCTAGGGAAGAATCTATTACAATTATTTGACAAATGGCCATAATCCAATCTTCTACACATCTTTACACTCATTAAATAGTACATCCCTCAATCCTATTCACAGAAGCTTCTTAGTTGCAGAAGATTGCATTTTGCAGAGTCTCATAACTCCATAATGCCATTAGCCATTAATATATGTGCTTTTCCAACAAATGGTTGATCAGTTTTTGGAATAATTACTATGCCTTGCACTTATTGCAAAGCCAACAGAATCAACATTCTGTTGATTCTGGATTTTGGAAGAAGACATTAATTATAGTATGACATAAAATACTAAAGGCCTATATGATCTTGCACTTACTTCCAAACACCTTCCCAATTAAAAGTATTTTCTTTTGGTGATTTATCACTCTGGTCCATAGATATTTATATCCTAGACATTCATTTAGAAAAACATCTGTCTCCTCTCTATCCAGAAGCAGTCCTTTGTCCACATAGGACAAAACAACCTTCTCCCTTTCCCTTCTCCCTTGTTCCTCTTTGCTTTACCACATCATCCTAGCCCATTCTGACACAGACCTCCTCTGTTGCTTCTCTTGAAATTACATCTACAAGGTCATTTGCTGTTGTTTTCTGCCTGAGTCAGAAAGGAGTCACTTTTTTTATCCCCCACTTAATAAAGGTTCTATCTGTGAAAACAGTTAGTTATTTGGGTGTGGTTTATGCTCAATCCAGGTTGTTGGGAAGGAACCCTTGTGGGAAAGTTCCCTTCACTGTGTGTCTGCCTTAATGTTCTTCCACAAATATTCATGTGTCCATGTCTCTACTCTGGCCTTGCTCCAGTGTTATTTTCATTCAGAGCTCTAATCCAATTACATCTTCCTATATTCATCATCTTCTATGTCTTTTTTCAGTAAACCCTAACACCTGTGACAAGCATATATATCTTGTGGTTTAGGAATTGGCCCTGATTGGCTAGAAAAGAGAGAATGGCTGAGGCATTCAGAAAGTATGAGGACTACCTACTCAAGAAATTATTCCATATGCAGGGAATTCTGTAATTGTGGCTATCAAAATAAATGTATGGACACAGGCTAAATTTAGGCTTCAACGCAATTGTTCAAATTTTCTTAGCTTCACTGCTATATGAATGAAGTTTGATGGATCTATTAAAGAAGCAATGGATATCATCCCTAAAGACAACCTAGATGCTTCAATGCATTTTAAAGATGCTTTCTCCCATAGACAATTTTTTAATCTCATATGAAATTATAGATAAGGGTTGTAAAATCTGTTGTAGTTTTTTGTTTTCTTAAGATGACTTTCAGCATTGACACAATACCAACACTACACAATAATGATACTATGATAAAGATCTTATGAGCATACTGGTACATGCATGGGAACTTGATACATTAATGGCTTTTCAAATTCAGCTGTTTAGACAGCCACGTTGGTGAGAATATATGGGTGTAACTCTGACAATACTAGGAAACAATCTCACAGCAAACTCTTCATCTTCATGCTTTTGCAATGTTCTGCCTACTCTTTCACAAAGTTGAAATCAATAGGCATGCCAAAGTAAACAAGGAATGACACAAAATGTCTCAAACTTGTAAGCAACTAAGGAATTCTGAGAGTAGGAAAAAGAGTATTTCCTAGAAAAAAACACATCAACCATGTATCTAATACCAAAGGGTCAGCCCTGAAAACATATACACAATAAACATTATACAGACTGAACAGGTTAAATTTAGGACTATGTACGTATGTATGTATGTATGTATGTATGTATGTATGTATGTATGTATACATATGTACAAACAATAATAATGAAAAAGAAGCCATTTGGAAGAAAGCAAGGAGGGGTATATAAGAGAATTCAGGGAGAAAAGGAAAGAAAAATGTTGTAATTATATTATAATATCAAAACTTTACAATTAAGACATTTACAATTTTAATTAAATGTAAGTAATGTAGAGCTAGAAAAAAAATGATTTTTTTAAATACTAGAATCTTGTTCTGTTGTATAAGTACTGTAATAGTGTGAATTATAAAGTCCTAAATATAAGCTGGGCATTGGTGGCGCACATCTTTATTCCCAGAATTTGGGAGGCAGAGGCAGTCAGGCAGATCTCTGTGAGTTTGAGACCAGCATGGTCTACAAGAGTTAGTTCCAGTGCAGCCTCCAAAGCCACATAAAACCCTGTCTTGAAAAACCAAAAAAGGAAAAAAAAAAAAGTCCTAAGTGCATGTGTGTATATATTCAGAAGAGGACATTTTAGGATGAGGTTGATAAAGGTATTTTGGAAGTAAAAGGAAACAGGTAGGCATCTGCAGAAGCAGAATTGTTCTTTAATCAGAACAGCTGAAGGGCCACAGTGTCTCCTTGGAGTGAAGACTATGCATGCACACATGGCATGAGTGTCTGGAGGTCTTATAGGATGAAAAAGGCTGAAGTTTGGGGGATGGAAGAAAACACTAGGTCAGGTCCCTGGAAAGTGGTAGACACCAACAGGTTTGTTATGTGGAACTCTTTATCAGATGTTTCCACAGAAGTTATCAGTCAGGGCAACTTTCTAGTTCAGAGCTTTCTTGTCTCAGGCCACCATTGGCTTTAGGTTATTAACCCTTCAAACACAACTGTTAATCAGAATATAAAAGTACCACTAAACAGAACAATGAGATTAATCTGTGTTCAAATGCACATAGTTCACCAATAAAGTACATCAAGTAAAAAAGTGAAATATAAGTTGTGAAGAGTTTGTAGACATAACACCAAAATATCAGTACCAAGTACAGTATATTGAAAACTATTACAAATGAAGTAAAAATTATAAAAAGAAACTGTCTGAAAAGTAGGCAAAGAACATGAATATCTATCTAAAACTAGACACAACTGGAATTAACAAAAAAATTTATCAAAACTATGTAATATCATTTGTAATATTAATCCAAACAAATGAGAATGTGTATTGAATCCTCCCGACTAAAGACTGTTCATGAAATTTGAAAAGGTCTGTCCTTTCTAGATTGTTGTAGAAGAACATTTGCATATTACTAGTAGAATTCTGATGGTGAAGCATTTGAAAAACCATGAATTATACATGAATTTGTGTTATGATGTAAAATTAGCACTCACCAAAAGAAACTCTATCCTTAGGACATATATAGACTTACATAATTCAATTTTCATTTGCTTTTACTATTGTCAAGAATGTGGAATATATATATATATATATATATATATGTATATATATATATATATGTTTCTTGTATTGGCATAATCTATATCAATGAAAACTGATGTTTTATGAATTATTATGGATATACTTAACAGTTTTAGTTAAAATAAAACAATTTGTAGAGGCATAGAATTATTTCATCTCCATCATATTTATTCAGCCAAATCATACTGTGTAATTCCACAAATACATAAACACCTAACAACTGAGGTAACTCTGCATAATGTTAAGAAACATTAAATTGTAAGAAGTATTTACAGAGAAAGCTCAAATTTTAGTATCAAAATATATTAAATCAGTGTGACATCACATAAAGATTAGGGAGTGATAACAAAGGGCATCATATTTTGATTAATTGTTAAAAATTGTTTTTCTTAACAATTAATAAATTCCTAAAATTAAGTTATTAATACATTTAATACCAAATTCATTGCATTTAGGAGGTAATCTACCTACTTAAGACCAAACAATGAACCAATAAAATAAATAAACCTTATATAATAATAAGTAAAAATAAAAAGCATTTCAAAAATCTGACAATACAAAGAGTTTAAATGGATGATATGCACATATATAATTAAGTAATAAGAAAATGATAATACTTAAGATAAAAATATAAAATAAATTTAACAATATCTAAATATAATAATTGATAGACAAAACAATGCCTTAGGCTTTATCACAAAAGAAACTGGAACAAGAATGAGTAGATTATACTGTGATCATGAGATCAGAATTGCACATACATAGGACTACCACGCACTGATAAGGTTTAAACTTCAAAGGCTACTATTCACAAATAACAGGCTGGGGCTGAGTAACTGTCATGGCAGGAATGAAGATGTTCTAAAGAGACAGTTCTGCTCTCTTTGTTATCACACTGCTGAAAGAATGGTTCACTACCACCACCATTAGATACTCTCTAGGAGTCTCATGCTGGGTAATGGAAAAACTTAAGAATCTGGTGTCAAGCAAAGGAGGAGCTTGTACCCTTAGAATTGATTGACAACTTACCAATTCATTTTGAGACTAGACCTGAGTCATTGAAAATTGACAGGATCACATAGAACCTTGACCAAGACTTCATAATGCATAATTCCTGCATTATATTTAAATTTAATACTCATTTTATGATCTGATCATAAAGAAGGACTTGGGATGTCACTGAACCCTTTTATTCTTCTTTTTCTAAATATGACCTTATTGAATAAATAATTTTTGTTTTTGCTTCTTTCCTCTGCATTTCATTGTTAGTTGTACTTTTAATTAGGCTACTGAGGTTGAGTTTCCAAGTCTGATTTATTAGAGTTGTCAGGATCCAATGGCACAAAACCTTCTATAACTCTAATGAAAGAATAAAGTTGAAATTGCAAATTGAGGGTCATAGATAAATATAAATAACATGTAGTACATCCACCAAAATTTTTGTGTTTCAAACAAATAGCCATAAGCACAATGATGTTAATTGGTTCAGTAACATCAGTTGAAAGATACATTTTCAAGAAATGATATGATTAGCTAAATATATATAAATAACTTATATTGCCTTGTAATTTGTATTAAAAATAAGCAAAAACATTCTTCTTTCTATAGATGAAAAATCTGCAAACACTGTAGATGTCACAACATTGGATAATTACATATTTTACAACTCTAAGTCAATGTGAGTACTATGAATACAATATGTTCTGTGCTGACTAAAATAAGCACTGTTCTGCTCTAGTCTCTGAATTGCAATGCTATAAAAAATAACTGAGATCACACTTTAATCCCCAACTAATAAATAAAAACAAACAAGTAAATTCTACATGTGAGTCAAGAAATACAAAATATTAGTAGCAGGAAAAGGTTCATTTAAAACACATATCACTTTTTCAGATGATAAGAACATTTTACAGAGCTGTGAACATATCAACTTTCTCTAACAATCATTTCTGCATAATTTTCCTTATTGCATTTTTCACATCTTTGTTCCTCAAACTATAGATGAAGGGGTTTAACATAGGACTGACAAAGATATAAAAAACAGCTACAATTTTTCCTTGTTCTACAGATGTCTCTGAAGGGGGCCTCAGGTGCATGCAGAACAATGTTCCATAAAAGATAGTTACAGCTGTCAAATGTGACCCACAAGTGGAGAAGGCCTTGCGCCTCCCTTCTGAAGAACGTATTCGCAGGATGGCTGAAAAGATGAAAATGTAGGAGATGAGGATGATGGTGAGGGAACAGGTGAGGTTAGATCCAGCAACCACAAACATGGCAGTTTTTTTTACATACGTGTCTGAGCAAGCAAGGACCATGAGAGGGGGGTCTGCACAGTAGAAGTGATTGATCTCATTGGGTCCACAGAAAGTCAAACGAAGCATCAGGATAGTCTGTATCAGACCATTTACAAAGCCATAAATGTATTGTGCAGCCACAAGGGAAAAGCAGACACCTCTGGACATTTTGCTAGTGTATAACAAGGGTTTACATATGGCCACATAGCGGTCGTAAGCCATCACTGCAAGCATATAATAATCAGTGATCACTAGGGCAATAAAAAAGTGAAATTGAATAATGCAGCCAATAAAAGTAATAATTTTTCTCTTGGATAAAAAGTTAACCAGCATCTGAGGAGCAACTGTGGTAGCATAACAGAGATCTACAAAAGATAGATGGCTGAGGAAGAAATACATGGGAGTGTGAAGCTTGGTGTCACTTCTGATTAAGAAAATCATGGTCACATTGCCAACCACTGTAATGAGGTAGATGAGTAGGAAGACCACAAAGAGCACAGGCTGCAGCTCTGCTCGATCTGTCAGCCCTAGGAAAATAAACTCAGTCACTGCTGTGTAGTTTTTCTTTGGCATTTTGTTTTCTTGACTCAGACAAAGTCTAAAGAGGAAGAAATGTAAAGTATATGATTATTGTTGTACTACACACAGCATGTCACCATTATGTGTGCAAATGAATCCTCACCCTTCAAACTTGTAAATGCACATGGCAGAAAAATGACTCAGAAGTTATAAGCCCTTATTGCTCTTGTAAAAGATTAGATTCAGCTCCCAGAAAACATATGGTGTCTCCCACCCATCTCTAACTTCACTGCCAAAGACTGTAGTGCCCTCTTTTGGTCTCTGCACACACATGCTGCACATATATGCATTCAGGCAATGTACTAAGATAAATAAAAAGAAAGTGGCTTAGGGTTGTGTTATTAATGTTTTAAAACTTCATCAAATTAATATGGACCTGTGTGTGTGTGTGTGTGTGTGTGTGTGTGTGTGTGTGTGTGTGTGTAAGTATATTCCATCCATTTATATTCTGTTATTCCTGAACATGATGTCTTTATACCTAAAATGATTTTGCCCAAAATGATATTTTTCTCCAAATATACTTTTGAGTGTGCTTCACAAAGTTTTAGCCATTGAAATTTACCTCATTTTCACTAATTAATTAAGTTGGGGAACTAAACTGAAGCATGACACATAGCCACATAAGTGTAAGATCTCTATGCACACTTTTATAAACCCAAGATGTCTTCCAAGCCATTCCCTCATTCTTCAACTGAAGTTCCTCATCCGAAATGGCTTACCTCATAAGGCTGTCATACCAACAAAACTCTAAAAAAGAGAAAAAAACTCAGTGTCTGCATTTTTTTGGCTAGGTAGGAAAATAATTGTTTTGGGGGAGAAAACACAAGTCAGTATTAGATACTTAAGTATAGAAAATATTCATGCATATATATATATATATATATATATATATATATATATATAGCATACATGAGGGAATTAAATGTTATACATATACCTGTGTACAGAGATGTGCATGTGCCTAAATTGGTAGTGTCACATGCTCATTAGAAGCATTAAAAATTTCCTGCTAGGGTGGCAGGAGATAATAAAAAAAATGATGAGAAACAAATCCTCAGATCATAATAATTTGCTATATCTTTATCTCAGTCTAACACTTGCAGAAAATTTCAATCATGCTGAAACATGAATTTTATAAGGTTTTTTAAAAGAATAAATTCTATATCTTTTATAGTTTCCTGAAGCAATAATCATGTTGTGAATATGCCTGAGACAAAACTTCCAGCATTGCTGCACAGATAAAGTGCTCACAAACACCGTACCACAGAACACTTGCATTTACCTTTGATGGCATGAGTCCACATGTATCAGAATTGTAACCTGGTTCACTCATGACAAGTGCAGTACCACTGACAGAGAGAAGTTAGTTAGCCATTCCATAAAGGCTTATTATGCATTGCATTCTGTTACTCTACAAATTAGGACTTAGGCTTTATTGGATATGGTATTAAAATACAAAAGAAAAGTCATATTGTTAAATGAAGACTTACTCTGAGAAATATAGAAGACCTTCAGTGGTGATGTTACCAAGTCAGTCAAGTAGAATTCAGGTCAAATTATTTTATCTATTAAAATGTGTATTTCTAGATTCTAAAACTAAGAAAGGATGATTTCTACTCCAACCTAGGATAGAAGAGTAACTTTGCAATGGCAGCATCCATGTGAATAAGCTGCATTGTTTATAAGAGCTAGCTGCCATAGGCCTGATTCCCTATGGTTCAATTATCACCTGCAGTAAATTGTTTGGATTAGGAATAACCTCTAGCATCCTGTTCTTAAACTCTAAATCCATTGAGAACAGTTTTGCTCATTCTCCACAGTCATCAGAGATTCAAATCATCCAAGGCTGGTGAACCAAAGGACTCTTAACTTACTTTAGCTTGTGCTAAACAACTTTATTTTTAATAGTTAATATACTAATGACTGCTGATAGGGGGCCCATGGGCGAGCCCACATTGGTTTATCTAATACTAAGTGATCAGGCTTGAACTCATACATGCAAGCAACACTAAATTAACTCAGCAAGTTGCATTTGTATATTTTGTTTATATATCTGCATATAACAATAATAACTAAGGAAAAATGATGCCATTAATTTGAAAAGGAATAATAGAGAGTTGAAAAGAGAAAGTGGAAGAGTAGAATATTTATATTTATTATTTATTTTTGATATAGAGCCCTGCCTACATAGCTTTGTCTAGCCCTGTGTAGGCCACATTGGCCTAAAGATTCATATCTATCTGCCTCTGCCTAGTGTGTCCGGTGGAGGCATGCACCACAACACCTGGCCTGTAGTTATAATTAAAATAAATATTAAGAGACAAATAAAATAAATCTTTTAACAGTATGTTTTAACATATAAAATACTTTGAAATATTGGATGGACATTTTGGAGTCTAGAGAGTGGTGAAAGTTTAGTGAACTTAGCTTGAACTGAGTGTTTGCTGATTTTGAGCCTCTCATCTAGCTTTTTAAATGGAAATAAATATTACTACCTATGGATTCTCAGATACAGCCAGTCTGATTCAGAGACTCCCTTTTTGTTCCAGGTGTATTCTCTTTTATTCTCATATTTCTAGTTACTTCCCAGGTTGGAGTTATGGATTTTATGAATTAAAGCTGACTTGAACTAATGAGAGGAACCTGGGAACTGTCAAAAGCTGAATAAGAAAAGTAGCTCTGTGTCCTCCTCATCCCCTCTTGTCTTAACATGAGCATGCTAAGGTTTCCTTCTCCATACAAGCAGGACTCCTTCCTTGCCAAAGGAAGTAGCATAATATGTTATTTATCTTTCTGGCTTCAGCTCTTAATGACTCTGGAGCCAGTAGAACTGTCCTTGGTCCCCAGGGCCTCAAAGTGGGGAATTTTCTTTTCTTCCATAAACCACCATTGCTTCAACTTCATTAAATTCAGTCTTTAAGATGACCTTTGTTCTCATTCATCATTAGATTCTCTTAAGTGTAGACAACGGAGTAGGACTTTCCTTTACTGCTATGTCTGCAGTCTAGGCCATAGTGACACATTATGATTTTAATAGATATTATAGTAGGGTAAAAATAGTCACAATAAATATTTTGTACTTTGTTAAATGTTTGAAGTGATTTAAGGTTTGCCATTAGAGGCTAGAGGGTAAAATGTTTCACCCTCTATCTGGGTCACGATTCAGTTGCTTAATGGAGAGTCATATGACATTCAAATACTATAATTATTAGCAATATGACTGGCAAATACAAGTTTGACCATATTGCTTATGAATGCTTTTCTTTCCATCCCTCTGTATGGACATAACCTAGGTACAACAGAACAAAGATTGTACATCCAATTCCAAGTCCTACAATCCTTTGCATAAGCAGGAATGCAAGACAAAGGCTTTTGGTGGGCATACAATGGCAGAGAACTGATTACACACAAAAAGAGTAGAGATATTCATATACCTTAAACTCAAAATCAGCAGCACTTTATCAGATCTATATATTTATAATTGCAAGAAGTATGTCAGCAGGATTTCATATCAAGAGGAAAGCAGAAATATACAATTGTTCCTTCAAAACAGAACAGAACAGATGCACACGCTGTGAACATGTGGTTTATGTTCAGGGATGATGCAAGTGAAAAATACACTGAAATGAATTAGTGTGTATAAGTCTATCTATGTTTGTGAAAATACAATTACAAAATAGAAATGACCAGTTTCCTTCTGTGACGTTTGAAATCTAGCAAAACCATGTTATATTAACCCATGAATATATAAACAGCCAGCTACTGAGGTGATCCTACAGAGCATCTAGAAACTTTCAAGTATTCCCTACAGGAAATGAGACAGAAACAGAAACAATCAGGTAAACTTCTATTTTAAATACCAGAAAGAACTGTGACATTATGTGAATATCTGATAGAAATGACTTGAATTTACAAGGGGAGAAATTATATAATAGTATTGGCTGATAGTGTGCTGGAATAGTTTGTTTAAAATTAAACAAATATAATCTGAAGATAATGGGACATTGTAGGTGAATTTAACCTCAATTGTATAAGGACTATAATTTCCTAGGAAGGAAAATATAAGATGAAAAATGAATGTGGATATGTAAAATAGCAACATATTTGGCTAGAAAGATGCCTCAGCAATTAATGCACTGCTACTCTGTTATTGAGCATGTTTTTTCCCCCGCCACCAGTCTGGTCCTGCTGCCATGCCAGCCCCCAATAACACGCAGAGATTCTTTTTTGATACAATCCTGTTGGTCAGTACTAATTCCTTACCAGCTAGCTCTGTCTTAACTATTAACCCATTTCTACTATTCTAAGTATTTCCATGTAGCTCATCTTACAGACCAGAGAGCAGCACTGGCGTTCTACCTCTCCGGGTTCTCCTTGTTGACTCCTCCTAACTACTTCCTCTTTCCTCCTTGTCTCCTAGCCCTGCCTATTTTGCTTTTCCATTGGCTGACAGTGCTTTATTCATTAACCAGTATGAGAAACATATTTACAGAATGACATCTCCCATCATCTCCTCTTTTCTGTCTAAAATAAAAAGAAGGGTTTTAACCTTAACATAGCAAAATATATCACACAACAGTCATCAAATAAGAATCACAGTTAACAATATTTTGTCCATTAACATTTAGTAAGATTTAAGAAAATATTCCATCATCTATCCTATCTTTGAGAGTCTAAAGTCCTATATGGAACTTATCTTTAATCCTAACTAAGGAAAACTATAACCATAACATATCTGTCTTTAACTCCATCAAAGACCATAGAAGGATAGTACATAAACTCTAGAATGAAAGAGACAATTTACTGCCTGGTCAGTCATTCGAAGTTTTTTTGTAATGTTTTATCTTCAGCCCATAGGCCATAGTGTGTCTGTCAAACTCTCATGAAGCAGGGACCCTGTAGCACTATCTATCTTGTTTTAGCAGTTACTTTTTTGTGGGTCCTGTATGTCCAGTTTATATAGCATAAAGTCAAACAGTCTAGACAAGAACAGTATCTTGCCCATATGGCTAGTCTTGTCATACTGAAAGCAAACTTCATAACAAGTTTTTTCAATGTCCATCTTCCTTTCTGATGAAGGTGGTGTTGCCAGGAGCAGTTATGACTCACTGTTAAGAAAATCCCTAAACCATTCTAAATGCCATATTCTGTAGGTCTTTGAAAGGTTTGAAGAATGCCTATCTGTCTCAAATACATCTCTGTATATCTAGAAATCCTAACTAACTTAAACCTCAGTTTTGACTATCATAGGTAACTTTCTATAAACTGTACTAAATTATACATTACATTTTTTCAGTGAGCTATATAAACATAATACCTAAACAATAGGAGAAATATACATATCACAAAATTGACCTAAAATTTATAACAATAAATGAAAATCCATTTCAAAACAAAGCATTCATATCCATACCATAATTCCTTTTTTACCTTTAAAAAGATTGCTTGTGATCATTAACCATTTATAACCAAGCCCACTTAAATGAAAACAAACATTTATAAACAATATTTGGAAATTTAGGCATTGTTCTTTTCAAACTACTTCCTGCTGGTAGGGGGCACTGTCATGGGGATCCTAAGAAGACACAGAAGTCCTGGCTGTAGTCTGCAAGGCTGCTTTGTGCCAACTGCATTGAATGTTGCATCACATGGGGCGCTGTTTCAGGGGGTCTGGCTTGATCAAACCATGTTAGTCTGGAAGGAATCCACAGCTTTTCATTTTCTGTGGAAACAAAATCGGCTAGCTCAGTTGGTAGAGCATGAGACTCTTAAACTCAGGGTCATGGGTTCGTGCCCCATGTAGGGCACCAAAAGTAGTGTGTATGTTTTCTGCCAGCCCGTCTGGTCCCACCGCTGCACTGGTCCCAAGTAACATGCAGAGACTCTGTACTTGATATAATGCTGTTGGCCAGTTAGTATTATTGTTTATCAGCTAGCTCTGTCTTAATGATTAACCCATTTCTACTTATCTGACTATTTCCATGTGGTCATCTTATCCAAGCACGGCAAGCAGGCAGGCTACCTCTCCGGGCTCTCCATGTTGACTTTACCTTTCTATACTTTTTTTTTTGTCTCCTATCCCCACCTATCTTGCTTTCCCATTGGCTCAACAGTGTTTTATTTATTAACCAATATAAGAGACATGTTTACAGAATGACATGTCCCATCAATACTCTTCCTAAGTGCCTGGATTAGATTCCTATCACTCACATGGCAGCAACAACCATCTGTTAACTCCAGTTCCAGTGGATTATTCATTTTTTTTCTGGCCTACACAAGAACATACATATACCTGGTGCACAGGACATACTTACACCTGGTGTACAGGGCATACATACACCTGATGCATCCATACACCTATGCAGGCAAAACACTCACATATAAAATACTAAATATCAAAAAATAAAATCTTAGAAAAACCTTGCTAACACTTCAATGCTATGACAAAAAATATATTATGGAAACCTATGCCTTTATTTGGAAAAATATTTAGATATATAATTAGAAGAAATTTTTTAATAATTAATAATTTAAATTAATAGGATAATATGAACATTATAATATTAAAATCAGTAAAGAATGAGGACATTTTACAATAGAAATCTCAAACAGACACACAAATGAAACTGTAAAAACATGAATTTTATGTATAAAATGGATGTACATCAAAATGGTTAAAGAATCAAATTATTCTCTATTTGAAAACACTAGACAATGGAGTAGAGGATCAGAAGCACACTTATGGGGATTCATGCTCAATACCAGAAGGATGTCAAGGCCAGCCAAGGGAAAGTTGGCATTTCCATCAAGATTATAGGCATAAAGATTCCATCAGATCAGTAAAATCATTTGAAACATCTACTTAAAGTATTAAACTGAGACACCACTGAAAATTGTATGAGTTAATTTAAAAACCTAAAAAAGAAAGAATTGATCTACTACAGCTAGGAAATTTCAGGAAAGCAATTTGAAGAACACACACACATAAATTAAGGAACCTACTGCCAGAACATTGGGCAATTCTACCATTGATAACATATCTTCCCTGTTCCATATTGACTTCATACAGCAATAACAACATCTCCCATCCACTTTTAAAATTCTTCCTTATCATTAATCAAGATGAACTGTAATATCTAATTTACAAAACAGCACAAAACAGTGGCAGGAAGTGATTTGGTAATTTGAAATTCCTCTTGGTGTAGAGAGCAAAGTGGCTGGAAAGTCTAACTTACTTCATGAACATTTCCTTCTTCACAACTTTCCTTATTGCTCTTTTCACATCTTTGTTTCTCAGGCTATAGATCAAGGGGTTTAACATTGGACTAACAAAGATATAAAAGACAGCCACAATCTTCCCTTGCTCTACAGACTTTTCAGAAGGAGGCCTGAGGTACATACAAAACAAAGTCCCATAGAAAACAGTGACAGCCACCAAATGAGATCCACAAGTGGAGAATGCCTTGCGTCTACCCTCAGCAGAACGGATTCGCAGGATGGCTGAAAAGATGAAAATGTAAGAGATGAGGATGATGGTGAGGGAACAGGTGAGGTTAGATCCAGCAACCACAAACATGGCAGTTTCTTTGACATAGGTGTCTGAGCAAGCAAGGACCATGAGAGGGGGGTCTGCACAGTAGAAGTGATTAATCTCATTGGGTCCACAAAATGACAAACGAAGCATCAAGATTGTCTGTGCCAGGCCATTTGCAAAACCGTAAATATATGGGGCAGCTACAAGAGATAGACAGACACTTCTGGACATTTTGCTAGTGTATAACAAGGGTTTGCAGATTGCCATGTAGCGGTCATAAGCCATCACTGTAAGCATATAATAATCAGTGATCACTAGGGCAATAAAAAAGTGAAATTGTATGAAGCAGCCAATAAAGGAAATGGTTTTTCTCATTGATAAAAAATTAACCAACATCTGAGGAGTGACATTGGTAGCATAACAGAGATCTACAAAGGAGAGATGGCTGAGGAAGAAATACATGGGAGTGTGAAGCTTGGTGTCACTTCTGATTAAGAAAATCATGGTCACATTGCCAACCACTGTGATGAGGTAGATGAGTAGGAAGACCACAAAGAGCACAGGCTGTAGCTCTGCTCGATCTGTCAGTCCCAGCAAAATAAACTCAGTCACTGCTGTGTAGTTTGTCTTTAGCATTTTATCTTACTGACGTCAAACAAAGCCTGAAAAATGAAATGAAAATGTGTTTGTTTTTTTTATTTCTGCATTATTCCAATCATGTTACATGATGCATTTTCTACTTTTCTCAAACTGTTAACATATGTAACATAAAGAAATAGCCTAGTAATCTTTTGACTGATGTGCTAAACATATAAATTAATAGAGAAATAGTGGCAGATAGCAGAAAGGTAGATGGTATATCAGTAGATAGATAAGTAATATGTAGGTAGTTGTTAGATTGATAGTTCCTAGATAATTGGTTCTCAGCCTTCCTAATGCTGCAAAACATTAAATAGTTCTTCATATTGTGGGTATCTCAGCCATAAAATTATTTTTGTTGCTACTTTATAACTATAACTTGCTGCTGTTATGAATTTTAATGTAAATATCTGCTTTCACATGTTCTTAGACAACCCCTATGAAAGGGTTGTTTGATCTCCAAAAGGATTGTGACACACAGGTTGAAAACCAATAAGCTACATAGACACATAGCTAAATTATAAACAGATAGATGATAGGTGGGTTATAGAAAATGTAAGTATATTTTTAATGCTGCTGTAAGTTTTTTTGGCAAATCTTTTTGTATCTCAAGTATCCTTTGGTTGATAAGTATTTATCACATTTCTTTACATCCCTCAACATAGAGATTAAATTTTTTTTGTTTTGATATGTAATTCTACTTTTGTGATGAATTTGAACCTTATCTGTGTTTCTCACACTTAATTGAGTTTCAGAAGGTGAAGCTACAAAACAGTTCATAGTTTAATGAAATCAAAATCACTTCATCTGACCCCCTTCATTACTATAATTCTTTAAGCTATACTTTCCATCAGTCTCATCTACCTCAAATAACCTTTTACCAATAAATACTTCTTGAGTTTTAATACACTGGTCGGTCAAGTTCTCACTAGCTCAGTACACTTTGCTTGTGTAGAAAATAATTGGTGTGGAACAACAAAAAGTTCCTTGGATACTTTGTGTTTACAAATAAATGTGTGAATACACACCATGAGCAACATATGTAGATATGGAAGTACCTTGGTGGTATTCACTGTTCATGAGAGGCTTGTGTCAAAGGCAAACACAGCATACCTTCAGCTTCTGGAAAAACAGCAGGAGACAATGTGACCATTTGTAGAAGGGAATCATTAAACTGTTATGACTATGCCATGCTAGTAATGATTCTAACTCTTAAACAATTTAATGAAGTAACAAGCTAAATATAGATTCCTTACTATAAGTCAATAGAAATAACAGCCACATTAACCACTAAAATAGGTAGCATGCTTGCCATTCTGGATTATATCTCAACACTTAGAGTGAAAGTGTCCATGGAGACCACCACAAAAATTGGCATCCTCCTTCAGTGACATACATACACTTATGATACTGTGGGATACTGTTCCTTATTTATAAGTACAGTAGCAACCAAAGTAAGTTACTTTATGATGTATTTTGTGAATTGACATTAAAGGTTATTATTTGTTTCAGCATTCCATTTGCACTTCATTTGCACTTGGAGACTTTAGAACTATTGATTAGGACAATAAGATACATACAAAACAAATTACCCAATAAAGTCTTCTAATTATTTTATGATTTCCTTATTTGATTATGGGTACAACATAGATAAGTACTTTGTGGTGCTAGGATGGTATTTTAATGTATTTACATATTAAATATTAAGATTCAAAATATTCAATATCTTACCTCAATTTTCCCTTTACTATAAAGGGAAAAGAAGCAATAAAAGCTATGAGAATTGTGCATTATGTACTCAGTACTTTAGGGATAGGAATTTGGCGTAATCCAAAACATCTGAATATTTGTAAATAGCATAAGTACACCTGACAATGCCAGACTAGGCAGTCTGTACAGTAAAAATCTCTAAGTGTGTTTCCCTTGTGACTCAATCCTCCAGAGTGTCTCAACCATTGATCTTTGGCTTTCATAAGAGTGTTGACTAATTGGCTTATGTTAAAGTTTCATTTTCAAGTGAGAAAGGTAATTAGGTAATGTACTTCCATGGAATAGACATCTGATTAATTTTTAATAATCAATGAAGTTTACAATGTGAATGTGTCCAGTTTTTCAGTCAAGTGATCATAGAAATTATGACACTATATTTTTATTAGAGTGATATATTGTGAACTTAAAAGAAATCACAAAAATCACTGACTACCATTTCTGATAAAACAAATGAGAGTAAGCATATAAATACAGAGTGTCATCAGGATGCAACAATGCCCAGATATCTGCTCTCCACTCTCTGAGTTTAAATCTTAGTTTATCTTGTTTCTACTTGTATGACTTGAGTGAACCTTAACATCATTATGTCTTAATTTTCTTTTATGTCATAAAATCTTTTTTATAAATAAGTCAGTTCTAGGTGAGAAATTTAATTCTGGGAAATCATTTAAGTACATCTGATATGTAGCCAATACTTAAAAAGTTTTAGTGATTCGAACTACAATGAAGATTAGAGTCAGGTTATGAGCAAGACTCATGGACTCCTTAAGGGCTAAGACTCTGGCTTTTGCATGATTATGGATACATCAACATCTAGATATATGTTTTCCTATTGGAAGTAGTCAGTACTTCCAATACTTTGGTCTGTTGTCTTGGTCATTTAACTATGAATACTTTAGCCTGCGAGCAGGGGTATTTCAAAATAATTTATTCTTAACTCAGAACATATTTATTTTATTAACTAAAATGTTTGTTTCAATTCCGAAAGTCAAATGAACCATGTAAATCATACCTGAAGAAGCAGAGTAAGTTCACAATGGTAGTATTGATATGCAGACACTCGAGATTTTATAACAGAATCTTTTCAGTGGGATCAAATCCCCGTGGTTCTATTATTTCTTGCTAGGAGTGATCTGTATTATAAACAACTCTGACAAAGATAAACTCATTGATAACTTGAGTTTGACTGCTCAAATCATAGAGGAATCAAATCTCCAAAGAATTGTAAAGCAGGGGGACTTGCAATTATTTTTGTTTATGATGGAGGCTTTTTGTAATTTTGTCTTGGGAAAGCCTTGTTTCTTTTGCTTGAAATCTCTAAAATGTGATATAATACACAGGAGAAAAAGAGTTTAAGAGTATGAAAAACATGAACATCAGTAAACTTTTCATGTGTTATGGCTGTCTATTGATTCCAAAACTTTCATTTACCTTTTCAGTGAAAATAGAGAATGTGGTATCTTTATAGATACTACAGTTGCTGTGACAATTTAGGCTATGTCTCTTTGACCCTGGCCTCACCTTTCCCCCTTACCCCTTTTCCTTATGAGTCATTAGTTAGTAACTGCTCTGGAAGTGTTGCTTTGGTGTTTAGCTTTAGTCTGGCTTTTGCTAATAGGAAGAACCCATAAGATGTCACCAATTGGAAGGAGAGAGAAGTAGCTCCATGATTCCTCTCATTCCGTTCCTGATCCAACATTAGTATGCTAATACATTCACAATCTTCTAAGATCGCAGTTCTGGGTGTTTATCACAGAGAAAAGTGGCATGGGATTATGTTTGGTTCTAGCTCTCAAACAGTTTGGAAATAAAATCCACCGGCCTTCCTCCAGGCCACTATTAATTCAATTTGTTTGGATTACATCCTAACATAAGTAATTTTGCTGACTGTATTTAAGTTAAATGACTTCAGAAGAAATTTTTGTCATAGCGTGTTCTTGACCCAGGCCAGGGTAACAGTCAATAATTCCTTAGCAAATATGGTAGTGGAGACAATGACAGTAGTAATAATAATAATAATAATAATAATAATAATAATAATAATTTTGTGTTAAAGGGTTTGGATATTTCTTTGTACATAATGATTGGGATTTAAAAGGGATTTTTTTAGAATATATATATTTTAATGTGTACGGGTGTATTGCCTGAATGTATGCCTGTATACCACAGGTCTTCCTGGCATCCCCAGAGACAAGAAGAGGGCTTTGGGTCTCTTGGAACTGGAGTTACAGAGGGTTTTAAACCACCATGTGGTTGCTGGTAATGAAAACAGGGCTCTCTGTAAGGAACGTTTGTGAACTTAACCACTGAGTCCATCCCCTAAGAATGACTTGAATTCCCTTTATTATGAATCTAGATTCATATTGAAAGCTAAAAATGGAAGGGAGATGCTCTATTGGCTGTCAACATTGAAGGCACCTTTGAGTTTTACTTTGTTTAGTGATGTTTTCTGAACCTCTTCAGTAAGATAACCTTGTTGTGATAAAATGCAGTATTAGAGTAGCTATGACACCTCCTTTCTCTTTTCAGGATTATGGTCAATTCATGTGTTCTCATCAATGACATAGGAAAGGCAGAGAACTTTAACACACAAGGAGCTTCAAATCTCATCCCTGTTAAGGTAGACACCTGATGAATTCTGAGGGAAAATTCAGGAATTTTTTTTTCTTATTTTACATGTCTATCCAAGTTTCCTCTCTGTCCCTCCCTACCTCCCTCTCTTCCATTCTCCCATAGCCCCAACCATCCTCCTATCCCATCCCCTACCCACTCCACATGTAGGGTGATGCCTTCCAGGAGGGGTCGTCTAAATCTGTCAAGTCATTTGGAGTAGGGAGTAGGCCCTCTCTCCTCTCTCTAGGCTAAGGAAGTATCTCTCCATGGGGAATGTGTCCCAAAGTCCTTTGGTGCACCAGGGATACATCCTGGTTCCACTGTCAGAGGTCCCCTAGACTGCCCCGGCCTTCTAACTGAGACCCATGTTCAGGGGGTCTGAGTTGGTCCAATGTTGTTTTCCCAGCTATCAATCTGGGGACCCATTAGCTCCTCATTCAGGTCAGCTGTCTTTGTGGGTTTCTGTAGCCTGATCTTTTCCTCCCTTTCTGCATCTGGATTCAAGTTCGGCTCAGTGTTTAGCTGTGGGTGTCGGCTTCTGTTTCCACCAGCTACTAGGTGAGGACTCTATGATAGTGAGTAAGTTAGTCACCAGTCTCATTATCAGGAATAGTTTAAACTGTTCTTCTCAAAGTCACTTGACCCTCTATATTCACCTTCTTATCATGCTATCAACTTGCTTGTGACTGTGTATTTTTCCAAGAAACATCTGAATTATAATGATTTCTTTGTCCTTTTATTTCATGGACAATGAAATATATATCAATGACAATTTATATCAATGATGTCTTGGAAAATATAAATAATTATAAATATTTAATAAAATATTTTATTTTATTAAAATTGTGAAAAGTTTTATTAATTATTAATCTTGGAATTTACTTAAGAGAGATGTGAGTAGAAGTTCATTAATGAACAAAATCAAGTTATTTTCCTGCTCCCTGCCTATTTGGGGCTCTTTTATTCTAGTATTTGGCCCCATATTACCTTCCTATTATCTTTGGAATGCCAACTCCTTTGGAGTGTTCTCTGTATGAATATTAAGGAATATCTAAGAAGCTAATATTTTGATTTTAAGGTGTGCCATTTACAAAAGTACTTAATTACTCTGAATTCTTCATATATATAAAAAAGCAACATGTACTATTTCTGTCATGGTATAGTGTTAATATTGTACTTTCTGACCCCAACACACACACACACACACACACACACAGAGGAATGGATACTACATCCATTTTAAGTGCCTAGTGCCTTAGCCACTGATATATATTACCTGTCTCACTAATTTCAAATATTTATCACAATTAATTACACAAAAGTGTGAAAATAATATCCACCACTCTTTTTATGTTCTTCCTGTTGAAAAGAAAACAAAGTTAAAAAGAAAACTGCTGATCCTTCACACAAGTACATCAATACCCACCCAGCCAAGCAAAAGATCAGTAAAAAATGAAAAGCTTAGATAATTTATGCAATCGGTTTTTCTAAAATAAAAATTATAATTAGCAGAATCTACAGATAAAGTTTTAAATAATTGTACATTTGTTGTATAAAGCAAGAAAATTCATGAATTTTTTTCAGGTATATCATGTAGTGAGCACATTCATTCCCCATTGCTATCTTCTGCTCTACCTTTCCTTTGTACTAATTCCCCTATTTCAAATTAACCATTTCTATTTCCATGTTCTATATTGTGTTAGTGTGTATGTGCATGTGCGTGTGCATGTGTGTGTGTCTGTGTCTGTGTGTAGATAATATTGCCTTATGAAAAGCATGTTTAATAATTATAATGTTGGAAGTGACAATTTTTCAAAACCACCCACAATAGTCCACTTAGTATAAAGCTCATGAGAAAATTTAATGCAAGAGTTTAGCAGTTAAAAATACAAATGCTGGTTAAAAGTACTTCTTTTTGCAGAGGACCTGTGTTTGATTCTCAGAACCCACACAGAGTCCCACAATCACCCATAACTTCAGCTTCAGGGGATCTGATGTCCGACTCTGGCCACCACAGGCAGGCCCCATACATTTACTTGGTACAGAGACATATATATGAACTAAACATAGCTATAGACAAAATAAATCTTTAAAAAATAGAATGCATTTATGTATTAATATGCATGTATGCATATACCTGTTCAGTATGTATAATGCTACCGTCATGCATACTTTTAGGGCTAACAGTTTGGCATTAGACAACCAAATGATGTCAATAAATTTATTTCAATAATGCAGTCATGTGGACTTTGTTTACATTTCATCTTACTTGTAAGCATAATTTTAAAGGCTATTACATAAGTACTGGAGAGATTGCTCAGTGGTTAAGAGGACCCAGGTTTGACACTCAAAACCTAGGAGGCTAATCTTTTCAAAAGAAGACTTTTGGTTAAAATAGACAGTGATTACAATAGTCTTCTTGAATTTTCTTTTTAGGCTCATTGTCAGTCACTGATGTTGTAGCTTGTTCCTCTGTTTATGACTTTTGGAGCTTCTCTGAATGTAGAAGATTGGTTACATCTGCACCCATTTTCTTCTGCTCCATTTTAGCTATTTTTTTTTTCTTTTTAAAATCCATCTCTCTTATGTTACACAGTGACAGAAGTATCCATCACTCTACCCCTCCCAGTCCTTATCCACACTCTCCTCTTTCCATGCACTCCTCCTTCTCCATTTCCCTAAAGAGAAGATAAGTACTCCCAGGGATATCAACCAAAGATGGCATAACATGTAGCAAAAAGACTAGACACACATCAAACTTGGACCAGGAAATCAGTTGGAGGAAAAGTGTTCCAAGAGAAGGCAAAAATGTCAGAGATATCCCCAACACCCACTGTTAGACGTTCCACGAGAAAACCAAGCTCACAACCATAACATATACACAAAGGACCTTTTATAGATCTATGAAGACCCTGTGCTAGTTGTTTCAGTCTCTCTGTGTCCCTATGAGTCCTGCTTAGTTGAATCTGTGGGCCTTAGTTTTCTGGTATGCTCAAATCCTCTGGCTTCTACAATCCTTCCCTTTCTTCTGCAGGGTACCCCAAGTTCTGCTGCTATTTGGCTGAGAATATCAGAATCTGCTCCCATCATTTGCTTCATAAAGCCTCATTGGGGACAATTGGGCTAGGCTCTGATGTATTAGTGTAGCAGAATATCATTAGGAAACATTTCATTGCCTTTTTGTGGTTGTTGCTGTTTGTCTGTTTCTCACATTTGGATTTTGGCCAGTCATGTTTGATTCTTCCTAGGTCTATGACTTATGCAGCCTCTGGTTCCTGGATATCCAGGATACGTTCCTGAATATGTTAGGCATATGCTCTTCTTGAGGCATGGAACCCAAGTTGGACCAGTCATTAGTTGGCTGGTCCTACAAATTTGACTTCACCATTACCCCAGCACATCTTGCAAGCAGGACAAATTGGAGTCAAAGGTTTTGAGGCTGGGTTGATGTCCCAGTCAAATCACTGGAAGCCATGACTGGTTAGAGACTGGCAGGTGCAGGCTGTGTATCCCTCATTACTAAACATATTCACTAGGGGCATCCTAGTGCATTCCAGGGGCTTTCAACTGCACTAGGTTTAGATATTGACCTACAAATTTCCCTCAGTTTCAGTCATCTCTTGCAGTACTCTCTTTGTGTTCCACCCCACACACCTGATGCTTCCTATACCCATCCCTACCTGACTCCAGTCCCCTGGTAAAAGTATATTCTATTTCTCCTTCCCAAGGAGATTCATGAATCCTCATTACTTAACTTCTCTGTGTCTATGTTCATGATTTAATCCCAACACTCAAGAGAAAGACACAGGCAGATTTCTGTGAGTAAGAAGCCAGACTGGTCTCCTGAACAGCCAAACATACTTAGAGAAACCCTGTCTCAAAAGTAAAACAAGAGAAAATCGAAACAAAACACTACTATTCTAGCTTCTAATCTATCTGACATTTGTTTGTACTAGCAAGAACATCTCAAGGTCATATGTCTCTTTTGGTTGCTAGCATTCCTAGCTATCTAGCTCTCCACAGGGGTCTTAGGCTTAAGGAGTCTACTATGTGGGATTAACTCTACAGTATAATATTTCAGGTATAAGCTCATTGTCCTTCTCATATGTGAAATTTGGTAATTTACATACAGACTACCATCAATGGCACAAGTACAATATGAACTTTTAAAACAACCTGAATCAATTTGTTGTGATTACCCAACAAGTTGGGTTGATTCATAGCTGATGTATATATCAGGGTCCTTTGGGATAGCTTGTCCTTAGACAAATCCTACTATTGAAGTCTCATAAAAATATTCATGCACTTTGACATGTCTATCACTGTTGGTGGTGAGATTTTATGGAAGTATCTTATAACATAAATAAGAGACACAATTTAACCTCAAGCTCCCTGATCTTCTGGGCCTAACAGTCTTTCTGCCCCCTCTTCTACAATGCACTCTGAACCTTAGATGCAGGAGAGTTTTTTTTTAGTTGTAGATTTTGGACTGGACTGTACAACTCTGAACATTGATTGGTTGCAATTTTCTGTAATCATCAATGTTTGTTTCAAGGCTTCAGCTCAACAAAAAGAACCACAAGCAGCTAAGAAATGCTGAGGGTAGAAAAAGAGATTTCTCCAGGGAATAGCTCATTGATTGGTTATCTAATACATAACAGCCAGCTCTGAAAACCTGCACTCAAGTAATACTACTGACTAAACAGATTATAGTTAGGAATATATATGCATATACATATACACATAACATTTAATAATAATTAATGAACAAAGCAGCCTGAATTTGATTTTTTAAAAAGCAAGAAAGCATGTAGAGGATGGATTGGAGGGAGAAAATGGAAAGAAGAAAGTGATATACTTATATTGTAGTCCCAAAACTAAAAGAAAGAATGCTATATACATATAGCATTACACATCTGTGAATATATAATTTAGGGCAATAACACCTCTATTAGAAACAAGACACTAACAAGTAAATGCTGAGTCCCAGGAATGGAGTATTTCTTTTGTAGTTCTTGGCCATTGAGGTTCCATAGACCTCCAACCAGTACAGGCTATTGCTATTGCTCTAATTACCATCTAAAACTTGATGATAAAACCTTATTGAAGAAGATACCATATGCTTGAATCACAGAACATAGAAAAATAAACACCCATCTGAAAACATCAACCATGATTTGATTTTCTTTGTGCTAAAGAAACAGTCTAAGTATTTTAAATTTTTACCTTCTATCATAATCTATATTTTTAAGTGTCAAGCAAAAATATGAATTAAATTTAGGTAAAGAGGACTGTCTCAAAATATTACTCCTAAAGAAAAATAATAATGCATAATAATCATATTAATTTAAATCTGGCTCAAAAATTCCAGAGCATTAAAAATCAGATTTCAAGTATACATGTAGAGAAAATAGACTAATATCCAAAATCTCTCTAAAATTATATCTTTATATAAATGGTTCTTTTTTATGTACCAGACATACTAATTACTATTTGAGCTAATTTTAAGTAAACTAATTATCACATTCATTTATATAATACATTCATTAAAAATAAAAGCATATCTAAATTTTATATATATATATATATATGATATCAAGATAACAATGACAGAAAAGATAAAATTGACCTTAATTTTGTTTTCAGAATATTTATAGACAATTAAAACAAATAAAAAATACAGAAGGACACAAACATTAAAACATTGTGAGGCAAAATTATAATTCTTTGTGAGGGTTTGATGAATGAAGTCATGAAAAGATCTTCTGATTTTAAAAATTGGGGGGTGGTAGTCTTTAAATTAGCCCTTAAAATAACCTAGATACCAAAGCCAATCCAAATACTTTTGAATTTATCTGTAAATACTCCAAACATTTAATAATGAAATAATAAATTAATATATATACCCATGGATATTCTTCCCTCATAAATAACAGGAGAGGGTAATTTATTGATATCCCCTGATGATTCCTTGATGTTTTGGGAGATCTTTGTCCCCAAGGTTATTGGTTCAGATATAAATACTCCTACTTTTGGTGATATTCAGAAATCATTGTCTCTTCATAGGTAAGTCGTTTTGTCCATAGGGGGGAAAAAAACTAGGAGAAACTAGCATTTGATTTCTTTTTTTGTTTATTTTATTTAAATAACATTTTTCATTTGTTTTACATACTGACCACAGTTTCCCCTCCATCCAGCCATCCCCAATTTCTTATTATTTTTCTCCTCTACACATAAAGAGAATGGCCAGTGACTATAAGAATTGTTATAATGAAACGAAACCATAGGCAAACAGACCCAGAATCTCCTACGAGAAGCTGAGGTGACAAGTGATGAATCAGGAGAGCAAAGGGGTCCTGTAATCATTCCTGCTCAGACCAGGTTTAGAGCCCTCAGTGTGGTAGTTTTTTCTAACTTTTTAACTTTATGAAACCCAGAACCGTAGAGTCTAGGACAAGAAAGTATATAGTCCCACTCCACATGCATTTAATTGTTTTTAAAGTTTCTACTTTGAAACAAAATGTCAAGAGAGTTGAATAAAACAGAGGAGAGAGAAAATGGCAAAAACCTTTCCTTCCTCATTGTGAGAAGCCTTTTTCATGTTGTCTAATGGCAAAACATGATGATATGGTTGAACCCTGGATCTTTCAGACAAGTGAAAAACACTGTGACCAAAGGTATATTTATTGCCCAGACTTGTTTAAAACTCATAGAGATCTTTTACCCACATCTTGACATTATAAGAGTAAGCTCAAACAAGGCTCATTTGTCACCCTTTTCAATACTCATAGATTTCAACATTTAAGCTGAATCATCACTTTGTTAAAATTCTCAAAAAATATTCTCTGAAGCTTGAAACTGGCCTAGTATGCTACCACCCTGACATTATACACAGAGATTTAATTCTTCTACCTAAGTATATCTGGAGTGTTTTAATGAAACTGGAATAATTTATGCACCCAATTATTATACTTTATTGCAATACTATCTGTTACATTTTATTACTCATCTCTACTCATCTTATAATGAAAATATCCGCTGAATGAAGAGTGTCTTAACAGTGTAATTTATTCATGTCTTGATGACCCAAGCCAAAATATATCCAAAAGATTGTCCATTCAAATATTCTAAAGGCAACAGAATACTATAGGATCTGTTGAAAGTTTTTTGCTATTTCTGAATTCAGGGAGAATATTTTCATGTGCACTGATGATAGAAAATATCATATTTGGGGAGATTTTCTAACATTTAATGTTGATTTAATATAATTTAAAAGAAGTTAACAAAAACTTCCTAATAAAGGCACCTGATATTAAAACTATATTCATTTAAACGGGTATCTCAAATATATAAGTTAACTTTTGACCCATTTTTATGCAACACAATCACATAGAAACTTGCTAAGGATCTCATTCTTTGTTGGTGTCCACTATGGGTTGGGCTAGAACTCAGCTCTAGACCAGCTTCCAGGTAGATAACCACTGGTCTAAAAGTGAATATATAATTGTATGGAAGGAAGAGACTATTTATAGTTGGAAAATGTATATTCTGTCTGTCTGCCTGAACTCCTGAGATGTGATACAGTGACAGAAGATAGGACACATTTTCAATTCAGACTCAGCTTCAATTTCCTTCTGGTAGTCTAACATGAAATGGTTAAGGATTAATTACAAAGATTTGATCAAGCCCCACAAGAACTAGCTTTATTATTTAAGTAAATCCCTACTTGCTTCTTCTTTTTTTTTTTTTTTTTTAATTTTGATTCCTCCTAAAATGCTTTTGGCTTGGTAGCGAATATTTGTAGTTACTCATGTTCTAGCAATAACAGAGAGATAAGAAATCTTCATGCCCAGAAAAAAAATCAGTTTACCATGCCAGCAAACTATTCATTAATTCAAATATTGATTTATGTAATATAAGCTATGAACCTGGCATTTGTTCATACTCAAGTTGATATAATACAAACTAAGTTTTCCTTCATATGCAAAACTAATAGTTGGATAGTGAATCACAGATTTAAAAAATGAATAATTTTGGTAGAAGTGGAACTTAGATGTATGGATGGTAGACTCGAAACAGCTGCTTGGTTTTCACAATTTCAGAGGATTTACCTTTGCTGTCAGAAACCACATGGTCTCTGGGTGATCATCCAATGACCCCATTCCTTACTCACCTATGGAAGCAACTACATTTGAGGAGCAAGAGTCCTAGTTCCTCATTGGCATCATGAAGTCAAGTCCCTTATATTATAGAAAATTTCAGGAAAAAGTTGTATAGCAGCCATAACAGCATGGTTCAAAGTCTATAAACTCTCCTATATTGCATGTTAGAATCAGTGCAGTAAACCAACTGTTCTTCAATTTTGGATATAATTTTACTTTCTCTTTTCTTACACAAATATAACTAAATATACCTATGTATGTATGTATGTATGCGTGCATGCATGTATGTATGTATGTGTATATTTATTCAGTTCTCAAATACAATGTCCAACATAGAAGCATCTTCATGGATTCTTTAGAGCTACAAAACAAAGGAAGTTACAAGTCATAACATTTTAAATATATGCAGGTGGAAACATTCATGGACAGTTACATCAGGCAGAGGCATCTCATTTGTAGGGCTCCGATGCAGTCTTTGATATTCCTAGCCTTTCATTGGGAGAAAACAAGGTTATAAGTTATACATTCCAAAGGGTTTTTATCAGTTTATAAGGATATTTTGTCTGATACAGAGGTGGATAAGAGATATTTTTTTAAGGGATAAAGGTAAGCCACATGAAATGGTAACCAGTCTATATTTCATGGAAAGTTTAATCTGTTGATAAGTTATTCAGACAGTTTCTTTTAATAATTCACATACATACTTCTAAGGAAAATTTGTTTGAGTGAGAACTAATGTGGGTTTTTACAAATAATTTAACTAATATTTCTTATTCATTTCTCTATTAAGGAATATGAAGGTGTACTCAGAAACAAAGCCCAATGGCACTGAAGCAACTGAGTTTATTCTTTTGGGACTAAGCACACGAAAAGAACTGCAGCCGATTCTTTTTGTGGTGTTTCTCATGATTTATCTAATCACACTGACAGGGAACTTTGGCATGATCTTATTAATCAGGTTCACTCCCCGGCTGCAAACTCCCATGTATTTTTTTCTGACACACTTGGCATGTGTATATATATTTTATTCCACCAATGTCTCTCCTCAGATGCTTGTCAATTTTCTATCTGAGAAGAAAACCATTTCTTACACTGGGTGTCTGGCTCAGTGTTTTGTTTTTGTCACTCTGCTGCTAACTGAGTATTACATGCTTGGTACCATGTCCTATGACAGGTACATGGCAATTTGCAACCCCCTACACTATAGCACAAAAATCTCCCGGCCAGTTTGCATTTGCCTAGTCACTTTTCCCTATTGCTGGGGCTCTATGGTGGGCACAATGCAAGTGATATTGACCTCACGTCTATCCTTTTGTGGGTCAAACACCATCATTTCTACTGTGCTGACCCTCCCCTTTTGATGTTAACATGTTCTGACACTTACATCAAGCAAACCGCCCTGTTTGTGTCAGCTGGGATTAATCTCACAGGTTCTCTCCTTATCATTCTCATTTCCTACACCTGTATCTTCATCACCATCATGAAGATCCGTTCCAGTGAAGGGCAGCGAAAGGCTTTCTCCACCTGTGGCTCACACCTGACAGCTGTCACTATGTTCTATGGGTCCCTCTTCTGCATGTATCTTAGACCAGCAAATAAGAGGTCTGTTGAGCAAGGCAAAATCATGGCAGTATTTTGTGTTTTTGTGAGTCCCATGGTGAATCCATTTATCTACAGCCTGAGGAACAAGGATGTAAAACAGGCTCTGTGAAGAGTGTTCATAAGAAATATCTGTAAAGTGGAGAAATGTTCAGCACCTGCAGTCTCCCATTAAAGTAAAATACACCTTCAATTATAATAGAAACTATGAACTTGAGAAAAGGTGGAGGAGAAGAAAAGATAGAAACTATGTAAAAACAAAACTCTTAGATAACACCTCCAATTTTAAACTAAAGACGTTTATAACAATTCTCTGATTTGTTTTGATTAAATGTGATTCTCTGGAACAACCAGAATATGTTTTAGAGTGCATAACTTCAGCTAGAGTGAAAATATAATTGAAATTATAGATCTGAAAGTTATTGGAAGAGCTGATGGACAGGAAATGCAATCCCGGACATCATATCCCATGGTGAAACAATATCCCGAGTTTAATCTTGCTTGATAAAATCTCTCTACCTCTTTCACTAGCATATAAGCTCTTCCTTTCACTTTGTAAGAGTGTATTAAGTGACTCCGTTTTCTTCCCAAGGTGAGATACAATGTGTCTCCAAAATGTGAAAGTATGATTTACATTCAGGTGATGCCTATATAACATGCTGTAGCATATAAATTATTTTTAATATTTATGTAATATTTTCTCAAACTCACAAATATCCCTTTAATGTGTTTCTGCTTATACCCAGTTACTAAACAAATTATCTGTAAAAGACAATCTAAGTAGTATTTCCTGATGCTGATGAGAGGCTGAAGAGTACTTACCAAAAATCATTAGCAATAAGTATCAATTGTTAGTCATTTTCTGAAAATAATTCTCTCCAGAAGAAATCAACAAGAATTTTAAAATGTTCAACGTATTTATTTATTTTTATTTTTTTGAAAAAGCTTTGCACATTGACTTTATTTTTCCCTCTATTTTTCCCTCATTTAAAATATATTTTTAAGGGTTCTAGTAGTCCCAAGTATGGCAGCAGGTCTTGCCCTCCTACCCTGCTTCCCCTTCCCTAGTCACTAAGGACTGTTCCCTTATTTAGCCACTAACATACCTGATGCTGATCACCAAGATCTAACTATCAAAACATCAAGATTAAGCAATCAAAAATCCCCATTTGGCTACATGCCTTATCAGAATTTACTAAGTATTTGTAGCTCATTCTATCACAGAGCTCTTCCTTTTTGCCTTTTAAAACCATACCTGAAAAGCTATTGGCTACTGTTTCTGCCTGATTAATATTCAGCCATTTGGTCTCTTTGTGTAGGAAACTGGTGTTTGGATGTGGTCTGTGTCTAATTCATTTCCAGAGGGGAGTACTCTGCAATCCTTCATATTCCTTATGCAATATATTCTGATTACAGTCTCCCCAGATCCTCTGAGATCTTCCTGTCCCATCTGAATTCATACTTTTTCTGTCTTTCCTCACAAAAGAAACAGCCAGCTAAAAACTAATAACAATATAAAAAAAACACTAGAATTCAACAGAACAAACAAAGCAAAAGAAAAAGAAACATACACAGACAGTATATTTAATCAAGCAATCCCACACTTTGTACTATACCCTAAACCAATGGTTCTCCACCTTCCTAATGTTACAACCCTTTAATACAGTGCTTCATACTGTGGTGACCCACACCACAATATTATTTTCATTGCTACTTCATAACCATAATTTTGTCACTGCTATAAAACATAATGTCAGTATCTGATTTGCAGGATATCTGGATGCAATCCACAGGTTGAGAATTACTGTCCTAAATAGAAAGACAAAGTTGAGTGAACAAAGCAATATGAGTTAAACACAAACATCATTGGACTTAAATTTCAAATATTTTCTTCTCAGGAAAACAATTTATTTCTCTGCCTAAGTCTTCAAATATTAAGAATAAAAATAATTATATTTTCAATATTTCATTTAATGGTTAAAAGAAACAGTAATATGAAAAGTAGCAACTATATTATTAAATTTCACAAATATTTTTATGCATAATAATTCATGTTATATCATATTTTAAGAGAAATGCTGAAATGGCATTCACCTAACACACTATGTAACAAAACAAATTTTTACTTATAAATGTAAATAAAAATACATATAAATCCTAAAACTAGGTCAACCACTTATACTAAGGACGGTAACATGTCTGAAAGAAGTTGGGTTTCTCACTCACAGAAACAGCTCACCTGAAGAAGGGGGAACTCATAAACACCAGACTGATAGCTGGGAAGCCAGCATTAGACTGACTCAGGCCCTCTGAACATGGGAAGTCTATAGTACCTCTGACAATGGAACCAGGATGTATACCTAGGGTAAAAATGGACTTCAAGAGCCAGTTCCCCATGGAGGTATACTCCATTAGCCTAGACACATGAGGGAGGGCCTAGGCCCTACTCCAAATGACTTGACAGACTTTGATGATCCCTCATTGAAAGCCTCACCCTCCCTGAAGGGTGGGGGGAGGGGAAGATGGGGGATGTCTGTGTGGGGCATGGGAGGATGGGAGGGAGAGGTAACTGGGATCAATATGCAAAATAAGAAAAAATATTAAAATTACATTAAAAAGGAATTATAAAAAAGTTGGGTTACTCTAAGACATAAAGGATGAATAAAGTTTCTAAAAAATGGTTGTTCCATATCAAATACTCAGCCAGAGAATGTATACTTACTAATAATTATACAGATTTAGCAGGTTATATTTAGGGATGTGTATGTAAGGATGTAACAATAAAAAGAGAACAGAAATTTGAAACAGATCAAGGAATGGGTTCATGGGAGGCTTTGTCAAGTGAAATGGGAAGGAGACATAAATTATGCAATTATAATATCAAACAACTAAAAAGTATATAAAAATAAGCATAGAATTATTTAGGTAAATATATATATATACATATGTAAACTTATAATGATTATAAAACATACATATGTGAAGCATTATAATCTATACATCAAATAATTTTCATGGCTGTAAATGGAAAAAACACTGGAAAGTTTGATGTAAGTGAAAATCTCCCAGAATAAATAACTTAGATCATAAAAATGAAGTAGGACCAGAGTTCACATTACTACATGAGTCTTTGTCATTGTATTAGTATTCTAAACACCTGTCTTCAATTGCGGTTACCTCAGATCATCTTTTTAAAAATCTGTTATATATTTTGAAGAATAGATTCCTAAAGAATTCCTGTATTCATATAAATAAAACAGTAAAGAATAAAACACTTGAGAAAATGTAATAAAAGCTAGCTATATATGCTTTGCTATAAAGATAAATGAAGAATATAGGTTTTTACCTTGTTTTTACTGCTATTGAGTCTTTACTAAAAGTTTTTAGTACTACAACAACTTTGTCTATGATATAAAACTTCATTGACTCTGGCTCTTCTGTATTTCTATACGTATCCAATAATAATATCCAAATTTGAGAGGGAGTCAAAGATATGACACAGAAGGCGTTGAAGGAAGAAAATGAAGGGGAGAAAGGATGTAATTATATTTTCACTAAAATTAAAAGTTATCACAAACATTAAGATTTCATTAACTATAAATTTCAGGAATAATAATATTATATACACTCCTACAGACATTTTTCCACCAAAGTATACTTGGGTACACATAAGTCAATAAATACCCCCTGTAACTTCAAATTACCAAATTCTAAATGTGATTGTATTGAAATGCACAATATATGGCTGAAAGGGTCTAACTAATATTCTTAGCATTATATACTTAGATTACATTCAACAGAATATTTCCAAACTTGAAGGATGTCATGATTACTACTGAATAGATACTATGATTTATGAATGCTAAATTTTGAGAAAGCAGAAGTCTTAGGTTGAAGATCCATATCTTTGATGTTTACAATATTGTTCAACTAATTATTGAAACAAAAGACCAAGTTCTTTATCCTAGACATTGTATCAGAAATAATGTAATGACTCAAACATTATAAAATTTTTGGCATGTGTTTTAATCGGATTATTGAAAGAAAACAGGCTATAAGAGTCACAAGGATCATGGATTTGTGGTCATAAAGACGTACATGGAAATAAGACACTGTATGGAATCATTGAATACTCAGTGAAGCCTAGTTGCAGGTTTTCCACTAAAGGACTTATTTCTCTGTATCAGGATCACAGATTTTTTAGCAAATATTTTCCCTAAAATCATTAATTTCAAGTCTAAATGAGTTAAATCAACAAGGGAGAGATCAGGTTGAAAATAGTCGTTTCATAGAGGTCACTTAAAATGATGATGCTTATAAAGACAGACTGATTTCAACTAAACACATCCATAAATTGACATTTATTGAAACAGTTTTCCTTTAACCACCTGTTTCATGGCACTGATGACATCTTTGTTCCTTAGGCTATAGATCAAGGGATTCAACATTGGGCTCAAAAAAGTGTAAAACACAGCAATCACTTTAGACTCCTCTACAGACTTCTCTGATGGAGGCCTTAAGTACATGCAGAAAAGTGTTCCATAAAATATGGTGACTGTTGTCAGGTGGGAACCACATGTAGAAAAAGCTTTTTGCCTACCTTCAGCAGAACGGATCCTCAAAATGGCTGCAAAAATGTAAAGATAAGACAGAAGAATGATAGTGAGAGAACTAGAGAGAGTAAAGCCAGCTACCACAAACATGGCCATCTTTTTTACTTCAGTATCAGAGCAGGCCAGCATAATGAGAGGAGGGTCTGCACAGTAGAAGTGGTTGATTTCACGGGAGCCACAGAAAGACAAGTGAAAAGTGAGCAGAGTTTGAGAGAGCCCATTCAGGAAGCCAAACACGTATGGGAATGTGACTAGGGAGACACAAACGTTCTTGGACATCTTAGTACTGTAATGCAAAGGACTGCAAATGGCTACATAGCGGTCCAGTGCCATTGAAGCAAGGATATAAAACTCAGTGATCACCAGAGCAATGAAGAGGAGACACTGTGTGAAGCATCCAGCATAGGAGATAGTCTTCTGGTCTGAGATGAAACCATGCAGCATGTTTGGAGTAACATTGGAAGAATAGCAAATGTCCACAAAGGAGAGATGCCCAAGAAAGAAGTACATGGGCGTTTGCAGGTGGGAGTTGGTCCTGATCAGCACAATCATGCACAGGTTTCCTGCCAGTGTGATGACGAAGATGAGCAGAAACACCACAAAGAGGATCCTCCCCAGGACGGGGCTGTCTGTGAGTCCCAATAGAATGAAGTCCATCCCTGCAGTGTGATTTAGGCGGGTCATTTTGTTACACCTTGCAAGTTGAAAGTGACAAGAAATGGAAGCAGTGCTTTTCCTTTTGTACTGCCTACCAGATTCCATTCATTTCGTCATATCCTTTTCATCTGCAGAACAGATACTCTTCTCAGTGTACACCCCATCTTTCTTGTGTTATATTTTCACCCTGCATCTTTGTTATATAACCCCTCTCTGTCTCATACACAGGCACATACACGAGTTTTGATTCATTTCTTCTAGACTTCCTTCCCTACACAAACACACACACACACACACACACACACACACACACACACACGTGTGCATATATATATGTATATATATACATATATATGTATATTTATATGTATAATATATATTATATCTCTGTTTTGAACATCCACACTTTTATTATATTTTTCCAACATTTCTGGGAAATAAAAGAAATCCAAAAGATCAAAATGCAGACAGGTGTTAGTTACTTTTGTCATGTATTAACCAGTAATATGTGTTGGGTTTCCCACTTTTCTCATCAGTGGTAATCCCACATTTCAGATAAAAAAAAATGAGTATTAAGTGCTTCTTTTTACATACAGCCCATATATGTCTTTTGTAACTTTAGTTCTCTGAAGAGAACTTAATATATAAAATTTGTCTTTTAACATGTCTTTTACAAAACGATTCATAACCAAATAGTTGTCCTCCTCTTGACAATCCACACATTTATCAAAGTGTACATACAAGTGTCATTTATTTATC
This sequence comes from Cricetiscus sungorus, assembly GCA_030556225.1. Lineage (NCBI taxonomy): Eukaryota > Metazoa > Chordata > Mammalia > Rodentia > Cricetidae > Cricetiscus > Cricetiscus sungorus. The sequence continues at coordinate 25,926,795 of JANBXA010000372.1, read as the reverse complement.
CTGCTCCATTATAGGAGGTTATATCAATAAACAAACTGTTCCCATTGCAACAGCATGAATTATACTGTATATTTCCACAGCAACACTATGTAAATGAAATGAGCCATTTGTGATGTAAGAAAGTCTCTTCCTCTGAGGACAGCAATATACAGTCAAAAAAGGTACAACTATATAGATTTTTGATTCTTATTTTTATGTTATGAAAATATTCCCTATGGAACCACAGGTGTTTGAACAATGGGCCCTCTGTCATTGTGGATGAAGGGGTGACTACATACATACATACATACATACATACATACATACGTACATATATCACAAATCTTAGTCTTCAAGCATCAAACCCTCAGACAACTATGTGTTTGTTCTCCAAGTATATATTTGAAGAACATTTATATGATGTGGATTCTTCAGTGACATAAAAATGCCAAAATATGAATAATATGGTCAAAGGCAATTCAGCAAATAAATACATTTTCTAAAGTGATAAGATAATTATAAGCATTCCAGATGAATCTTTACTTACCATGTACAGAAAATAAGTGCCTGTGGATATGTACGTACCATATATTATAGAAGCTAGGTAGAGAGATAATGTACTGATTAAAAATAGCCCCATGGGTTTGAAAAGTAACTCTAAAGATCCAATTAATATAGTCTTTGATTCTCATGGGCAGAATATTAATTTGATGGTTTGAGGAACTGATTTTCCTTTGGGGCCAATGTCTCAACTGCATTTCTGTGTACATAGCTGTCCACAGTGTGCATGAAATATCACATGGTTAGAAAAGTATACTGGCATCATTATTAGCTTTTTGGATAAGATCAAGTAGAGTATCTCTACTTATCAGTTTAATACTTTTTACATTCTTAATATGAAGAAAATATGTTCAATGAACTTTTAGAATTATGATTTGAAAAAGGACATTGTAACATCCCAATCACATGTCAACCTGATACTGCAGCAAAACCTGAGATAATTCACAGAAAGGACTATAAATAAATAAATAAATTGTGTGCCAGATTTCAATATGTAAGCAAATCCCATGAGGATTTTATTGGTTTGTTTTTACCAAATTCACTAGGTATGCAACTGTTTCTCCTGAGCACAGAGTGAGGTCAGGTGGAAGAAGCTCTGCTTTGGGGAGGTGAGAAAAAATTAATTGAGAAGAGATTTTAGCAAATCCATTCAACTGTAATGAAAGAACCAACTGAGTCTCAGGCATGTTTAGAGAGGAACTTCAGGACTTATGCTGGTATTTTTTTTTTCTTATTCATCCCCAAGATCTTTAATAACTTTAAAAGTCTCACAGTCTTTACAAATTCAAACATTAAAATTTCAGTCCCTTTTAAAATAGTCAAGCTCTTTAAAAATCTAAAGTCTTTCAAAATTCAGTCTCTCAACTGTGGGTTCCAGTGAAATACTTTCTTATTTCTAGAGGGATAATGTAGGGCACAGTCACAATCAAGTCAAAGCAAAACCATATTCCAACCATCCAATGTCTGGGATCTACTCGAGATCTTCTGGACTCCTCCAATGGAAGGAAGGGGAGAAAAGACACCTGGGCTGTGAAGGAGGTCAGGAGTTCTGCCTAATCAACTGCCTCTCCCACTTATCTACCTTCCTGCCTGGCATTTTCAATAATGAGATGTCCTAGGGACATCTCTGTAGGAGTCAGTGCTCCTCAGTATTAATTTGACCTGTGGAGTTAAGTTTTCAAGACAGCAAGAAGCCTAGATGTGTCTGAAAACCATGATCATTTACAAACAAGAGGGCTTACAACTTAAAATTGAAGAGAAAATTTAATAACAGATTCAAAAAGGCTTGAATACTATTTGACAAGGCAACCATTAGTAGGTGAAGGCTATGTCAGGGGCCAAATGTTTTCACTGGCACATGCCTTTCATTGAGAAGTACAAACAATTTAAATGTGTCAAAATATAGTGTAATGACTACAGGGAGGCATCCTCAATTTCCATAGGCATCCAAAAAAATCTATGACCAATTTACATTCTTTCCTACATTTCTAAGTCAAAGTATTTTTCTTTTTATGATAAAACTAGAGAATTTGCATCTGCCAGGTGAACCTTTCTCAAACTGACTATGAAAAACTTTCTCAACTTCTATTCTATATAAAAAAAAAAAATTAGTATAAAACAGTACAACTTAGTTCTGGATTCCAGCATCCCATTAGGAATTGAGAGATTTGAATTTAATATTCCTAATGAAATGTCTCCCAAGTTCTATCTGAAATCTTGAATGTTGGGGATACCAAGAAATAAATTGACACAGAATGATCACAGAAATTTTTTCTCACATCGAACTTCCAACTTGGTGCTATTTCTACTCTGTTGTGGAAATACACTCAGCCAATAGTTTTGAGGTACCAACCATAGAGTGTGGCTTCTGTTTGCAGACATGAGCTCTTATAGGGAGGAGATGGGGTCTCACTCTATATCTTGGGAAGTCAGAGCAGAAGCAAACCTTGCAGTTGTTCACATTTCCCCTGGGTAGAATTGTGGGACACAGTGAGTTTGACATTGTCTTCTATTTGTGAGTCCATATTTCCTATTGAATTTACATAAAACTTTTGTAAATTCCAACATCACACAGAGTAAATATTAGAACTGTAATTATTCCTGGATAGCTGTTTTGCTATATGTAATCCAAATACAATGAAACCTTCTCAAAAATTGATAACATACTCGGCAATACAGCAAACCTCAATAGGTCCAAAAAATAAGAATAATCCCCTGTGTCTTATCAGATCACCATGCTTTAAAGTTAGAATCCAACAACAACACAAATTGCAGAAACCCTACAAACTCAAGAAAAATGAACACTGTAAAAATGCATCATTCCTGGATCAAGGAAGAAATAAAAAATTTAAGAATTCCTAGAATTCAATGAGACACATCATTCCAAAATTTATGGGACACTTTGAAAGCAGTGCTATGAGGAAAGTTCATAGCACTAAGTGCCCACATAAAGAAACTGAAAATAGTCACATTAGAGAAGTAACAGCGCAATTGAAAGCTCTCGAACAAAAAGAAGCAAACTCACCCTAGAGGAGCAGATGCCATTAATTAATCTAATTTATGGATGAAATAAATAAAGTAGAAACTAGGAAACAATACAAAGAATCAATGGACTTGTTTCTTCAAGAAAATCAGCAAGATAAACAAACCTTTAACCAAACTAACCAAAAGGCAGAGAGAGAGAGCAGGCAAATTGACAAAATCAGAAAAGAAAGAGGGGACATAACAATGGACACTAAGGAAATAAAGATAATCTTCAGGTCATGCTTTGAAAACCTGTACTCTACAAAATTAGAAAATTTAAAGGAAATGGAAAATTTTCTGGATAGATATCACTTACCAAAATTAAATCAAGAACAGATAACCAAGTTAAACAGACCCATAACCCCTAATGAAACAGAAGCAGTAATCAAAACTCTCCCAACAAAAAATATCCCAGGGATAACAGGAACATACCTAAACACATAAACGCAATATACAGCAAACCAACAACCAACATCAAAATAAATGGAGAAAAACTTAATGTGATTCCTCTAAAATCAGGAACAAGACAAGGTTGTCCTCTCTCTCTCCATATCTCTTCAATATTGTTCTTGAAGTTCTAGCTAGAGCAATAATAAAATAAAAGCAGATCAAGAAGATACAAATTAGAAAGGAAGAAGTCAAACTTTCACTATTTGCAGATGATATGATAGTGTTAGAATGGAAAATTTCAGCCGAATTCCCCAGAAAACCCAGGAAGCTGGGAGTCTTAAATTCCAAGCTGATGGTCACCTACTTTAACGTTTATGGTAGTGAATGAACACCCAGAAGCCTGTGCGAAAGCAGACTTCCTGGGCTAAGGGCAGAGTTGGATACTTTAAAGTAATTGGTCCGCACTGGATGCTATGAGGTGATTTGTTCACAATGCGCGGGCTTTACTGTAACCCTATAAAAGCTGTCTCAATTCTGTGCTAGAGGTCGTTGCTGAGCCCTCTACCCTGCATGGTGTATGGCTGATGGCCCCAGTATACTGGAATATAAAGAACCTTATGCGTTTGCATCAAGATCACTTCTTGTGAGTGATTTGGGGGGGGGGGTGCCTTTCCTGAGTGGGAGCACGAGGGATCACGCTCTCGCGGATCTTACAATAGTTTACACAAGTTCCCTACCAGGGAACTCCTCTAGCTGATAAACACCTTCAGCAAAGTGGAAAGATACAAGATTAGTTTAAAAAAAATTACTATCTCTACTAAAGGGGCCAAGAAAGAAATCAAAGAAACATTAGCCTTTACAATAGCCACAAACAGCATAAAATACCTTTGGGTAATGCTAAACAAACAAGTGAAAGACCTATATAGCAAGAACTTTGCATCTTTAAAGAAAGAAATTAAAGAAGATACCAGAAAATGGAAAGATCTCTATGCTCTTGGATAAGTAGGATCAATATAGTAACAATGACAATTTTGTCAAAAGTAATCTACAGATTCAGTGCAATCCCTTGAAAGAACAATACTCAGCTTTATATGAAATAAAAAGGAAAAGAAAAAAAGACCCATGATAGCCAATACAACTCTGTGCAATAAAGGAACTTCTGGAGGCATCACCATCCCTGACTACAGGCTGTACTATAGAGCTATAGTCCTGAAAACAGTTTGGTATTGGCACAAAAATAGACCTGAAGACCAATAGAATAGAATTGAAAACCCTGATATTAACCCACACACCTACCAACATCTGATTTTGGACAAAGTAGCTAAAAAATTATACAATGTAAAAAAAAGCATCTTCAACAAATGCTGCTGGCATAATTGGATACTTGTTGTAGAAGATTACAAATAGATCCATATCTATCACCACATACAAAACTTAAGTCCAAGTGGTTCAAAGACCTCAACATAAAAATGCAGCCACACTAAATCTTTTAGAAGAAAAAATGGAACATACCCTTCAACAAAAGGTACAGGAGATTGCTTCCTGAACATAACACCAATACACCAGTAGCACAGACACTGAGATCAACAATTAACCTCCTGAAACTGAAAAGCTTTTGTAAGGCAAATGACACACTCAACAAGACAAAACAGCAGCCCACAGAATGGGAAAAGTTGTTCATCAACCCCACATCAGATGGCTGATTGCCAAAATATACAAAGAAATCTAGAAGATAGTTACCAAAACACCAAATAATCCAATTAAAAAGTGGAAGAGAGAACTAAATAGAGAATTGTCTATAGGGAAATCTAAAATGGCTGAAAGACACTTAAGAAAGTGCAGGGCTTAGTCCCTAATCCAAATGACTTGGCAGATTTTATTGATCCCTCTTGGAATGCATCACCCCCCCCCCCGTGGAGTGGGGTGGGTGGGAAAGGGGGGGGGGGGCATGGGAGGGAAGAAGGAAGGGAGGTAGAGGGAACTTGGATCCATATGTAAAATAAGAAAAAAATGTGCTCAACATCCTTAGCCATCAGAGAAACGAAAATCAAAACAACTCTGCAATACCATCTTACTCCTGTCAGAATGGCTAAAATAAAAAACACCAAAAACAGTTTGTGCTGGATAGCATGTGGAGAAAGGGCAACACTCCTCCACTGCTGGTGGGAGTGCAAACTTGTACAGCCATTTTGGAAATCAGTATGGCCATTCCTCAGGAAAATGCAATTCTACTCTTAGGCATATACCCAAAATATGCACATTCATACAAGAAGGACATCTGTTCAACTGCTAGAGCCTAGACAACATCTAAATGCACAGATGGAGAAACTGTGATACATTTATACAATGGAGTACTACTCAGCAGAAAAAAAAAATGGAATCTTGAAATTTGTAGGAAAATGGATGAAACTCGAATAAACTATGCTGAGTGTGGTAAACCAGTCACAGCAAGAGGGTATGTACTTACTCATATATGCATTTCTGATATAGAGCAAAGGATTACCAGCCTTCAATCTACACCAACAGAAAAGCTAGGAAACAAGGAGGATCCTAAGAGAGACATACATGGTCCCCTGGTGAAAGGGAAAAGGACAAGATCTCCTGAGAAAATTAGGAGCATGGGGGAAGGGGAGAGAGAGTTAGGAGAAGGAGAAGGGGAGAAGAGGAGTGGAGAGGAGGGCATAAGGAAGCAGGAAGATAGTGTCAGAGAAAGAATAGAGGAGAGCAAGAAAAGAGATTCCATAATGGAAGGAGTCATTATAGCTTTAAAGAGAAATCTGGCACTAGGGAATTGTCAAGAGATCTACAAGGATGACCCCAACAAACAATCTAAGCAATAGTGGAGAGGCTACCTTAAATGCCCTTCCCCAATAATGAGATTGATGACTAACTTATATGCCATTCTAGAGTCTCATCTAAAGGCTGATGGAAACAGAAGCAGACAGCCATGGCTAAACACTGAGCTAAACTCTAGGAATCCAGTTGCAGAGAGGGAGGAGTGAGAACCAAAGGTGTCAAGACCAGGCTAGAGAAACCCACAGAAATAGCTGATCTGAACAAGGGAGAGCTCATAGACCCTAGTCTGATAGCTGGGAAACCAGCATAGGATTGACCCAGACCTCCTGAAAGTGGGTATTTGTTAGGAGGCCTGGGAAGTCTATGGGGCCTCTGGTAGTGGATCAGTATTTATCCCTAGTATACAAAGGTACTTTGGGAGCCCATTCCACATAGAGGGATACTCTCACAGCCTAGACACATGGGAATGGGTCCAGGCCCTGCTCCAAATTTTATGACAGACTTTGAAGATCCCCCATGGAAGGCCTTACCCTCCCTGGGGAACAGAAAGGGCATAGGGTGGGAGTTTCGAGGGGGACAGGTGAGGGGGGGTTAAAAACTGGGATTAATGTGTAAAATAAACTTTCTTCAAATTTAAATTAAAAAATATTACCATAGAATATTGTTGTTAAAACTTTTATCTTCTGAATATTCTACTTGTTCCCATATTTATTTTCATCTCTACATTACCTTTCTTTGAATACATATCTAGCAAAAATTTAAAATTTTGTTTTGATATTAATAATGTTTTGATTTTTCATAGTGAATACTAAATTTTTCCAGCAGCCTTCTCTAAAGACTTCAGAAAGAAGATGGGTTCCCATGACAGTGATTCTACTTGGTTCATAAATACCCCACAAGGATTGTCTTTGAACTAAAACTTCTCATGACAATTCCAAATTGGTAGCTGAGATTGTCCACCTTACAACACTCTAGCCAGAAATTCAGCTAAGATCCTCAAATAAGTATTACCTGTTACTCAGAGACTGGTTACAAAAGTTACAGCTAACCCTCTTGAGACTTAACAATGTTTTATTTATTTATTTTTCATAACCCCATAAAGCACCCAAGATTGCTGGATGTAATTCTAAGAAAATTACACTCCTTCTCCCCAAAACAGTGGAGATGGATGGTTTTTCTAAGGATTGATTATAATTTATCATAGGTTTAGGGGCATAATAATAATAATTAAACTCAAGAATCTAAATTAGCATAGAAAAATGGGGAATTAAATAGTATTATAAGGTAGATTAGTGTATCCACTTGTAAACTATTTTAGCTACTATTAATTATAGACAATTTATGTTGATATACATTCTTGTATATTGATACATATGTAAAATTACTTTTTGTATTGCTGTTTAAGAAATTTTGTATATTGATACAAATTCAAAATTATATTTGTCATATTGTGCATGTTTCTATTTTTGTTTACAATGTTTTTGTACACAAACATAAAATTATTTTTATCATACTGTATGTATTATGTTTCTGTATCTGCTTTAGATATTTTCATATTGATACAATTTAAGGATTTTTTTGTCAAATTACACTATACATTTCTACCTCTGTTCAACATATTTTTATACATAGTTACAATTTTGAGGTAATTGTCTTCTTGCTGTAAATCTGTTTAAAGATTATTTATAGCAAGAGGCTTTAGTTTGTAAGCTGTATAGGTTATTGAGAATTATAGGCCATAGTCACCCGTGTTTGCCATACTCATAGTTATGTTGGTTAGGTTCTCTAGATGCACAGAGATGTACTCTGAATAGATAGGTAATCTTCAAACACTTCAAAGACCTCTAGAATATGGCATTCAAATGCATCAATAATTTAGAATTCTGTTGATGTTCTCCTGGAAGCACCAATCCATTCCTGAGAGGATGTTGGGGACCAAAGATACTCCATATAGAGTTTGTTTGCTTTAAAAAAAAAAAAAAAAAGCTAGCCAATTTGCCAAGAAACTGGTAATTTTTTCTTTTTCCTTTTTAATTTAAAATTGAAACAGGGTTGTTTTACATATCAATCCAGTTCCCTCACCCTGCATCCTCCCCTATCACCCCCACCAAACCCCAGCCCATCCCTTTCTGCTCCCTAGGGAGAGTGAGGCATTCCATAGAGAGTCTTCAAATTTGCAGGGAAATGGATGAAACTAGAACAAATGATCCTGAGTGAGGTAACCCAGTCACAAAAAGACAAACAGCACAGTATGTACTCACTCATATTTGGACTTTAGATGTAGAGCAAACAATTACCAGCCTATAATTCATGCCATCAGAAAAGCTAGGGAACAAGGAGTACACTAAGAGAGACATACATGGTCCCATGGAGAAGGGGAAAGAAACTACTCTTGCCTAGACTGCTTGACTTTATGCTGTATAAACTGGACATGCAAGACCCACAAGAAAATTGTAGAGAGCCACGAAGTGCCACACCTTAAAGTGGCGCTGGCTTCCGACTTCCACCTTCCCATTGGTGAAGGCTCTCTGGCATAAATAAGCCCTTATTTGGTTAAGTCTGTTCAGCTTGTCTGCTTCCCCGTTAGAGTAGTCATTCTGCAGGGTCCACGTGACTCACTGGGGTTGGTTAGCTCAAGGGTATTTAAGCCTGTGCAGGGTTCCCCTGCTCTCCCGCGGGTCAGAGGAAACATGTTTCAAGGATCCTAATTAAAACTGCATGAAAAAGATCTGCCCAGAGTCGTGTCCTTCCTTGCTGGTCAAGGGTAGGTACATACAAATGGTGGCCAGTACGGGGAATTTTTCAGATCAGAACTTCTTGCAGTCAGGGCAGCACTGGCAAGTTCCCAAGGTAAGTTGGGACCAAGTTAAGGCCCTCAGTAAAGAGGCGATAAGGTCCCCTGTAAGGAGCAATGAAGTTCCAGGTTTGGACCAAGCTAAGGCCCTTGGTAAAGAGGCAATAAGGTCTCCCCGGTAAGGAGAAATAATGTCCCAGGTAAGTTGGGACCAAGTTAAAGACTGCGAAAAAAAGCAGCAATAAAGTCTGAGGCATTGAGTGAGAGGTTCTAATGAACCGAAAGTAAAATTTGTAAAATGGGGACTTCTCAGTCTCATTTAATTTTTCTGGCTCTTCAGGAGCTACTTTTGTCAAAGAAACTTAAAATAAAGAAAAGCACACTAGAAAGATTCCTGAGCGAATGTGATGCCATTGCACCTTGGTTTGCAGTTTCGGGAGACATCAAGGTAGCGTGCTAGGACAAGTTAGGCAGGGATCTTGATTTTGCTTGGGAACAATGGAGGCTAAAGTCTGGAGTCCGACCTATTTGGAAGCTAGTGCAAAGCTGTATCAAAGACAAGAGGTACTGTAAAGAGGCAATGGAAAAAGGGAAAGCTGCACTAAAAATGTTACAAGAAGAAAGATCAAAAGAGGTTGAGAGCACAGGAGAATCAGATGAGGATGAAACAGATTCTGAGGAAGAATTGCAAGCCTTCGAAGAAAAGGTTCAGAAACAATCCCCTAAGGGGCAGAGGGGGAAGGGAGAGGAGAAATGGCGATGTGGGGAGGGGAGGGACCCTTCTGAGAAAATTGCCTTTGGCGCCATCTCCTGATCAGAGTGAGGAAGGGCGGGGCCCACGTACAGGGCATTCCTTTTGCCCTGAGGTCTGGAAAGCCTTACGAAATGACTTAAGTCTTGAACAAGTAAATCAGATTGCCATAAAAGCATGGAAGTCATTACCCAATAAGGTAGAGGTGAATGGTAATCTCACTAAGATACTACAAGGCCCCATAAAACCATTGTCAGATTTTATAGCCTGTTTGGTAGAGGCTACAGAGAGAGATTTTGGCATTACAGCAGCCATAGTTGCAGCTATCTCTTTTGCAGTTGTGGGTTCAGTCACGGCTGCCATGGCTATGAGCACATCTGTGCAGACAGCCTGTAAGCTAAATGAGTTGTCCAAGAATTTGGCTACCGCCTTGGATGCTCAATCCACAATTGGTGCTCAACTAAAAGGAGTTTTAATGATTGTAAACCAAAGAATTGATCTGGTGATGGAGCAAGTAGATACCTTGTGGCAGCTGGCCCAATTGGGATGTGAAATGTAATATTCAGGTATGTGTGTTAGCAGCATTCAGTATGAGAACTTTACACATGCTATTAATTTGTCACAACAGTTGTCTAGCTGTCTTTTAGGAAATTGGTCTGCTGACTTTGATGACTTAATGGTACAGCTGCAAGTGACCATTGTTGCAGTGAATTCAACATGTGTGGATGCGGGACTGGTTGCCAGATTGTCATGGATCATCTGAAAGAGTGGGCGGGAATGGGAGCCATGGCTGTCCTCTTGTTGCTTATCTCCTTCATGGGCCTGTGGTGCCTTTGCAAGATGAGGTTTGCTCAGAAGCGGTATGCAGCTATGGTTGTCCAGGCATTTATAGCCATTGGGGCAGGACAGTCTCTCCAAGCATGGCTAGCAGTCATGAGCAAGTATTGATCCTTCACGTTCAGGTTGTACGGCTTAGCACTGCACTCCAAGTTAGCTCTGGAAGTGGACAACTCTGAGAAGGGTAAGTCTGGTTGCATGTGGGTTGGTGTCTGAGGCCCCACCTCCAGGAAAAAGATGCCGGATGGGTGTGGCACTGACTTGGCTGACTACCAGGATTCAGGGTCATTACAATGTCCACTGCTTTACTGGAGACCAGACCACTACCCTTGCCTGTTGCGTTATTAAAACAAAAAGGGGGAACTGTAGAAAGCCACAAAGTGCCATGCCTTTAAGTGACACTGACTTCTGCCTTCCACCTTCCCATTGGTGAGGGCTCTCTGGCATAAATAAGCCCTTATTTGGTTAAGTCTGTTCAGCCTGACTGCTTCCCCGTTAGAGTAGCTATCTGCAGGGTCTATGTAGCTCACTGGGGTTGGTTAGCTCAAGGGTATTTAAGCCTGTGCAGGGGTCTCCCATTCTCCCGCAGGTCAGAGGAAACATGTTTCAAGGATCCTGATTAAAACTGCATGAAGATGATCTGCCCAGAGTCACCTCCTCCTTGCTTGCGAGGGTCATTTGGGTACAAAAATGACTGCTAAACAAGATGGGACAGTCCTTCAGGTCCCTGCTTCACAGAGGAACCTGCCTGACATTCTGCAGGAGACAGAAGAAAGCAACTCACAAACTTTGCAATACAAGACAAAACAGACCCTCAGATTTCCTGCCTCACTAAGAAGTCTGTAAGTCACTACAGGCCTACAGGCTGAAAATAGATGTCTCAACATTGCAAAGGAACTTTGGTTGACTGTTCATGCAGCCAGGTGCCTCTGTCATTTCTAAAATTGTGGAAGCTGTTTACCATGCACTTTATGTTTACTTTGGTTTTATTATATTAATAAATTTTGGTAGTTATATTAAAAGTTATATATAAAACTTTAGACTCAAAAAGATAAGGTAGACAATACAGTATTTTCTTTCATTTTGTCAAATCCAAATAGACTAAATATTGTAACTAATTCTTGCTTGACAACTGTTTTTATTTTTTTTTGTATGTAATTTTATTATGTTAAAATTTAAACCTTCCTTTTTATTTTGACAGATATCTTCCTGGATGCTGTGAATATGCATTGCTTTTATTAGTTGATGACTAAAGCTGATTCAGCCAATGTCCAGGAAAAATATAGTTAGGCAGACAATCCAAACAGAGATGCAGAGAGAAGGAAAGTGGAGTCAGGGTGATGCCATGCAGCTGCTGGGGAAGCGAGATGTGAGGTAACATGCCAAGAGCCTCATGGTACAATATAAACAATTAGAAATGGGTTAATGTATAGGTAGAGCTAGCCAGTACGAAGCCAGAGTATTGTCCAAACAATTATATTTAATATATTAGCCTCTGGTAGTTATTTCATTCATAAGTGGCTATGGGGACCCAGCAGGTGAGAGAAAACTGGTTCAGTAAGAATGGTTAAGACAGAGAAAACACATTTAACTACACCACTCTGCTGCATTTTTTTTCTCTCTCAGTAAAGTCTTATTTGTCTGCTTAACTGATTGCTACTTAGCTGATGTCTACTTAGCTATTGTTGTGGTTCAAATGTAATGGCACCCATAAATGCACAGGAAGTGTCACCATTAGAAGGTATAGTTTCATTGGAGTAAATATGGCCTTGTTGGAAGAAGTGTGTTACTGTGCAGTTGGGCTTTGTGGTTTCCTTTGCTCAAGATTTGCTCAGTGTGACACAGACCACTTGGCCTAAGGATCAAAATGTAAAACTCTCAGCTCCTTTCCCAGCACTATGTATGCCTGCAAGCCACCATGTCTCACCATGATGATAACGAACTAAACCTCTGAAACAAAGGCACTTCAATTAACTCTTTTTCCTTTATAAGGGTTGCTATGGTCATGGTGTCTCTTCACAGTTCTAGAAAACATAGACTTAATAAAATGAAGGCCTATGGAGAACAGATTGTATTTCAACTTCAAATTTTCCCTCTCTCTTTCTCCCTCCCCCTCTCTCTCAGACACACACACACACACACACACACACACACACACACACACACACACACAAACACAGTTGCATGAATTAAACACACCTAGCAATAAACTCTGAGTCTCCAATAATGCATCAGTGTCACATTAAGAAAGAAACAAAAGTTTAGCTTATAATCTGATTACCTGGGATATCCAAGACAAGTAAAAAAAGTGTTGAGGTAATTCTATTAAATACAGGTTAAAGAAACAAGCTGAGTACAAAATAGGGCAGTAGTCTCAAGTCTTAAGTTTATTTCATTAGTTTTATGTCAGCAAAATTGTTTTTATATTAATTGTAATAAAATATAAAATAACTATTTTATTATGAAATTTAACAAAGAGTGAGTCATGCTCCCTGTGTCTTCCACAGTATCTGTTGTAGGAGTCTGAATCTGTTCCTGCCTGAAAGCTGACTTAAATTTGTGTCATGTGTATGTGGGTTTCTTTGTGTCTGTTTCTAACAAAAGGATTTTACTCTGTTGTTACTAAGCAGCACAGAAAGTATCATATGGGAAAGGAATGTTATCCTTTACTGAATTTTAAAAAGGATTAAGTCATTGGATCCAGTTGATTCCCACTGTCCCAGACAACTAATAGCACTAGAAAAAGCATCATTGTTTATCAACCTATATCCATAAATGGTGCTTTCTAACTTTGTGGTGGATTTTAGAAGGCTGTTTTCAAAATCTATAGCTGATGCTTTCAGTAAATGATACACATGGGCTTATTTTGATCAAATGCATAGAAGCTCAAACAATTTTAGATTATAGCTATGTACTGGCTTAGGTTATAAACTGAATTACATTGTAAACTCAAGGCAAGTAAGTTTGACTGTTATGCCATTTCTTTAAAAGTAGGTTATAAAATCAGGCCGAGCACACAGTAGAATAGGACTCTTACTTATTAGTACTAAGTCAAGATGTATTACTAACTCTGCCTGTGAGGTGTAGCAAAGGTTTCATTATCTTAGGATATAAGAGACGTTTTCAAAAAGGAACTAAAAATCATGCATATATATATATAACAGATTATTGCTATAAAAGCTGATTTCATTCTTTTTCAATATAAGTTTTTAATTTAAATTTGAAACAAGTGTGTTTTACATGTCAATATCAGTTTCCTCACCCTCTCATCTTTCCCTGTTCCTCCCACCAATTCCCATTCAAATCACCTTTCTGTCCCCCCAGGGAGGGTGAGGCCTTCCATGGAGATTCTTCAAAGTCTATATCATTTGGAGCAGGGTCTAGGCCTATCCCACATGTCTAGACTGAGATAGTGTCCTCATATGTGGAATGTGCTCCCTAAGTCCATTTCATATACTAGAGATAAATACTCATCCTCTACCAGAGGCCCCGTAAATTGCCCAGTCATCCCAAATAACACCAAATATCTTTATCTGGGCATCCTGATTTGTGTTCTTACTGAGAAAGTCCAGTTGAAGAAAGGGAAGAGGAATTGATTATATGAACAAGGGTGATCAAGATCATGACACAAAAACCTACAAAGACAGTTGACCTAAGATTCTGGAAGCCTACAGATTCTAGACCAACAGCTCAGAAGCCTGTATGGGAACTAACTATGCCCCCTGCGTTTGGAGACAGTCCTGTAGCTTGATCTGTCTATGGGAACCTTGCAAGAAAAGTTGGTTAGAAAATAACCATAAACATCTTCCTAAACTAAAATGTTTTGACAGAAATTTCCCTTCATAGCATTGATGACATCCTTATTCCTTAGGCTATAGATCAAGGGGTTCAGAAATGGGCTCAAAAAGGTGTAAAAAACTGCAATCACTTTGGACTCCTCTATTGATTTCTCAGATGGAGGCTTTAAATACATGCAGAAAAGTGTTCCATAAAATATGGTGACTGTTGTCAGGTGGGAACCACATGTAGAAAAGGCTTTTTGTCTCCCTTCAGCAGAACGGATCCTCAAGATGGCTGCAAAGATACAAAAGTAGGACATAAGAATGATAAAGAGAGAGCTAATGAGAGTAAAGCCAGCTACCACAAACATGGCCATCTTTTTGATTTGAGTATCAGAGCAGGCCAGCATGATGAGAGGAGGGTCTGCACAGTAGAAGTGGTTGATTACACGGGAGCCACAGAAAGACAAGTGAAAAGTGAGCAGAGTTTGAGAAAGCCCATTCAGGAAGCCAAACACGTATGAGAATGTGAGTAGGGAGACACAAACGTTCTTGGACATCCTAGTACTGTAATGCAAAGGACTGCAAATGGCTACATAGCGGTCCAGTGCCATTGAAGCAAGGATATAAAACTCAGTGATCACCAGAGCAATGAAGAGGAGACACTGTGTGAAGCATCCAGCATAGGAGATAGTCTTCTGGTCTGAGATGAAACCATGCAGCATGTTTGGAGTAACATTGGAAGAATAGCAAATGTCCACAAAGGAGAGATGCCCAAGAAAGAAGTACATGGGCGTTTGCAGGTGGGAGTTGGTCCTGATCAGCACAATCATGCACAGGTTTCCTGCCAGTGTGATGACGAAGATGAGCAGAAACACCACAAAGAGGATCCTCCCCAGGACGGGGCTGTCTGTGAGTCCCACTAGAATGAAGTCCATCCCTGCAGTGTGGTTTAGGTGGATCATTTTGTTACACCTTGCAAGTTGAAAGTGACAAGAAATGGAAGCAGTGCCTTCTCATTTAGTGATAAATTGAATATTCATGATTGATTATTTCTTCATCTGTAACACAATTACTTTTCTTTTAAAATACATCTAAATTCCTACATATCATATCCAGCCTGTATTTTTTTGGTCATCTATTTCTAATTTTTTTTCATTGTATCTATCTTAAACACACAGCAGACAAGCAAGAAAAACTGAAGTCTCACTGTCTTTTTTCTCTCTCATAATTGTATGCTTATTCATCATAGACAAATACTTTCACATACATATTTACACATATATATTTATATTTTAGCAATATCTATGTAGAATAAATTCTGCATATTTTAACAACTGATCTTAAGAAAAAAATTTAACTGTATGTAACTTTGTCATTTCTGTCAAGCATATGGGAAATGAAGAAATACATGTTTCCAGATTCTGAAACTCCCATGTCCTATGTATGAAATCATAATAAAATCTTAACATCTAATGCAGCATGTAACTTACAACCCACAATCACCAGTAAGAGAATGAAGAGTGCATGAAGCTCTGAAATTTGTTTCTTAAAAATTTATGATAGTTTTTCATAATCAAAACAAATTCTCAACAGACCATGGTGCCAGTTGCTTAAATTCTCAGCAACCTGGGTGGTTACAGAAGAAAAACTGGCAATATCTGGCTAGCCTTGGGATAATTAATCAACATACCAAATCATGTTTCCAAAATCCAAACCCCCACTAGCACTACCAGTTACAGCAAAGAAACAATCCAAAGAAACCAAGAATTGTTCTATGTGGGATGTTTATCAATATATTAACTCCTGTTCACAGCAAACTCCATTTTCAGACATGACTCAACAATAAATATAAGATTACAGTAGTCATTAGATTTTGCCCTCACAGTCTTCCATCACATCACAGCCCTCACAGAGTGTATGTTACAGAGCAAAATGAATGGATATTAATTAATACAGAAAGCTATGCAATATATTTTCAAATGAAAACAAGATGTGATATAAAAAAACAAAGGTTGAAAGGTTTCAGATGGAATATAAACCCTTCATGAAAGGGATAAAAGGGGGAATTTGAATAGTCAAAGGTATAATCAGATGTCAAGAATAAGACCCATCTTCTTCACAGTGTGAATTTGTGTGTGTGTGTGTGTGTGTGTGTGTGTGTGTGTGTGTGTGTGTGTGTAAAATGTTCTTATATTCTAACCCCCTTCATAAGCTCATTTGTTTGGGAAAGCACAGATCCTTAATCATGGTTTCAATGAGCTACCAGTATGAGCTACCATGTAGGATTTCTACGTATTTGTGATATCATAATAAAATTGTCTTTACTTAAAGCTATTTTTACCTGATTCTTACATATGCATAGAATAATGGATTCTTAAAGTCACTAAGAAATATTGACATATGAATAAAATGGTAATATACAATATATTTTCCCACAATGATAGATACACACAACACACAAATATATTTTAGTTATCAAGTACTAAATTTAACCTACCTGTAAGTATTGACGTTTTGCACATCATAAAAAGTAGGAAGATTTATAATGTATTTTCTTAGTATAATCCCCTAAGTGTCCAACACAACTTTAAAGATCCAATTTAAATGTTCTAGATTCTCAAGAGATTAATCTTAATTATGTTTTGAGGAATTGTATTTACCCATGAGGCCAAAATTTTCCTAATATATGTAAATGACTCTAGATCTCTGACTCTTATTCTCTCACTGTGTATGTATTTATGTATTAATTTAATTTCAATAATAAAAAAGGATAGAGATAGATGATGTGTTGTTTATTTAGTATACAAAAGTAAAAGGGATTCTGCCTGGAATCTCTCATTTTTATCTGTTCATACTAAGAAGAAATCATCCAATAGGATTGAGAGATAAGGTATTATAAGGCTGTGTTGAGAGATCACTGAAAGAATAAAGTACAAGAATAAAGTACAAATACAATCATTCACTTACTACCCATTTTTAATTTTAATTAACCATATGATTTAATTTTTTGTTTTTCCAAAGTAATTCTATTTATACAACTTTTATACAACTTTGATGTAAAAGTAAATTTTGCTTCCTCAGAGTCAAACAAATCAAATTATCCATTGGACATTTAGTATTAAAGTGATAAGAAAAATGCTAATCATTTGTAAATTATATTTTTCCAAAATAATATTGTTTTCCACAAGGAACTTAAATAAAATGGCACAAAGAAATTGTGAGCATGTAGAGCACAGGATATTATTCTTCTGTAAATAGTGGCATGAATGCTCTGGCAGAAACTAAACACTTTCTGATTTGATTAACAGCCTTCAAAATGGCTATTGCTTGCAGCACCAGTAATCCATGACTGACAAAAGAATAAGGCTAGGACATAACCTGATACTATTTCTCTGCTAAACAAACATGCTGTTAAAGTTCTCACTGTTTTTATCATATAATAGTGAACAACTCAATCTTTATCAGAAAAGGCTTCTTTTTGTAGTATATGGAGATTAATAGAGACTCTCAATTTGTCAACATGCTACTATAAATAAAATATCCCTCCTTTCAAGGCTCAGGTACCATTGGAGAAGGAGATGAAAGATTGTAAGAGTCAGAGGTTCTAAGAATCTATAGCAAAAAATATTTTGTTGGATATAATAGAACTATTGCAGAGATGAATTTACAATGGCTGTGTCTGTACCCCAAAAACCTGCAAAATTTCAGCCAGCAGTGTTTATTGTATAAAAGACTAGAAATATCACAAAACCAGACAGGGTATCTCCGGTTGATTTTTAATTATAGGAGAATGAATAAAATTCCAATTATACCATGGATCATGTCAAAGTAAAGGAAATAAAGTCTAAAAATTTCCATGAAGTATGCATTTTCTGCTAAAAGAATTGACTATGATGGTCTGAAAACAAATGTGTTATAATCCTTTATTGCTTTTTGAAGTTGGAAAACTTGTCTAATTGTTAAAACCATATATTAAGAGAGTTGAAGACTGTGAAAGATTGTCTGGATGAAAAAAATTGTCATCAATCCTCCCTAAATTAATTTTTAGAGATGCAATGGCAGCATTTGGATCATACAGCATAGCAGTGTTTTTTGTTTTTGTTTTTGTTTTTCATGATCTGAGGTAGTTAATATAGTGGAAAGAAGTAAGCAAGAGGCATTTCTTTGGTTCAAAATCTTTTACAGTATCTACTTTTACAAATATTAGTTGTTACATTTGCTACACAATTTATTTTCGCTTACCACAATGAAAAACATATTACACATATCCAAATTAACAAATGTTTAATAACAAATCCATGCCATTCTAGAAGGAATAGAAATAGAACATTAAAATACTTTGAATTGTGCCTTCAACATTTTGGAAGTGATTAAGAAAGAACCAAATATCTTCATGTTATTGCTACTGTTGCATTCTATATCATATGGTAAGAATTTTTCATTATATATTGTATTATTGAGAGCAATGTGAGAAAAAATGAGCATGATATTGGTAAGGCATTTCAGATAAATTAGTCAAATGTGCCTATCATAATTTAAATATTGATTTATCATATACCTGATGCTTTGGCAAATCTAAAAGCACAGCTAATTTCCATGTATGACATTGATCATACTGAAAAAAAAATTGTCTACTATACAGTACAGAACTTTTACCTACAATATGTATTTATTATATGAGTTCAATAGACATCTTTTGACATTAGGGGAATTAAGAAGTATCTGTTATTTTAACATATTAAATTTAATAAATAGCAATTAATTAAAACTAAGATAGCAAATTTTAAAATCTATGATATCCTGCAAAATATGAACTTGAAGAGAATAGCACTATAGCACACTTTTATGTAAGATTCTTTTCACTGCTTCTTTCACATCTTTATTTTTTAAACTGTATATGACAGGGTTAAGCATGGGAATCACTACTGTATAAAATACAGAGTCGATCTTGTCCTGCTCCATCGAGTAGCTAGTAGTAGGTCGCAAGTACATAAAGAGAATTGAGCCAAAGAAGATGGTGACAGCCATGAGGTGGGAGGCACAGGTGGAGAAGGCTTTGTGTCTTCCTTCTGCAGAAGGCATCTTCAATATGGCAATGAGGATGCAGAAGTAAGAAATGAGAACTATAAGAACACAACTGAGAACAGTAAAACTAGAGAAAATCATTATCACTATGCCATTGATATGGATGTTGGAGCAAGAGAGCTTGAGCAGGGGTGGGGTGTCACAATAGAAATGGTTGATTTTATTAGAGCCACAAAAGGACAATCTGAAAGTCATCCCTGTGTGGATGGCTGCATTGCCAAAGCCTGCTAGGAATGAAGTAGTCACCAACAAGAAACAAATTCTTCCAGACATGAGAACTGGGTACAGCAGGGGACTCCAAATGGCTGCATAGCGGTCATATGCCATCATGGCTAGCAGGAAGCATTCAGTTCCCAAGAAGGAGCCAAAGAAGAAGAACTGGGCGGCACACCCATTGAAAGAAATGCTCTTATCCTCAGCCATGAGGTTCACCAGCATCTTAGGAGTGACAGAAGAAGAGGAAGAAGCATCAACAAAGGAAAGGCTGCTGAGAAAGAAGTACATAGGAGTGTGCAGACAGCGGTCAATCTTAATCAGTGCTATCATGCCCAAGTTACCCACAAGCGTCATCATGTAAATTACCAGAAACACTGCAAAGAGGATGCCCTGCAAGTCTTCATTGTCAGAGAGCCCCAAGAGGATAAACTCTGTCACTTCTGTGTCATTTTTATCTTGGACTCCTTTTCTGGTTCTGACCATCTGTGCTGCAACATTAGAAAGAGTATTGCATCAATTTAGATGAATGCATTGTACAGACATAATTATATAAATATGTAAAATAATTATATATTTAAAACATAAATTCTAAAAGAGTAGTAAAAGTGGAGGAGATCAATTTTAAAATATTAATACATCTGATATCATGTTAAGAATATTGTGTCTGCTCATCCAAGCACTGGGCTGAGCTCCTAGAGTTCAGTTGAAGAAGGGAAGAGAAATCACATGATCAAAAGGCTTGAGATCATGATGGGGAAAACTACAGACACAGCAAACCAGAGCTAGTGGGAGCTCATGGACTATGAACTGACAGCTGGGGAACCAAACTAGACCCTCTAAATGTAGGTGAAAGTTATGTGACTTGAATTGTTGGAGAAGCCCCTGGCAGTTGCGCCAGGATTTTTGAACCCATTCCCTATGGTGGAATATCTTGCTCAGTCTTGATACATTGAGGAGGGACTGGTCCTGCCTCAACTTGGTATGCCAGACTCTTTTGGCTCCTCATGCAATGCCTCGGACTCTATGAGGAGTTGATAGTGGATGGAAAAGGGATGAGGCAGGGGAGTGGGAGAAAGGGAAGGAGGGAGAACTGGGTTATAATATAAAATGAAAAATCATTTTTAAATAAAATAAAAAATAATATTATTGTGTCTGAATATTGTATCCTAGCTCCTAAGAACCTTGAGACAAGTGCTTTATTATTCAATAACTTTGTTCACAAATTTTATCATTTATTGATTAATTATAACATATCCTTATCATGTGTTCATGTTTGTTATTTACTATAATTAAACTGATATTTTTCTGGAGAAAATGTCACATTTTTAAACAACAGAGTATTCCTTCACTGTGATAATGGAAGTATTAAAAGGCAAAAGATTTATATGATCTGAAGAGAAACTAGAGTGTTAATGGAAGTAATAAAAAATGAAAGTTGACAAAAAATAATCAACAGTAAGAACTAGTTCAATACTTGAAGGAGGGAATGGACTATGAATTATTACAGCCAAGGAAAGAAATTGGGGATGTTATTATATATCCAGTAAGATTTCGGTATCACCCTAGTTTTAGAGATTTAGGAGCTATAAAAATTATCTGTTCAATATTCTGGAATTCTGGTAATTAAAGAATCAGATTGTAAAATTGGCATGAAAGTTTTTATCAAAAAAACAAGCCCTTCTAGAAGTATACAAGCCTTTAACAGAGAATCACAGAATCATAACTGCCCTATCATAGTTAAGAATACATAGTTATTATGTGCTGGATATCTCCATGACCTGAAATATAGCATTCTACATGTTTTCCAATTAATGAATAATAAACTGTGAAAAGATAGATATGCTAATCTCATTCATATATTATAGAACATGTATGTATCAAATGCTTACTCATTAGCTATTTAGAATATATAGTTTAACATTTTAGTTATCAGTAAACCAAATACATAGTAATAATAATGTTTATTATGGTGTATAAACACAAAAACATGAGAAGCATACGTTTTCTAGCACTACATTGTATCAATGCAATAACTTAATATCTTATCCTTTAAATGGGAAAACCAATTTACTCTTGCAAATAGTAATGGGGATGGATATAGTGCCATAGGTAAAAAGTTAAACCTAGAATAGATGTCCAGTCTATTTATTCTTAATAAAATTTAGATAGCAATAACTATCTATAGATTGCTTCAATTATAATCAATACCTCATACCGTTAAGTAATAAAAAAATAATGTGCTAGAATAAGTGTAAATCCATGTCTTAAATAGGAAATAAAGACTGAATTTTGCATCACTCAAAGGAGATGGATAATTCCAAAATTATGCTCTTTTCTCTTCTATCTAGTTTCCATTGAATCAAGAGTTTAAGAACTAATAAAAAATTTCCTATTTTCATTGAGGCATATAACAATATGAGTCTCCTGACAAACAAGTGGTGGAGAATTAGCAAATATTGTGAAAAGACTATATGTGACATCATCTTCCTAAGCTAAGGTTAAGGAAGTATGGAGGCACTCACTAGTCAGTGGTGCATCCTAAGGCATAACATAGACTTTGTGATGCAACAAAAATTTCCCATATTCAACAACATATTGCACTCTACCTATGGGTCCCTGACACAAATGAATACCCTGAATCCTCTTTCATTAAAGAACAGTCACCTGTGAACTTCAATAATAACTTCAAAAGCAAGGAAAAAAGTAATGGATGTTTCTATTTTCTCATTCCCAACATGTCCCCTGAGAGAATATGTGTAATAAAATATGTAAAATAATAACACTCCTCAGATGAGGTGAACTTACAAAAATAGTATAAAAAAAACACAAACTTAAAGCATAAATTTTAGTTACATCCAGTGTCTTGAATGCTTGTTAAGTGTTCACTGTGGTTTTGTTTTAGTTTTTATTTTTGATTTTTTTTAATTCCATAGGGTTAAACAGTATCATGGTCCTTTTGATAGAGAAGAAATGTAACTTATGAATCATCAACTTGCTGTGAATAACAAACTTAGCTTAATGGCACCTACATTCATACTGTAAGTCTCATTTTATTAACATTTAAAACTGTCAACAACTTATTTGAACAGTTGTATAAAGAACAGTCATAGTTAATAATTTGAGCTTTCCAAACTCCATAGAAACTATTTAGTTACATAAAAAGTTAACAAGTTATTTGACAGGAGCATGTGAGTGCTGAAAATGCTTTGTTAGAATTCCCAATAATGAGTTGTGTCTCATAGTATGTACACCAAGCTTCCACCTCTAGTATTGAACTAATTAGCATTTCTGTTTTCCTTCAATCGCCATTTCATGCTGTTGAAATTTCTCAGTCAAACAGCTATCCCAAAGATGATGGCTTCTGGTTTTAAATTTCCAAGTGTTTCCAGATATTACATATCATTAGCTGTTTCTTGTAATCTCTAAATTAAGCTGGGTAGGGTTTCACACACCTTTAATCTTAATCGGGAGACAGAAGCAGGAAAATCTCAGTTTGAGAACAGCCTAGTCCACATAGAGAGTTCTAGGACAGCCCTGGCTACATTAAGAAACCCTGTCTCAAAATTGACTCCAAACCATAGCATCTATAGTGTATTTCTCTCCTGATAACCTGAAATGTTTTAGTAATGAAAATGAGTATAGCATTTATATCACTCAATGACATTGGAACTCTTCAGTGAGTAACTGAGGAAATGCATAATATTGTGAATATTTTTCATTTCTGGAAGTTAAAAACTACAATTATTTACATTACTTCATTACCTGACTACAAAAAGATCTGTCTGCTTTCTTCTTTTTCTTGCCTTAATTCCTACAAAGCAAGAACTTAGAAAAAAAAATAAAACAAAAGATAAAGGTCCTTCTTTTCAGGGAGGGCATTTTCTTTGGTTGTAAAGAACAATAGTTAAGATAGAATTGCAGGAATTTTCAGTACAAGGTGAAGAAAACATAAATTATTTTCTCAGCAATCGATAGCTGATTGATTCTGTCTTTTACTTATTATGACATGATACAGTACCTTTCAAACTGTAGTATCACTAATATAGCTGATGAATGGTGTGCAATTATCAGCAGTTAGAGTCTTAGGACATACTGAACTACTCTTATTTATTTTAAGTATGATATACTTCATGTTCTTTCATCTCTAATGATGGTACCTCCTATTTTACCCCATTATAATCTACTGCTTTTCCCCTCTGAAATGAGTAAAATCTCAATTCTCTTTTGTATTTCTTTACTCTACTCTTGGGATGCCTAAACCCAATGGAGAGTGGTCTGGGATTCTGGATTCCTAACCTGTATTCACTATCTTTTTTTTTTTTTATTTAAAGTGATAGCTGGAGTTTTTTTTTTATTAGAAACAACATGTCCTCAGAATGTCAGAGTTCTGGCATCTTTGTTCACCTTCCTATTGTGATGAACTTAGCCGCATAGATAATAGTGATGGAACAGCAGGGTAGAGAGAACACCCAGCAGTGGAGAACAAATGCTGCATACATAAACTTGAGTTCTGGCTCTGTAAGTCACAGGTTATGTGACTGAGTCTTTAGCTCTAAACTCCTTGCCCTTTACCATCCCTGTTTCTGTTGCCTACATCATCAGTGTCTCCAGAAATCAAGTAGTGAATGTGAGGTGCCACAATCAATACATCTAGACAGATATTCTAGAGACTTCCTAGGCATAATCCTTCCTCTTTTCAGAGTAAGACACAATTATCAGTTTATATTTTCTAGATTAAGAAATTTAAAGTTTGCACTCCCAGATATTTCTATCCTATAAATGATACATGTGTGTAATAAATTTATCAAAATCAGATGAGTGCATTGTGTTTTTTGTGAAAGTGCTCTCATTAATTTATCTGAGTACCATTTCATCCACTTTTACTACATGATGAAGAATGAAATATTCAGAAGATTTATTATTTAATCTATAAATTATCCAACAAGTAATTGTTGCATCTTTTACCCTCTATCTACTACCTTACTTTACTGTGGAGTAAAAAGAGATGTTATGCCACTTTCAATACAAAGCCTGAAAAACATCTGGCAGGTGACAAAGATTTACTTACTTCATAAACAAAAGAACCATATCTAAATGCAGACTAGTTGACTTGAAGGCGCACTCCTTCCAAAATTACATAAAATTAGGCATGTGAAACTAAAGTATGTGTAAGGGAAAGATTGCAAAAACTTGAGTGAATCATGAGTTATACAGAAAATCAAGGTAGCAGTCAATAATGAAGTGGTAAAAGTAACAATGGACAATAAAAGAGTGTCATGAACAAGAAAGTTGGGGGAATGTAGTCAATTACAGATTATAAAGGAACATCAAAAAACAGCTTGAGTATTATAAAGCACCAGGGTTTACAGCAAATGTCTACTGCAGTTCAAGAATCAACCCCATGAAGTGTGATGCCTATATAATTTTCTGAGAACGCACACTAAGTAGAGAATATTATAAATGATTAAGGTGATATTTTATGGGCATTTAAATTAGAATAGATTTTAAGAAGGGTTGTAAAGTCCATAATCAATCAGCAAGCAAGTACTGAATAACTAATAGGGAAATGAAGACATATGTCAGCTACAATTTAGAGAGTCAACTACCATTATATCAAAGATACAAAAACAATTTTAATGTAAATGAGGTATTATTAACTTGTACATAAAAATGAGATACATGTTTATTAACAAATGCAGAAGAAAAAAGTCACCTGAGAGAGGGAAGGTAGAAATGGAGATGGTAAATTGATATAACTATATTTTAATTAAGAATACATCTTAAAAAAGAAAACTTATCTGTAAATATACAGATAAATATACAGGTAAATAGTACAAAAATGTGGGAAAATTTAAAATGTATTTATGCAATATAGTTCTTTCAATATTTTCAAAATCAATTCTAAAGTGTGAATTTATAGTTACATGTGCGTGTGTTTATCGTATAATTGTGTGTGTGTGTGTGTGTGTGTGTGTGTGT
The DNA here is from genome assembly GCA_030556225.1 of Cricetiscus sungorus. Classification (NCBI taxonomy): domain Eukaryota; kingdom Metazoa; phylum Chordata; class Mammalia; order Rodentia; family Cricetidae; genus Cricetiscus; species Cricetiscus sungorus. The sequence continues at coordinate 25,901,102 of JANBXA010000372.1, read as the reverse complement.
GTGTGTGTGTGTACATGCAGGCTAATGCTTGTCACAACAAACTTGTAGGGAACAGAGGAGAATTTGAGAGAGTTAGTTCTTTCTTCCCATCATGTGAGTCAAGTATATCATACTCAATTCACAAGGCCTGGAAACAAGGGCCTTCCCCACATTAGCTATCTCATGAGGCCCAGTATTCTTTATTTCTCAGGGTATTCCCTAGCCAATAGCTCATAGGGGCATACTCAATACTTGGCAAGGAATTTTTATTTAATAAGTTACGGCTTTCAGCAGCAGCAGTATCCATTTATGTAAAATCTTTCCCTTGTATTATGAAGTTCTTAACTAATTTAAAAGTAGTAGGTTGCTATATTACTTTCTTTAAGGGGGTTGATGCTGGATTTTTTTCTTTTTCTTTTTTCTTTTGAGATTATAATATAATTACATTTCTTATTTCCTCTTTTTTCCAAATTTGTGATCTCTTTTTCATTAATTATTATTGAATTCAATTTATGTACATTTATACATATATAGTCCTAAATATAGCTTGTTCAATATGTATAATATTGCTTGTATGTATATTTTCAGGGCTGATCATTTGATATTGGATAACCTATTGGTGTGTGCTTCCCTTGTGAATACTATTTCTCCCACTTACCGAATTCTAGAGTTGCATCACCAACATGAGTCCTTAAACGTGAACTGAATAAAGACAACACAAATGGGCATACCAAAGTGAAGAGAGGAGAGCCCATGATGCTGCAATCCTGTGCATATCACCTTTTCTTGCACATTCTGCTCCAGTTAATTCTCAATTTCCTCCTCATCCTTCCAGAGCCATCCTTGGTTAACTTTTCCACCCAAGTGTCCCCATCTGTTTTCATCGCCAATCCTCTCCTATCCCCTCAATTGAGGCACCCTTTACTCTTTTAGTCCTCTTCTTTGAGGAGACAAGATAATTAAAACTATGGACTTCTTATAACAGAAGAAGGGGGTGGATTATAGTCATAACTGAGGGTCCTTTAAAGTATAGACCTGAACTTTTGGATCTATGCCAGAATTAATCTGATTTATTGAGTAATTCCACCGCCAAATATAGAATTCAAGACATTTGCAAACCAGATGTTGGTGGTGTACTCCTTTAATTCCAGCACTCTAGAGGTAGAAGTAGGCGGATCTCTCTAAGTTCAAGCCTGGTCTACAGAGCTAGTTCCAGGACAGGCTCCAAAGCAATACAGAGAAACCCTGCCTCAAAAAAACAAAAAAAAAGACCAAAAACAAAAACAAAAGACAGATTTGCAAGGCAAACTTGATAAAATAGGTAATAAGTAAAATAAGACTTAAAGGTAAATTTTAAAGATACATTTTTTTAAAAAATCACTGCGCATTACTATTAGAAGAGAAAGAGGATAAATGTTTACAGTTTTCTCATTTTAAAACCCACTGGTATTTCTGACCCATCCAAATAAATGGAGCTCCTAAACAAAAGCGTGCACATGTACACTTACACACACACACACTTACACATGTGCAAAACACACACACACACACACTCACACACACACAAACATATACACCAATCAGAAAATTTAGTTTGACAAATGTTTATTGAAACTAACCTGACTTTTTTAGGCAATACAGCAACAAATTTAAAATACTATGATTCTGACTTCAACAATATTAATAAATGAATTGACAAAGTCACAACATGATACCTCATTCTTGCTCAAGCACTTCATTAACATAATACCTGCCAAGATTCCTTGTTGTATTGTGTTGGATGTTTGACGGCAGATGGATAGCAGGTTCAATAGTCAGTCTATAGCTGATATCTTTCATGTTAAGAACTATGCCATGCTGAAAATGCTATCTTGTTTCAAATTATAGGTCTTCCTACTGCCCAACACACAGACAAACAGGTCATTGTGGAATTGCAGTTTGAGACAAAAAAGAAGTAGCAAAGTTCCAGAGCAGAACTCCATGTAGAATCCACTGAGTTCTTTAATGTCGTTCACCATGTTTCAAACCACCCCCAAATCCAGCTTTTTTTCTGATACATCCCAATTACCATATCAAAAGCAAAAATCTCTTTGTTTCAAATGCAATAAAAGACACTAGAATAAATAATCAGTAACAAAGGAAGATTTCATATGCACAGAGAGAATTACAAACACATGTATGTATATTCACACGTATATTGCACCAAATTGAGCAATTTGAATTATATAAATTTGTAAATTAAAATTTGAGTCCATGCCAAATAATTTCCAATATTTTGATACCTACATCTCCTACAAGTATTTTTTTGAGTCATCATAGTGTTACAGGTGAACATATATAATACAGTAGGAAATTGAAATAAATGTTAACTCAAGTCATCTATGCTCCTCCACATAAAGTTTTAAACAAGTATGTTACTTTTAAAAACATGAAAAAATTACAATTTAATTAATAAAAAGTGAATACATGGAGTTTAGACTCAAAGCATATGTTTCCGTAAGATTTTTTTCACTGCTTCTTTCACATCTTTATTTTTTAAACTGTAAATGAGAGGGTTAAGCATGGGAATAACTACTGTATAAAATACAGAGACAACCTTGTCCTGTTCCATTGAGTAGCTAGAGGTAGGACGCAAATACATGAAAAGAATTGTTCCAAAGAAGATGGTGACAGCCATGAGGTGGGAGGCACAGGTGGAGAAGGCTTTGTGTCTTCCTTCTGCAGAAGGCATCTTCAATATGGCAATGAGGATGCAGACATAAGAAATAAGAACAATCAGAACACAGCTGATGACATTGAAACTGGAGAAAGCCATGATCACAATGCCATTAATGTGAGTGTCAGAGCAAGAGAGCTTGAGCAGGGGTGGGGTGTCACAATAGAAATGGTTGATTTTATTAGAGCCACAAAAGGACAATCTGAAAGTCATCCCTGTGTGGATGGCTGCATTGCCAAAGCCTGCTAGGAATGAAGTAGTCACCAACAAGAAACAAATTCTTCCAGACATGAGAACTGGGTACAGCAGGGGACTCCAAATGGCTGCATAGCGGTCATATGCCATCATGGCTAGCAGGAAGCATTCAGTTCCCAAGAAGGAGCCAAAGAAGAAGAACTGGGTGGCACACCCATTGAAAGAAATGCTCTTATCCTCAGCCATGAGGTTCACCAGCATCTTAGGAGTGACGGAAGAAGAATAAGAAGCATCAACAAAGGAAAGGCTGCTGAGAAAGAAGTACATAGGAGTGTGCAGACAGCGGTCAATCTTAATCAGTGCTATCATGCCCAAGTTACCCACAAGCGTCATCATGTAAATTACCAGAAACACTGCAAAGAGGATGCCCTGCAAGTCTGCATTGTCAGAGAGCCCCAAAAGGATAAACTCTGTCACTTGTGTGTCATTTTTATCTTGGACTCCTTTCATGGTTCTGACCATCTGTTTCCTGCAACACAGGAAATTAGAGCATTGCATAAATTTAGATGGATATAGAGTACAGTTGATATACATATTAACAAATGTAATGGTAAAAACACAAACACATAATATAGTGATGATTGATACAAATTTTAACAGAATAATAAAATATTAATACTATAGTCAAAAGTCTCTTGGAACTGATATCAAGTCATAATAAGCCTTATATCTGAATCTTATTAACTGGGCCCCGAGGGCCTTAAAAGGATTTAACATTTATTGACATTGTGTTTTTCATTAACTATTTTTGGAATATAACTTCCTTCATTATTAATGATAAAGAAATTCATAAATCTGTATGCCTAGTACTTACAAGTGAAGAAACATGGCCCATGTTACTTAAACCACTGACTTCTCTTTATATACATGCTTAAAATTCTGTGTACTTTACATTTTAATGGACATTAAAAGAAATTGAGGCTAACCTCATGTAGTCACAGGATTTAAATTAACTAAACATCAAAAAAGTGTAGCAATATACTGTAACAATTAGAAAACCAGATTCAAAGAATGTGTAAACCATCTCAATGTAAAAAAGCACAAGCAGTCATTGTAGTTCAAGCCTCTACACTCCAAGTCACAAAATCACAGCAGAATTATTATAAAGCAGGTTAACTATGGATAAAATCATGCAATAATTGTTTAAGCTTGAAGAAAGTATTTAATATTTTCACTCTAATAAAAGACAAATGTGTGGCTATATATACATATATCAGTTTAAACCTGATTTAACAGTTACATGAATAAAATAAAAAACTAGCATATTATTCCTTGAAGAAACAGTTTTGATATTTATATTATCAGTTAAAATACATTTAGGAATACTAATAAAATAATAAGACAAAAACACAGCACCAAGAAATGAGAAATGCCCAATAACAACAATGAATATAAAGAATTACTTTTATAATGCAAAATATTAATGTAAACAAAATTAACACCTATCAAACATGGAGTGAAGTCAAATAGAGGTGAAAATAATAAAAAAGGAAAAGTACATATCAGAAGAATTGTCACCTTTATCCTCCAAGCAACAACTTAGAAACACTACCGAACAGAGGGATTCTTCATGCCTGTTCCTGGACTCAACAATTTCTATTACCTCATATTCTTTACCAATACACTTAATCGACATAGCCTACTCAGGAAATTAAGGTTCAGTATGCCAAACTACTCACTTATCCCTCATAGAAAGATGTTACTTGATACTTCATAAAATTAAAGTACAGGGCTAACATTACCCAGTACTTCTGCTCACAACAATAATGAAGATGATATTAAATCCAGACAGCTTGTTAGAGGAGAGTAAAAGATCTGACTTTCTCTTTCAGAAACATGAATACCTACAGATGAATATTAATATATAGTGTTTATTGAGACAGGAACTCAAAAGTTAAGCAATGTTAACCCTCATATTTTCATATTTACTATAATATTCTTGAGGTGCTATTGCTTCTGTTATAATATATGAATCTCACAAATCAGTGATAGAGTTATGCAAGGTACTATCCCAAGAACATCTACTATAGTATGGCGATGCGCAGATGACCAGTGGTACATTTTGTATCATAACATGGATATTGTATTGGTATAATATTTGCCCTTTCTCAACATGGTATTGTCTATGTTAGTGATTTACTGACACAGAAAAACTTGGAGAATATCTTCTTCAGGATCTGGAGAAATGGCTCAGTGGTTAACAGGGTTTAATTACCAATACCCACATAGTAGCACAAAATCATTTATAACACCAGTTCAAAGAGAATCCAACACCAGGGATACTGCACATGTGTGGTGTATAGCCATACATGCAGAAAAAAACACGTATGTATGTAAAATAAAATATACATTAAAATCATTTCATCTCCAGAAAATAAGGAAAAACATTTTGTCACCTTTCCTAACATAATTCCCATGAAAATAGAAGTCTAACAAAAATAATGAAAATAAAATGCCTCAGAAGTACTGCTAATGATGAATAGAAAGTAATTATTAGTTAAAAAAAAACAGAATGTATTTACAATGTGCTAAATATTCTTTAAATTGTGTCTATGCTCTACAAACCCTGTGTTAAATGTTTTGGTTATTATTTATTGAATGTCTCTAAGATAAGTAGAGAACAAATATAATGTGCAAATTATTAACTTTCGAAGAGTCACAAAGCTACCCCAATGAAGCATAGATATATACTCAAATTAAATCTCAATTAGTCAACATTCGAGATTGTTTACAATGACACCATCAATGTTGAAGTGGACACTGGTGCACAGAGGAATGGCACCTCAATTTTATGATCCTCATTCTGCTGTATTGACTCATTTACAGTGAAGTCACAAGTCATCTGGGGATGCAGCTCAGTGGTTGAGCACTGTCCTAACAAGTGTGAGTTTTGGGTCAATTCTAATTACTTCCCTAAAAGATCATATCTCTACCCAAAGAACTATGACTTCATATGTTTACAGCAAATATGATCTATTTTACAACCTTATCTGTTAATCATGCTCTTGAGTCTTTGTTGTTGTTGTTGTTTTGTTTTGTTTTCTTCTAATGTAGATGGTCTCTGTGTCTAAATTAAAAATGGAGACCCTCCTCCCACATCTTCTCCATGGCTGTGATTACAGGGGTAGGCCACCAATCCTCACATTTCTCCTCTGTTTTAATAAAGGCATGTCCCATTTCTCTGCAAAATGCTTTCCACCTTGCTGTGATTTTGCAGGCAAACCCACAGTCCATACAATACTAACTGGCCTTTGCACATTTAATATATCTGAAAATAACATTAAGATTTCCTAAGATACATCTTCCATTTAACATGACATGGAGTGATATATGGGAGGGCCTGAAGTCAAGGAGGAGAAGGGTAATTATGTAATTTTATTACAATCACAAAAATAAAATAATGAAAAAAACTGAATTTTTAAAAAGTCACAGAATCATATTTCTTATGACTATCGCTAATCTAACAACTACAGATTTCAGAGCAAAAAAATGGCTGTGCAGTTAATTTAACATACTTTCTTCATCCCTAGTAGCTTTTTTAATTTTGAGTCAGTGGCTTTTGCTAAAGGTCAGTCCTGGAACGAAGCAGAATATTGAAAGTATTTCTCTTACCTTATGTAACTGCTTAATTCTTTTGATACTGCTGTTTCTTTGCTATGCCTAAATTCACAAACAATCAAAGCTTCTGGAAGAACACAACTTCCTTTTTGAAGGAGTTACTGAAACTCTTAACCACACACACACACACACACACACAAACTGAGATTTTCTTTTATACTTTCTTAAAAAACAGCATCCCAACTTTTCCGTTCAAAGGGAACCATCTGTCACTGTGGTCCAGCTGTGTGTTGTCCACTGATGCCAGAGATTTCAAAACACACTGGATAGTATGCAAACTCATTTTAAGTAGGTTGTGGTTCTCACTTCATGGTCTATGGGGAATGATTTTCTCATGAGACATCCAAGAAATATGTTTGTTTCCTCTATGAAATTTAGAAAATATTGTCTCCTTTGTATTTCTTTACTTCACCCTTGGGAACCCAAACCTGTTAGATAATGACATCTGAGTACTAAACTCCTAAGCAATAATGGACAACCTTCCTCTGTCTCCTCCAAAAGCTGGAGCTTTGTCTGATAGGAAAATTTGTGTCAACAAAATATCAGGTTAGGCCTATTCCTAATGCTACTTTTTACAAAACAGTTATGTGCACACAATAGGTTAACTTATTAGATAATGGTTATAGGTAGAATGGGGAGACACTGGGCTATTGACACTGGGTTGATTTGGGGATGACACCTCTGTTCTGTGTTTCAGTGTCTCTGTCACTTTGAAAAGATTCCTGAGTGAGTGTGATGTCATTGCACCTTGCTTCACAGTTTCGGGAGACTTCACGGTAGCATGCTGGGACAAGTTAGGCAGGGATCTTGATTTTGCTTGGAAACAAGGGATGCTAAAGTCCGGAGTCTCACCAGTTTCGAAGTTAGTGCATAGCTGTATAAAAGACCAGAGGTACTGTAAAGAGGCGATGAAAAAAGGGAAAGCTGTGCTAGAAATGTTACAAGAAGAAAGATCAGAAGAGGTTGAGAGCACAGGAGAGTCAGGTATGGATGAAACAGATTCTGAGGAAGAATTGCAAGCCCTCATAGAAAATGTTCAGAAACAATCCCTTAAGGGGCAGAGGGGGAAGGGAGAGGAGAAATGGTGATGTGAGGAGGAGAGGGACCCTCCTGGAACAATGCCTTCATCACCTTCTCCTGATCAGAGTGAGGAAGGGAGGGGCCAAGGTACAGGACTTTCCTTTTGCCCTGAGGTCTGGAAAGCCCTACAAAATGACTTAAGTCTGGCATATCCAGTTTTCCAGGATGCCCAAGGCAATAGATATGAGGAGCCTTTAGACTTTAAGGTCATCAAGGCTTTGGCTGAGTTCATGAGAACATATGGAATTTCAGCTTTTTTTTTACTGTAGCTCAAGTTGAGGCCCTTAATAGGTAGAGCATGACTCTGAGTGATTGGAGTGGGCTGGCTCGAGCATGCCTAAGCTCCAGGCAGTATCTGGATTGGAAAGCCATTTTAATTGAGTATGCCAATGAACAGGCTGCAGCTAATCTGGCAGCCAGAAACTCAGCATGAGACAGGGACATGTTGCTTGGACAAGGACGCTTTGCCAGTCAACAGGATATCCAATACAAGTTTTTGAACAAGTAAATCGGATTGCCATAAAAGCATGGAAGTCATTACCCAATAAGGGAGAGGTGAGTGATAACCTCATTAAGATACTACAAGGCCCAATGGAACCATTTTCAGATTTGTGGCCTGTTTGGAAGAGGCTGCAGGGAGAGATTTTGGCATTACAGCAGCCATAGTTGCAGCTATCTCTTTTGCTGTTGTAGATTCAGTCATGGCTGCCATGGCTATGAGCACATCAGTGCAGACAACCTGTAAGCTAAATGAGTTGTCCAAGAATGTGGCTACCACCTTGGATGCTCAATCCACAATTGGTGCTCAACTAAAAGGAGGTTTAAAGATTGTTAACCAAAGAATTGATCTGGTGTAGGAGCAAATAGATTCCTTGTGGCAGCTGGCCCAATTGGGATGTGAAATGAAATATCCAGGTTTGTGTGTTATCAGCATTCAGTATGAGAACTTTACACGTGCTATTAATTTGTCATGACAGTTGTCTAACCATCTTATAGGAAATTGGTGTACCTACTTTGATGATTTGATGGCACAGCTGCGAGTGGCCATCATTGCAGTGAATTCGACATGTGTGGATGCTGGACTGGCTGCCAGATTGTCATCATGATTCCTGTTGCCATGGATCATCTGAAAGAGTGGGCGGGAATGAGAGCCAAGGCTGTCCTCTTGTTGCTTATCTCCTTCGTGGGCCTGTGGTGCCTTTGTAAGATGATGTTTGCTCCAAAGCGGTATGCAGCTATGGTTGTTCAGGCATTTACAGCCATTGAGGCAGGACAGTCTGCCCAAGCATGGCTAGCAGTCATGAACAAGAATTGATCCTTCAAGCTCAGATTGTATGGCTTAGCACTGCACTCCGAGTTAGCTCTGGAAGTGAGCAACTCCGAGAAGGGCAAGTCTGGTTGCATGTGGATTGGTGTCTGAGGCCCCACCTCCAGGAAAAAGATACCAGACGGGTGTGTCACTGATTTGGCTGACTACCAGGATTCAGGGTCATTATAAAGTCCACTGCTTTACTGGAGACCAGACCACTACCTTTGCCTGTTGTGTTATTAAAACAAAAAGGGGAACTGTAGAGAGCTGCCAAGTGCCACGCCTTAAAGGTGGCGCTGGCTTCCGCCTTCCACCTCCCTGAGGATGAGCGCTCTATGGCATAAACAAGCCCTTATTTGGTTAAGTCTGTTCAGCCTGTCTGCTTCCGCATTAGAGTAGCCATCTGCAGGGTCCACGTAGCTCACTGGGGTTGGTTAACGCAAGAGGACTTAAGCCTGTGCAGGGGTCCCCCGGGTTCCTGAGGGTCAGAAGAAACATGTTCAAGGATCCTGATTAAAACTGCATGAAGAAGATCTTCCTGGAGACACGTCTTCCGTGTTGGTCGAGGTTAGGTGCAGTACCAAACCCTACCTCAACTTATTGTTTTAGTTTTTGTATCACTCATGGATGGTATATTGAAGAACTTCACACATTCATTGTGTACATTAGGGTGTGTTTAGACATTGAAAACACTGAAGGCATACAGAAAAGTCAAATTAATGGACATATGCCTCTGAAAGTTTTCTTAGTTCCCTTTCTTTTCCTAGCTACTCATAACATCTTTTCTTTACTATGTTAAGAGTAAGGTTTTTCCCCATCGTTCTGGTCCCCCCATCATGCCAACCACAAATAATATACAGAGACTCTGTATTTGACATACATGCTGTTGACCAGTTACTTGTTTCTTATTGGCTAGCTCTGTCTGAAATATTTACCCATTTCTATTAATATAAGTACTTCCATGAGGTCTTATCTGACTAGAGAGAGGGGCTGGTGTTCTACCCTATAGGTCCTCCATCTTGGATCTCTTCCCTGCTATTCCTCTATCCTCCTAGTCTCCTAGTCCTGCCTGTCTTGCTTTCCAATTGGCCAATAGTGCTTTATTCATTAACTAATAAGAGAAACATATTTACAGACTAACATCTCCCATCATCTCCTCTTTCCTGTCTAAAATAAAAAGAGTTTTAACCTTAACATAGCAAAATATATCACACAACAGTTATCAAATAAGAATCACAGTTAACAATATTTAGTCCATTAACATTTAGTAAGACTTAAAGAAAATATTCTATCATCTATTCTATCTTTGTAAGTCTAAACTCTTATATGTAACTTATCTTTAATCCTAAGCAAATCTATGAACATAACTATCTGTCCTCAACTCTTTTAAAGATCACAGAAGGATAATATATAAACTCTAGAAATGACAGAGACATCTTGCTTGGTCAGTCACCTGAAGATCTTCTGTAATGTTCCGTCTTCAGCCCATAGGCCATAGTGTGTCTGACAGACTCCTCTGCAAAGCAGGACACTTTAAACTGTCCACCTGTATTGGCACTTTGTCAGTCATTTTTCTCTGTGTCCTGTAGACTGTCTGGCAGACTCTTCTATGAAGCAGGAACCCTGTATCAATGTCCATCTTGTTTCAACAGTCACTTTTCTGTGGGTCCTGCATGTCCAGTTTATACCTCATAAAGTCAAATAGTCCAGACAAGAGCAGTATCTTGCCCATATGGTTAGTCTTGCGATATTGAAAGCAAACTCCATAACATGTTTCTTTAATATCCATCTTCCTTTCTGTCACAGGTGGTGCTGCTAGGAGCGATTGTGCCTCACTGTTAAGAAATACTCTAAATCATTTTAAATGCCATATTCTTTAGGTTATGAAAGGTTTGAAGAATATCTATTCATCTCAAATACATCTCTACCTATCTAGAAAACCTAACTCACATAGGTATATGTTTTGACTATTACAGGTAACTATCTTAAATCTGTACTAAATTATACATTACATTTTTAAATGAGCTATGTAAACACAATACCTAAGCAAGAGGAGAAATATACTTATCACAAAATTGACCTTAAATTTGTATCAATAAATGAAAATCAATTTCAAGGCAAAGTATTCATATCTGTACCACATTTCCCTTTTTACCTTTAAAAAGATTGCTTGTGGTCATTAACCATTTATGACCAAGCCCACTTAAATGAAAACAAACATTTATAAGCAAGATTTGGGAATTTGGGCATTGTTCTTTCCAAACTGCTTCCTGCTGGTAGGGGGTGCTCTCATGGGGATCCTAAGAAGATGCAGAAATCCTGGCTATAGTGGTCTGCAAGGCTGCATTTTCCCATGGACTTTGTTTCAGGGGGTCTTGCTTGATCAAACCATGTTAGACTGAAAGGAATCCACAGCTTTTCATTTTCTGTGGAAACAGAAATAGAATCCTTTTCCCCAGTAACCTGTCCTTGAACTTAAATTTTGAAGTCAAACATTTTTAAAATATATAAATTGAATTAATCCAGCATCATTTCTTTTAACAGTTGTTATTTTCTCAGCAAACGATACAAAGACAATATAATACCATACAGTATCCAGATTTTCTCTGTGCTTTCAATCTTTACGTGGTGTTTTTATTACGCCATTTCTTCTACTTCTATTTTTTTTTTCATTTTTTGAATCAGGGTTTCTCTGTGTAACTTTTATCTATTCTGGAATTAACTCTGTACACCAGGTTTATTGTGAAATCACAGAGATCTGATTGCCTCTATCTCCCGAGTGCTGGAATTAAAGGCATGAGCCACCACACCCACTTACTCTACTTCTTTTCTTCTTTTTTAAACCATTTTATCCTGTTTCTCTTTCTCACCCAAGCCTATGTATATTTTAAAACGCACTGTAAACCTTTAGAGGTTTTTCTTAATCTGAATCTGTCTTTATGGTAAATAATTATCTTTTTGTGGCCACGAGTCTTTTATATGTTAAACAACATTCCTAAAATGAAAGTCACAGCTATATTAGCTGCGGTCTATCCAAAATGGTGGTGGGTACTTTTACTGTCAGAACTAAGAGCTGTGCTCACTGCCTTGGTCTGCACTGCCATCCAGCAGCGTGTTGCCAGCTTGGAGATGTGGTCACTGCCATTGCCAGGTCTCGTGTACACCAGTAAGTTGTTAACCATGCTCTTTAAAGCCTTGCGGTTTTTTGCCACTTATGCTGTCAGGAAACTCCCTTAAAGGAGCCGCACAAGTCTCTGCTTGTCTCTAGCAAAACAGTAGTACAACCAAAAAAAAAAAAAAAAAAAAAAAAAGCTGCTACCAAGAAACCTTGCTTGTCTCTATTCTTTTGTTTCTGAAATCCTATTTTAAGCTTTTGTCAAGTTTTATGTGGAAGTTCTCAGGTTCACATTCGGAACCATTTTGTTATGAGTAATTTCCCACCAGCCTGGTCCTCCAGGTGTGTTATTGTAATTCTATTTAAAAAATGGATTTTTCAAAGAATTTTCAGGCATAAAAGAAAGACTTCTCATTAATTAGCTAAATCGTACCACACAAGAATCCTTAGCCTAAACAACAACAAAAAGTCTATACTTTACATAGGATGTTTCATTCCAGCTAGGATTTCATAGTGAGACTCTGTATCCAAAAGAAAAAAAAAAAGAGGAAATGAAATAATAACAGAAAATGAAATGACTGTGTTTACAACAGATTGACATTATCGCATCATATCTTCAAATAAACACATACATCTTTCTTATTATTAATCTCAAAGGATAGAGAAAGTAAAATTCCTCAGGGGATGACATTCAGCATATCTCTGGGTCTCTCGTGAATGCAGAAAATTATTTCATTGTATTTCTTCTGGGAAATAGTGTGACTCTACAATTAAATACCTCCTGCAGAGAGGTACAATAGCAGGAGGTGCAAGTGGCTCTGAAACTAACACCAGGGCAGCAGGGCTAATCACAATCTGTGGACTAGATGCAGAATAGTCACTCAATAGGACTCATCTAAAGAGAGAAGCTTCAGCCTGCTACTAACAGGTAGGAAACAGGTCAACTCTATTGAGACAGGACAGGGGAGAGATGTACCTGCACAGGATAGGTTTACATTGACCAGCAGTCCTCTGAGAACTGACTCTTCTTGACACCAGGTATTATACCCACATTTCAACAAAAACAGTGATGGTCAAACCTTAAATTTAGTTGTTGCTGGAAGTCAGAATTTAGTGGCTGACAGAATTGAAGTTCATCTTCTTATCCATCGTCTTCTTCTCCACAACCTCCAATTCAGGATCAGAAATCCACACTCAAGACAGCTGTTCATGGAGTTGAAACAATCACTGCAAGAGCTTCAGTGGCATCACCAGAGTTTTAGTCTTTGTTCTTTTCATAGAAACTTCAAATCCCACTAAAGCATATAAATCTAAAATTGTTTGTCTAACATTAACAGGACAGTGCCGTTTCTAGAGTTTTCTGAAATAGTTCTGTTTGTGGCTAACATTTGATCAGCTCTTTTATTTTTTTTCCAGTGTTCTACCATTTCTTCATAGGGTTTGAACATTCATTACATGACATTTAAAGGAAAACTCTCTCTCTCTCTCTCTCTCTCTCTCTCTCTCTCTGTGTGTGTGTGTGTGTGTGTGTGTGTGTGTGTGTGTGAACAAATGTATGTTTATTTATTTTGCCTTACTAAGGGTTTGAGTCTTAATATTACAACCCACTTTCTATTCATTTTTAATTTAACTTACTTGCCTTAGAATTAAAATATTCTCTCCCTTGTAGTAAAGAAAATTGATGATGTGTCACCACTGAGATATCCATTTACTATCTTTTAAGGATTTATGAATATGAAATCATATACTGAACTAAGCACTATTCTTAGTACACAATGGCAAAATGCATTCAGTTTTTGATACAAAACAGTTATTTCACCCAGAACTTTAAATATAGTCTAGCTGAATTTTTCAAAGTATTTTGAGTTAAAAATTTTCCTCCTGTTTAACAAGTGAAAACTCATCAAGAAAAAGACTGTGCTGAGAAAAATGAGGGAAATGGTAATGGATGCACTTCTCTCTCCACAACACAAGAGAATAGCAGGGCATTTGTGATGGGTGAAGCATTTTCTCATATTCTGCTGTTTCTTAATCAAATCTTGCATCTTTAAGGAAGGAGAGATGTATTACTAATCACATTGTTCAATTGAGTAACACATAGCCAGTTGTGTGTCTGAAACCTAGCTCATTACAAGGTTGTTCTTATTCCTGTAAATACTACAGTTCAGTGTCTTGCCTGAAATTCAGAAATGATAACTTGGCCTGGCCTTTATCTACAAAAGTATAATACTAACTTCTTTTTTTAATGATATTATTCCCTTTCTTGCTGAAAGAAAGGACATCCTAGCAAGGGTTAAATTATTCCTCCAAGAGTGTGCATGTACTCAATTGTGTGTGTCCATATATATATATATATATATATATATATATATATATATATATATATATGTGTGTGTGAAAGTGGGCACGCGGTTGCCATAGCTTATGTGTAAATGCGAAAGGACAACCTCAGGTATTGGTCTTTGTATTCTACCTCCTATAAAAAAGGTCTCTTTTTGTTGTTCAGCCCTGAAAACACCACATAAACTGTACCATGAGATATCAGGGATTCAGCTGTCTATCTCCCAGCTCTCCTAGAAAAATCAAGATCACATACATGTATTACTATGCCTGGCCTTATATGAGTTCTGAAACTCTGATCCTCACTTTTATGTGGAAACCCCTTTACCTACTATGCCAATTCTAAAGCCTTGCTACTAGAGGATTGTTTTTAAATTTCTACATGATGCATCAAGGGTAAGGAATGATCACAATCTAGAAAATCAGCCAACATGCATTCTATGATTATTTAACCTACAGTGTGACTTTGCAAATCCTCTCAGTGAAGGTTGCTATTTTCTAAGGAAACAATTTGTGAAATAATACATGTACTCAAATGCACTAATCAGATAAGAATAAAAAGGAAAATGTCATCTGAAGTACAATTGACATAGAATACACCTGAAGCACATACTATTTTGTGTATTTCAATATATGTATACACTTATGAACTCATAGTTGCAAACAGTATTGTAAGCCAATGCATTACAGGCAAAGGGTTTCCTGGGGCTCTATCACTGTTACTTACTATTTTTATTTATATATATATATATATATATATATATATATATATATATATATATTTCAAACAATAATACACTTGGTTTCCATCACTATTAATTAATCACTCTTACATGTTTTTGTAAATGGGATAATTAAAAGTATACAATTTTTATGTTTTTCTTCAATATTTTTGTGCTAAGCCTCTGTAGTAAATATATAGTTTACCTTCTCTTTTTAGTTGAATAATTTTGCATCATGTGTCTAAATTTAATCCTAATCCAAACCCTAACATTAACCTAACCCTAACCCTAATTATAACCATAGGTTTGTTTCCCCTATAGATGGCCTCTTAGGTTTGTTTACATATTTGATGGATGAATCATAAAATCACTGTGTAGAGGTTTATTTTTATGATAGGCTAAGCAATTTTACATTTTACAGTTCTACTAGCAATAATAAAAAAAGTTAATTCCCCTACTTCCTTATTGGCATTTGCGTATTATCCAAAATTTTAATATGCATTAATTAATATTTCACTAATGTTTAATTTGTGTCCACTAACATGAATATTTGGCTACTTTTCTCTTCTACGTATTAAAGTCATTAAAAACCGAGCACTGTGTTCTGTGTAATCAGGAGTGATACAATTTTCTAATCATGTTTCTTAACCTTTAAACAGATTTTAAATTTGTCTATTCTAAATAGAAAAGAGAGAGAGAGAAAGAGAGAGAGGGGGGAGAGAGGGAGTGAGTCTGACAGACAGAAAGGGAGAGAGAGCACACATACCCACAAGCGTGCAGGTTAATGCAGATGTCAAATGATGACAGCAAACCCATAGGAGCTGAAGTTACAGATGTCTTGAGCGGCCTGTGCTAGGAGCAAAACCCCACACCTCATCAATACCAGCAAGCACTCTTAGCAGTTGACTCATCTTTCCTGAACCTCAATTAGAATATTTTTTTAAAGAAAAAGAAATTTTATGATTTAAAAATGAGAAACACATGGGAAATGTAACAGACAACTTTCACAACTGTCTTTACATTTTTATTCAGGCATCACATCCCTGGAAACCTCTGGCACGCTCTGTTGACGGTTTTTATTTTTACTGAGTTCTCAGGTTTCTTTGTGAATTACAGATATAGAAATTTGTCAGAAAGATGCTTTCCAAGTAATTTCTTCCAGGCAAGTTTTTCAATTCTGTTTCCTGGTTGATCTAATGGACTTACCAATGTGCACAATGGACTAAGAATAAGTCCAGGAACAAAAAGACTAATTCAATGTCCACAATGGACTAAGAATAAGATGCATGTCTGGGAACAAAAAGGAAACTTCTAGGGTAATGTATATTTCAGACAACCATTTTTGTTGCAATTGATTATGTTCCTATAAATTAAAAGCTATGGGTATAGTCAGGTGTTGGTAGCACACACCTTTAGTCCCAGAACTTGGGAGGCAGAGACAAATGGATCTCTGTGAGTTCTAGGCCAGCCTGGTCTACAGTGCTAGTTCCAGCCCAGCACTGGCTCCAAAGCAATGCAGAGAAATCCCATTTCCAAAATCAAAAAAAAAAAAAAAAAAAAAAATTATGAGTACAACTTGTTACTGTTGTAGTAGTCTTACCTATGAATTTCCACAACCCCATAAATGTATCACTTCCTCTGCTTCCTCTTCCTTGTTAAACAGCAAACCACTAAAACCACTAAAAGAATAAAAGAATAGACACTTAGTGTCTCTCTTCAGGTTTGTGTCAAAGATCTACTCTACCCAAATTATCTTCTCTGTCTTGTTTGATTTGAATTGGTTTGATTTGCCCACTGCCTTTAATTCTGCAGGTAAATACATAGCCATCTAATGAAGGAGGGGAATGAAGGATCATAAATGGGTATTCCTGTGTTTTGTTTTAGAGAGAAGAACATCAAACCTCATCTTTGTTGCTAGTGACTGCAGCATATAATCATAAAGATCACTAAAATCTGATGTCGTATTTTTAAGTGATCTCAGCTTACTAAGGCTGTTGAAGAGGCAGAAATTGCTCTCTCAACAAGGTCAACATCTCCAACCCAAGTGTGTATCTGTAAAGGATACCCAACACTGACAAGACTTCACAGAGTCACTGTAATAGTCACTAAATTGAGAAGGTGGGTAGAGCTTTGAATATCATCCAAAAGAGCCTTCTTTTATTTTAAAAAATATATATAATATCCTATGCACATAATTGTTTAAGTTTATTTTTAGTATTTCCAGTGACCAGAAATATATTGAACTCATAATAAACTAAACTTGGACACACTCATACCACTGCTTGGAACAATGAATACAGAAAATCATTCAGTTGTGACTGAGTTTGTCTTTGTGGGCATCACTCAAGACCCTCAGCTGCAGATCATCTTTTTTGTGGTCTTCTTCATTGTCTACCTGGTCAATGTGGTAGGAAATGTTGGCATGACCATCCTGATCATAACAGACAATCAGCTTCATACTCCTATGTACTTTTTCCTCTGCAACCTCTCCTTTGTTGACCTGGGATACTCCTCAGCCATTGCTCCCAGGATGCTGGCTGATTGTCTAACAAAACACAAAGTTATCTCTTTCTCCAGCTGTGCCACCCAATTTGCTTTCTTTGTAGGTTTTGTAGATGCTGAGTGCTATGTCCTGGCTGCCATGGCCTATGACCGATTTGTAGCCATTTGCAGACCTCTTCACTATAGCACTCTCATGTCCAAGAAAGTCTGCTTGACCCTGGTGCTGGGCTCTTATCTGGCTGGCCTAGTGAGTTTAGTGGCCCACACTTCACTCACTTTCAGCCTCAGTTACTGTGGTTCCAATATTATCAACCATTTCTTCTGTGAGATCCCACCACTCCTGGCTCTCTCTTGCTCAGACACCTACATCAGTGAGATATTGCTGTTCAGTTTGTGTGGCTTCATTGAGTTCAGCACCATTCTTATCATCTTCATCTCCTATGCTTTCATCCTCATTGCAATCATCAGAATGAGATCAGCCGAAGGCCGCCTAAAGGCTTTTTCCACCTGTGGGTCTCACCTTACTGGTGTCACTCTGTTTTATGGTACAGTCATGTTCATGTACCTGAGGCCAACATCCAGCTACTCCCTAGACCAAGACAAGTGGGCCTCTGTGTTCTACACCATTATCATCCCTATGCTGAACCCCTTGATCTACAGTTTGAGGAATAAGGATGTGAAAGCTGCTTTCAAAAAACTGATTGGAAAGAGACCTCAATAATTATAAGTAATTAAAATCTGATTTTCTAGGGGTAAATGAAAGTGACAGAAGAACAATATCAGGATATGATGAATGTAAAATATCATTTAAGTTACCATGTCCTTGATTTAAAAACTCAGAAGAATTTTCTAGAACTTTTTACAATCTGAATCTTATCAAGTTTCTACAGATAATGTGATAGGTGGAAATTATCTCATTTTACTAATAATAAAATTAAAGTACCAGGAGGTCAACAAACATAAAAATTAATAGAATATGAAACTGATCCAAGGACCAGACTTCCCATAGCAAACAACCCACATAAAGATTCTGTGATGTTTTCGTTATGTAATCTTAGTTAAGTTACTTGATACCTCGAAAACCAAGTTATCATTAAAAAAATTTTAAAGTTGTTGGGGAATTCAATACCTTCTTATAATATGTTTTGATCAAACCCACTCCAATTTCCTCCCGCCCCCCCACTCCTTCCATATCTGTTTTTCCCTTCAAGGTTCATATACACTTTTTAAAATCACTGAGTCTATTTAGTGTGGCCTATATGTGCAGTTATATAGGATTATGTACTGGAACATGGAGTTATATAGGACCATCTGCTGGAGCATGGGTACCATCTGATGAGCTGTGTTCCTAAGAAAACCTATACTTCTTCCCCCAAGCAGCCATAATTGCCAGTAGCTTTTGTTTTGGGAATGAGACTTCATGAACTATTTTCCCCATCCATGCTGGGATTCTGTCTGGCTTGATCACATGCATGTCTTATATGCACAATCACAACCACTATGAACCTACATGTGCATTTGCCCTGTCAAAGCCAACAAACAGTGTTTCACTGCAGACAACCACTATAACCTCAGTGTTATAGGATCCTTCTGCCTTGTTCCGTGACAATCCCTGAGCCTTGAGAAGAATGTGTGTTTGCAAAATAAGGCAAAGGAACACTTGGCACTGAATGGGAAACCTTATGACACTTTTAAGCTTATACCCTTCCACTACTAGGTTCCTAACATATCAAATACACCAGTAAGAGGAGACCCACAAGTGGAAAAAGCAATTATATTTCTTTATAATTTATGTTATCTATCCATACTATGCCCATAATCACACCATTAATACGTGGTAATAAGCTGAAGATGAATTGTTTTGGTTTTTATGCTGTAGCTTCAGATACACGTGTTTACATAAAATTGTAAGTAACAGAATTAATATAACTTGAATATAACTTCAATCATCATATTTCTATCCCAGTCTTACCAACTTTGTCAGTTAAATCTCTTGGGATCTGTGTACTTCAGTTTCTTCATCAATTGAATAAACACTATATTTATAGTTTATTGAAACTATCAGTTTGCATAGTTAATAATCAAACAAACCCCTTGTGTTTAAAAGGTTTGGGCTCTCTTTAGCCTCTTGAAATTTTGACAATAATTACAAAAATGGTAACTATATCAATCATATTCCTCATAATGGGTTGTAAAATTTATGATCATTTGTATCTTTAATATCAAGAGTTTGTATCACTTCCTTAGTTGCAGAAAAGAAAAAAAAATTGGATAAAGTGGATACAAGTAGAGACAGCAATGTGACACAAAGCTGAGATTCAGTTGTACTTGCTCTATATTTGAACTATGTAAACTCAGGTGAGAGTGTTCAAATAATAGTTGAGACTGATGGAATATATAAGATACACAATTACACAGAGTTTATACTTTTAGGAAAATGTGAATGTGAATATTTTATATCACAGGAAAACTAAAGATATATATTAAGAAAGAATCACAAAGTTCTATGTTGATTCACAAAACAATAGTGTATTTTCTCCAGAGATGAGGAAATATTATAATGAATTAGGTATTTGAATCATAATGAGTGCTTGAGCAAAAAAGTTAAGGAGAAGAAAGTGAGGCAGGGAATTTATAGTAGTGAGATAAGGTATAGTGTCAGAAACACTTATTTGGGCTGCATGTGTACCTTCATTATCTGGTAACAATTTAAAAGATGGAATTTATTCATTTGGAAGAAAGGGGTTATAACTTGTGCTTAGTAGAGAACACATTTGCTGCCCCCTGAAATCATGTCAAACAGCCACCCCCACAGTATTCTGCCCTCTAGAAGTCCATGTTTTATCTTCATCAGACTTTGTTACAGGATGAGAATTTTGCTCTCTCTACATTCTTATTCCAGCACCTGTTATTATTTACCACACTGTACAAATCCACTTATAACACACAAAAGTCTATTATATGTGGCACATCATCATCACTTCTTCACAAACCATTCTCAGACTCGTGGTCCAGGACATTCTCAACTAAACGAGAACTAGCTATGACAATGTCCTTGAAGAAAAATACCCCTCATATTGAATTTGGTTTTGGTTGTCACCAGGTGTTCTGGAGAAAATATTGATAATTGTCTCTCCTCCAGACACACACTGAATCATTTGGAAAGCTGAAAACTAGTATGTTTAAGTGATTTCATATGAATAGACAGTAACCCTCCAATGTGCTACAGAAGTGCTGTGCACCTAATTCTGCAATAATATGAAGTATCTATATCTTAACATGAAGGCATCATTGGGAGACCAGGAAACATAAGGACTGGAAAATATTAATTGTGCACTAAAGGTTCATCAAAGAAATAAATAGTCATGCCTCGTTGGAACAGAAGAGAGCCAATGGAATCCAAGCCAAATTTTCAGACTAGAGAAATGTATGAACTCCTAAAGGAGTGTCAGCGGCTCAGCTTCTTTCTTTTCTAAGTAAGACTGAGGTGTTAGGCATCCATCTTTTCAACATAGCAATGGTTCAGAATTGGTTGATTGATTGTGCTAGAAATTGAACACTGAACTACATTCATATACTATATCCTCTGCCCACAGTAGTTCCACTGTGATGAAGCTGGAAATGATGAAGCTGGAGTTACGAAAACATAATTGTTCTTATGGGCACATTCTTCGCTTATGGTACTATAGGTAGAATTAAAAGAAACTAAAATTTTAGACATGTAGTCATGTGCAGATCTTCTGGGTAAAAAGCATAATTGCTGTGAATTTATGTGTGCAGTAGCTATGTCTTCTGTAGGTTCCAACTTCCCATCTTCTAGCAGTCCTGTATGTGCCTCTTCTTCCCAGATGTCCTGAACACAGGATGTGTGATCAAGATAGATTGCATGCATGCATAAAATATTCAGAGAATAATAATAAAATCCTTATAACATTAGCATCATAATATTGACCTTAAAATTAATCAGATATGAATGCTATTCAAGATAAATTTGACAGGTTTATAGCAAATTTACTTTCAATGATGATATATGATCAATAAACAAATAAATAGCTTATCATAACATATGCTTTATTTTGTAATTGAAAAGGCTAAGGTCATTAGCATAAATAATATCCTATGATATCATAACAAAGTTACAATCTAGAAATTATGAGGTTCTTTTTCTTTTTAAAAGATAGCTTCCTACTCTCTCTGAGATTTTATCATGCAGAGTTTATGGATTTTGTCAAAAATTTTTCAACATCCAATAAGATGATGGTGTGTATTTTTTCTTCCAATTTGTCTATATGATTACATTGACTGATTTTGTATGCTGAACCATATCTCTATCATTGGGATGAAGCCTTGTTGTTCACAGTAGATATTTTTTATGTGTTCTCATATTCAATTTGGTTTGTGGGTATTTTATTGAGTATTTTTGCTTCAATGTTCATAAGGTAAATTGGTCTGAAATTCTCTTTTTTTGCTGAATCTTTGTGTAATTTCAATATGAAGGTGACTATGGTCTCATAAAATAAATTTGGCAATGTTACTTTTGCTTATATGTTGTGGAATAATTTGAGGAGTATTGATATTAACTCTTCTTTGAAAGTCTCATAAGATTATGTGCTACAACCATATGACCTTGGGCTTTGTTTTTGTTTGTTTTTTTGTTTTTTGTTTGTTTTCTTTTTTTTGGTTGGTAGATATCTAAAGACTACTTTTATTCCCCTGGTGGAGGCATTATACATCTGTGTAAATTGTCTGAACTTGATTTAATTTAATTTTGGTTGTTAGAAATTGTCTGATCTTGATTTAACTTTGGAATTCAGTATGGTGGTTCCATTTTCCTCAAGAAAATGGAAATCAGTCTACCTCAAGATCCAGCAATTCTACTGGTAAGCATATACCCAAAGGATGCACATTCATAAAACAATGGCTATGTTCATAGCAGCATTATTTGTAATATCCAGAACCTGGAAGTAACCTAGAACCCCTCAACTGAAGACTGGATAAAAAAAAAAATGTGATACATTTACACAATGGAATAATACTCAGAGGGGGGGAAAAACAATGAACTATTGAAATTTATAGGCAAATGGATGGAAGCGAGGGAACCATCCTGAATGAGGTAACACAGTCACAAAAAATACAAACCTGGTGTATACTCACTCATATATGGATATTAGACATAGAGAAAAGGTTTATCAGACTACAATCCACACCTCCAGAAAATCTAGGAAACAAGGGGCACTCTAAGAGAGACAAGCATGGTCCCCTGGAGAAGGGGAAATGGACAAGATCTCCCAAGTAAATTGAGAGTACAGGAGGAGGAAAGAGGGAGTTAGGAGAAAGGGGGTGGAGAGAATGGGAATGGGGAGGAGGACATGAGGGAGCAGGAAGATTGAGTGGGAGGGAAATAGAGGAGAGCAAGAGAAGAGATACCATAGTGAAGGGAGCAATTATAGGTATAAAAAGAAATCTTGCACTAGGGAAATGTCCAGAAACCTACAAAAATGAACCCAAGTAAAAATCAAAGCAACAGTGGAGAAACTACCTTAAATGCCCTTCCCTGATAATGAGATTGATTACTAACTTATATGCCATCCTAGAGCCTCCATCTAGCAGCTGATGGAAATAGAAGCAGACACCCACAGCAAAGCACTGAGCAGAACTCCTGGAACCTAGTTGCAGAGAGGGAGAATTGATGAACAAAGGGGTCAAGACCAGTGTGGAAAAATTCCACAGAAACTGCTGAACTGAACAAGCATGAGCTCATGGACCCAAGTCTGATATCTGGGAAACCAACATAGGACTGATCCAGAGCCACTGAACATGGGTATAAGTTAGATGTCTGGACAATCTCTGGGGCCTCTGGTAATGGATCAGTGTTTATCCCTAGTGTAGAATGGACTTTGAGAGTCCTTTATTCATACAGGGATACTCTCTCAGCCTAGACACATGAAGGAGGGCCTGGGCTGTACACGCCTGCCCTTACCAGCAAGGAAGACACGACTCCGGGTAGATCTTCTTCTTGCAGTTTTAATCAGGACCCTTTAAACATGTTGCTTCTGGCCCGCAGGGAGAGAGAGAGAGAGTGAGGGGACCCCTGCAAAGGCTTAAATACCCTTGAGCTAACCAACCCCAGTGAGCCACATGGACTCTGCAGATAGGCTACTCTAATGCAGAAGCAGACAGGCTGAACAGACTTAACCAATTAAGGGCTTGTTTACCCAGAGAGCCTTCACCAGCTGGAAGGTGTAAGGTACAAGCCAGCACCATTTTAAGGCACTACAGTTCCCCCTTTTTGTTTTAATAACGCAACAGGCAAGAGTAGTGGTCAGGTCAGCCAAGTCAGTGCCACACCCATCCGGCATCTTTTTCCTGGAGATTGGGCCTGGGACACCAACCCGCTTGCAACTAGACATGCCCTTCTCGGAGTTGCTCACTTCCAGAGCTAACTCGGAGTGCAGTGCTAAGCCATACAACCTGAATGTGAAGGATCAATACTTGTTCATGACTGTGAGCCATGCTTGGGGAGACTGTCCTGCCTCAATGGCTGTAAATGTCTGGACAACCATAGCTGCATACCGCTTCTGAGCAAACCTCATCTTGCAAAGGCACCATAGGCCCACAAAGGAGATAAGCAACAAGAGTACAGCCATGGCTCCCATTCCCACCCACTCTTTCACATGATCCATGGCAATGGGAACCATGATGACAATCTGGCAGCCAGTCTCGCATCTCCACGTGTCGAATTCACTGCAGCGATGGCCACTTGCAGCTGTGCCATCAGGTCATCAAAGTCAGCAGACCAATTTCCTAAAAGATACTGTGAGAGCTGTTTAGACATATTGGCTGCTAAAGAATAATTCTGGTAGGATACTATAAAACCTAGGAAAAACTTGAGCCGAGTGCCTAATGGGCATGGGCTTTAGGAACACGGAGAGGATCGCCCATTGGGGCTCCATCTGCACTGGTGACAAAATCAGACTGATGATCAGCAGTAACAACAGGCTTTTCATATTTGTTGCACTTCCTTACGAGCCTCTCCGGGACCCATAATGGTTCTTGGTGGTCCTGAGGAAAAACACAAACAGACCCTCTCACCCATGTCAACACTGGATCAGGACCATGCCATAACCCGGTGACCACATCTTTCCATTTCACATAGCCTTTCAAGCTCCCTCCTTGCTGCTGATGGCAATCAGCGGCAGAAAGACCATCAACATCCAAAATTAAGAAATTAAGGATAAAAAGGGCTAAAGATATGCTTTCCTTGGGAGTTCGGCCTTGGCCTACTCCCCCTTTTTGTTTTATTAAACATTCTTTCAGGGTGTGATGAGCACGCTCTACAATCCCTTGTCCTTGAGGATTGTAGGGTAATCCATGGACAAGCTGAACTTCCATTTGTTTGCAAAAGGAAGTAAATCTCTGAGCCGTATAGGCTGGTCCATTATCAGTTTTTAGCTGTTGGGGTTCCCCCCAAGCAGCCCAGGCTTCCAAACAGTGTCCAATGGCATTGCAGGCCTTTTCTCTGCTCAAAGGCGAAGCATGTACCACACCTGAGCAAGTATCCACAGATACATGTACATATCTCAAGGTTCCTAATTCTGAAATGTGTGTAACATCCATCTGCCATATCTTTAGGGGCATTAACCCTCTAGGGTTTATTCCCACACCAAGTGAGTGTTGGTATATTACACATTGTGGACAGTTTAAAACCACCTGTCGAGCATCTGCTCTGGACAAGTGGAATTTCTGTTGAAGAGTCCTTGCATTCACATGAAATTGCTCATGGAATTGCCTAGCCTGGTCCAAGGATGAGCTGTAAAAAATACATTCCACCCTTGTCCACTGATCAACAATGTCATTTCCTTTACTTAAGGGCCCAGGCAAACCCATGTGAGCTCTAATATGTTGAATATAGAAGCATTCCTTTCTCAACCATATTAATGTTTGTAACTCTTGTAAAAGTGAACAAACAGCACTACTAACTTTGATAGGTCCTGCTAATTCTAAAATTTTTACTGCATTCACCACATAAGCTGAATCTGAAATCAAATTAAATGCAAATAGACAATTTTTGAATACTTCAACTACAATTTTCAATTCTACAATTTGGGGGGATCCTGGCTGAAATTGACGAAGCACAGGAGGCTTGTTTGCAATCATATAAGCCCACAACCAGTTTTTGAACCATCAGTAAAAACATTTGGCACTCCACTAAGTGGGACTGAGGAAGTTATCTTTGGAAAAATCACTGGATGTTCCTTAAAGAATGATATCATGGGATGCTTTGGATAATGATTATCTATCATTCCATCAAAACCACATTGCAATATGGCCCAACTATCAATAGTGCTGCACAAGATCTTAACCTGATGACTGGAGTAAGGCACCACAAGTAGCGCTGGGGGCATTCCAAAAATTTGAATGCTTTGTTGAATTCCACTAAGAGCCAAACTAGCAACTGCTGTGGGATAATGTTCTATTGCTTTCACTGGGGAAATTTTGGGATGAACCCAAAGCAATGGTCCATCCTGCCATAATAAACCTGTAGGCTGATTATAGGTAGGGAGAATGCACAAAGTGATGGCTTGACCTTCCTTCCATCTATATAGAAAGGCATTCTGTAATCTTTCTTCAACTTTAAATAAGGCTTTTCTTGCTTCAGCAGTCAATTGCCTAGGAGAATCAAGAGCCAGATCCCCTACTAATATATTATACAATGGCTTTAATTCATAATTTGGTAATTTTAAATAATCCCTAACCCAATTAATATCTCCTAATAACGTCTGAAAATCATTTAATGTTTTCAAGTTATCTTTTCTTAACTCAATCTTTTGAGGAACAATTTGTCTTTCGTACACTTTGGCTCCTAAATAATTAACAATCTTGTCCTTTTGAACCTTTTCAGGGGCTATAAACAATCTTTTTCTTTTCCAATAATTTAACCAAATCTTCATAAGCCTGATCTAAAACTTGGTCATCCTTGGCCGTCAATAATATATCATCCATATAATGGATGCACCTTAAGGCAGGAAATTTCCTTCTTAATGGGGCACTGGCCTCTCCAACATAAAGTTGACACATAGTAGGACTATTAGCCATGCCTTGTGGTAAGACTACCCATTCAAATCTCTGATCAGGCTCTTCATGATTACAGGATGGGACAGTGAAGGCAAACCTTTCACTATCCTTGGCACACAAAGGAATGGAGAAAAAACAATCTTTTATATCTATCACTATAAGGGGACAACAAGCAGGCAGAGACAAAAGAAGTGGGAGCCCTCACTGAACTGGGCCCATGATTTGCATCTGTAAATTAATGGCACGTAGATCATGCAATAGCCTCCATTTTCCTGATTTCTTTTTAATAACGAAAATGGGTGTATTCCATGGCGAAACAGATGGTTTAATGTGATTTAATGATAGTTGCTCGGCTACCTAGGCCTTGGCAGCACTTAACTTTTTGGAGGAGAATGGCCACTGAAGAACCCATACCGGTTCCTCCGTCTTCCAGGTAATAGTAATGCCTTCCTCAGTGGCCCCTAGGAAAAACCCAGGCCCTGTGTCCCCTGTCTCTGCTGCACAAGCACAGGACTAGTGCAGCCTTGTAGGTGCTTCCCTATCCCCCGGCCAGGTAAATAACCCATGGCTTGCATCATTCCTTTTGCAGTAGCAGAGTACTCATTAGTTAAATTAAAACCCATACCTTTTAACAGATCTCTTCCCCAAAGGGAAATTGGCAACTCTAGCACATATGGCTGCACAAATCCAGAATGTCCTTCCTGATCTAGCCATTGCAGCTGCCTTGCACTCATGTCTGGAGACTTTGCATAACCAAGTCCTTGCAAAGTTTGAGAAGAAGCCTGTATGGGCCAGCCAGTAGGCCAATCCTTTCTGGCTATAATGCTTCTGTCCGCTGCTCCTGAATCTAAAAGGCCCAAAATCCTTTTTCCATCTATAGTCAGTTCCAATACTGGCCTCTGGTCCAAGTCCAAAGACAAAAAGGTTAAATCTGTTCCAGTGGACCCAAAGCCATCACTCCCTCTCTCTCTGTTATGGGCTGTAAAATGCTCACGAAGACTAGGTAATAAAAGCAATTGAGCAATTCGATCTCCTGGGGAGATAGCAGAAATGCTTCTAGGGGATTCCACCCTGACCTTCACTACCACAGTGTAATCTGGATGGATGACTCCTGGATGAACTCTGAGTCCTCTTAAAGTTGAAGATGACCTGCCTAAGAGCAGCCCAACAGTACCAGGTTGAAGGGGTCCTTTGAAATCAGTCTCTATTAACTGGACCCCCATTTGAGGTGTTAATACGAGTCGGGTGGTGGAACGGAGGTCCAATCCTGCGGAACCCACAGTGGCTCTCCGCGGTCCCTGGGATGCCGAAGGGACGGCCATCTCTCTTGGCTCCATTCTTTGTTCTGACTCTCTATTGCCCCATATATTCGTGGGCCCTGGGGTCGTGGGCCCCGCTGCCCATTTTTTGGACAGGCACAGTTATAGCCTTGAGTAAGAGACTGGCCATTAATGTCCTTCACTGAGCGACACTCATTTGCCCAGTGGTTCCCCTTTTTACATCTGGGACACAGCCCAGGCTGCTTAGGACATTGGCTGTTTCCTATATCCCCTGTATTTCCCCTTTCGGAGCATCATCTTCTGAGATGCCCTAATTTACCACATTTAAAACAAGTACCAGAACTTCTCTTTTTGCTCTGGGTCAGTTGAACCACGGCTGCTGCAAGGCCAGCGTTGGTCAATGGCCCTCCTATCTCCCTGCAGACCTTCATCCACACTTCAAGTCCTTTACTTTTATATGGGGTAATAGCGGCCCTACATTCTTTTGTGCATTGTTCATAGACAAGTTGTTTAATCAGTGGCATAGCAGTATCGGGGTCACCAAAAACTCTCCCTGCAGCCTCCACCAAACGGGCCATAAAATCTAAAAATGGTTCTATGGGGCCTTGCAATATTTTAGTGAGGTTACCACTCACCTCTCCCTTATTGGGTAATGACTTCCATGCTTTTATGGCAATCCGATTTACTTGTTCAAAAACTTGTATTGGATATCCTGTCTGTTGGTTAGCAAAGCGTCCTTGTCCAAGCAGCATGTCCCTGTCCCATGCTGCATTTCTGGCCGCCAGATTAGTTGCAGCCTGTTCATTGGCATACTCTATTAAAAAGGCTTTCCAATCCAGATACTGCCCAGGGCTTAAACATGCTCGAGCCAGCCCACCCCAATCACTAGGAGTCATGCTATACCTATTTAGGGCTTCAACTTGAGCTACAGTAAAAGAAGCTGAAATTCCATATGTTCTCACGGATTCAGCCAAAGCCTTGATGACCTTAAAATCTAAAGGTTCCTCATATCTATTGCCTTGGGCATCCTGGAAAACTGGATAGGCCAGGTTTAAGTCATTATGTAAGGCTCTCCAGACTTCAGGGCAAAAGGAAAGCCCTGTACCTGGGCTCCGCCCTTCCTCACTCTGATCAGGATAAGGCCCTGAAGGCATTGTTCTAGGAGGGTCCCTCCCCTCACCACATTGCCATTTCTCCTCTCCCTTCCCCCTCTGCCCCTTAGGGAATTGTTTCTGAACTCCTTTTATGAGGGCTTGCAATTCTTCCTCAGCCCAGCACACTACCTTGATGTCTCCTGAAACTGCGAACAAAGGTGCAAAGGCATCGCATTCCCTCAGGAATCTTTCTAGTGTGCTTTTCTTTATTTTAAGTTTCTTTGACAAAAGTAGCTCCTGAAGAGCCAGAAAAATTGGACTAGGAAGTCCCCATCTTAAATATTTTATCTTTGGTTTGTTACAACCACTCACTCAATGCCTGAGACTTCATTGCCGCTTTTTCCCGCGCGGTCCCAACTTACCTGGGACTTTATAGCTCCTAACCGGAGACCTCATTGCCTCTATATTGAGGGCCTTAATTTTGTCCAAACCCGGAACTTTATCGCTCCAAACCAGAGACCTTAAATCGCCTCTTTACCGAGGGCCTTAATTTTGTCCCAACTTACCTTGGGAACCTTCCAGCGCTGCCCTGACTGCAAGAAGTTCTGATCTGAAAAATTCCTGGTATGGGCCGCCATCTGTATGTGCATGCCCTCACCAGCAAGTAAGACACGACTCCGGGTAGATCTTTTTCATGCAGTTTTAATCAGGACCCTTTAAACATGTTGCTTCTGGCCCACAGGGAGAGAGAGAGAGAGAGAGCGAGGGGACCCCTGAACAGGCTTAAATACCCTTGAGCTAACCAACCCCAGTGAGCCACATGGACTCTGTAGATAGGCTACTCTAATGGGGAAGCAGACAGGCTGAACAGACTTAACCAATTAAGGGCTTGTTTACCCAGAGAGCCTTCACCAGCTGGAAGGTGTAAGGTAGAAGCCAGCACCACTTTAAGGCGTGGCACTACATGGCTCTCTACACTGGGCCCCACCCCAAATGATGTGACAGACTTTGATGCCTCACCCTCCCTGGGAAACAGAAAGAGGGTAGAATTGGGGGTGAATGGGAGGGTGAGAGAGAGATGGGACTGCAATTGATATGTAAAACAAGATAGATTCTAATCTAAATAAAAAATACATAAAAATACAATTTTAAAATGGGTTACAGATTAAAACAGAGAATTCTTTTTTTTCCCAGTTTCCTCTCTCTCCCTCCCTCCCTCCATCTATCCCTCTTACCCTCTCTCTCCCATCACATGCAACCTGACCCCCCTCCCCACCCATCCCCTCACCCCCATTCCACATGTAAGGCTTTGCTATCCAGATGGGGCCATGTAAATCTATCCAGTCATTTGAGTAGGTACTAGGACTACTCTCCTGTCTCTAGGTTAAGGAAGTATCCCTCCATGGGGATGTGACTACAAGGTAATTTTGTGCACCAGGAATACATAGTGGTTCCACTGTCTGAGGTCCCTTACTCTTCAGTTTATCTAGCTGAGACCCATATCAGGGGGTCTGAGTCAGGCCCATGATGGATTCCCAGCTATTAATCTGAGGAGCCCATTAGCTCCTCCTTGTTCAGGTCAGCTGTCTTTGTGTGTTTCTGCAACCTGGTCTTGTCCTCTCTCTCTGCATCTGGATTCTAGTTTGACTCAGTGTTTAGTTATGGGTGTTTGCTTCTGTTTCCAACAGGTACTAGATGAGGGCTCCATGATGCTCAATAATTTAGTTCATGCTCTCACTATCAGGGAAGGGCATTTATGGTAGCCTTTACATAGTTGCTCAAATTGTTAGTGGGAGTCTGTCTTGTAGGCCTCTAGACCTTTCTTTAGGTTCAATTTTCTCTTCAAACCAATAATGGCTTCCTCTTTTATGTTCTCTCTCTCCCTCCCTCCCTCCCTCCCTCCTTCCTTCCCTCCCTCCCTCCCTCCCTCCCTCCCTCCTCTCTCTCTCTCTCTCTCTCTCTCTCTCTCTCTCTCTCTCTCTCTCTCTCCCTCTCTCTTATTCTCTCTCTCTTCTGTCTTCTATTCCTACCCTGATTCAATCTTCCTTGACACACATGCTTTCCTCTCCTCCCCTCCTCTTTCTCCTAGTTCTCTCCCAATTCACTGTCCCCACACTTCCCATGTGCTCTAGGGGACTTGTCCCTTCCCCCTTTTGTGAGATATGAATATCTTAGAATACACCTTTTATCCTAGTTCCTCTGGCAGTGTGCATTATAGGCTGGTGGTCCTTTGTTCTAGGTCTAAAATCGATATATAAGCGAGTACATACCATGTTCCCCTCTTTGTGACTGGGTTACCGCATTCAGGATTGTTTCTTCAAGTTCCATCCACTTGCCTGCGAATTTCAAGATTCCATTATTTTTTTCTGCAGAATAGTATTCCACTGTGTAGATATGTCACATCTTCTTTATCCATTCTTCAGTTGAGGGGCATCTAGGTTGCTTTCAGATTATTACTATTACAAATAAGGCTGCTATGAACATAGTTGAGCACATGTCTTTGTTGCATGGATGTGGATTGTTTGGGTATATACCTAGGAGGTGAATTGCTGGGTCCTGTGGCAAACTAATTCCCATTTTCCTGAGGAACTGCCATACTGATCTCCCAAATGGCTGTACGAGTTTACACTCTCACCAGTAGTGAAGGAGTGTTCCCTTTTCTCCACCTCCTCTCCAGCATAAGTTGTCATTGGTGTTTCTAATTTTAGCCATTCTGGCAGGAGTAAGATGGTATCTCAAAGTTGTATTGATTTACATTTCCCTGATAGCTAAGGATGTTGAGCACTTTCTTAAGTATTTTTCAGCCTTTTTGATTTCCTCTATTGAAAATTCTTTCTTCAATTCTGTACCCCATTTTTAAATAGGGTTATTTGATGTTTTGTTGGCAAGTTTCTTGAGTTTTTTGTATATATTGGAGATCAGCCCTTTGTCAGATGTAGGGTTGGTAAAAATCTTTTCACAGTCTGTGGGCTGCCATTTGGTCTTGTCCACTGTGTCCTTTGCCTTACAGAAGCTTGTAAGTTTGAGGAGGTCCCATTTATTACTTTTTTATCTCAGTGTCAGTGCTACAGGAGATATGTTCAAGAAACAGTCTCCTATACCAATTTGTTCAAGGGTACCTCCTTCTTTCTCTTCTAAGAGGTTCAATGTGACTGGATTTATGTTGAGGTCTTTGATCCATTTGGACTTGGATTTTGTGCATGGCGATAGACATGTGTCTATCTGCAGACTTCTACACACCATCATCCAATTGTGCCAGCACCATTTGTTGAAGATGCTTTCCTCCCCCCATTGTATTCTTTTAACTGTTTTGTCAAAAATCAGGTGTTCATAGGTGTGTGGGTTAATATCACGATTTTTATTGATTCCATTGGTCTACCTGTCTATTTTTGTACCAATACTAGGCTGTTTTCAGAACTATAGCTCCATAATAGAGCTTAAAGTCATGGTTGGTGATGCCTCCTGAAGTTCTTTTATTGTACAGGGTTATTTTGGCTATCGTGGCTCTTTTGTTTTTCCATGTAAAGTTGATTATTATCCTTTCAACATCAGTGAAGAACTGTGCTGGGATTTTAATGGGGATTGCATTGAATCTGTAGATTGCTTTTGGCAAGATTGACATTTTTACTATATTTGTCCATCCTATCCAAGAGCATGGGAGATCTTTCCATTTTCTGGTATCTAATTTCTTTCTTTAAAGCCACAAAGTTCTTATTGTATAGGTCCTTCACATGTTTGGTAAGTGTTACCCCAAGATACTTTATGTTGTTTGTGGCTATTGTAAAGGGTGATGTTTCTCTGATTTCTTTCTCAGTCTCTTTGTTGTCTGAATAAAGTAGGGCTACTGATTTTTGTTTTAGTTTATCTTGTAACCTGCTATTTTGCTAAAGGTGTTAATCAGCTGT
Source organism: Cricetiscus sungorus (assembly GCA_030556225.1). Classification (NCBI taxonomy): domain Eukaryota; kingdom Metazoa; phylum Chordata; class Mammalia; order Rodentia; family Cricetidae; genus Cricetiscus; species Cricetiscus sungorus. Next base: position 25,868,112 of record JANBXA010000372.1, on the reverse strand, counting down.
AGGAGTTTCCTGGTAGAGTTTATTGGGTCACTTATGTAAACTATTATATCATCTGCAAATAGCGACAGTTTGACTTCTTCCTTTCCAATTTGGATCCCCTTGATCTCCTTTTGTTTTCTTACAGCTTTAACTAGTACTTCAAGTACAATATTGAAGAGCTATGGAGAGAGAGGACAGCTTTGTCTTGTTCCTGATTTTAGAGGAATCACCTTAAGCTTCTCTCCATTCAGTTTGATACGAGCTGTTGGTTTACTGCATATTGCTCTTGTAATGTTTAGGTATATTCCTGTTATCCTTGATCTCTCCAAGACCTTTTCCATTAAAGGGTGTTGAATTTTGTCAAAGGCTTTTTATGCATCTAGGAAGAAGATCATGTGGTGTTTCTTTTTTAGTATATTTATATGGTGGATCACGTTGATAGATTTTCATATGTTAAACCATCCCTGCAATCCAGAGATGAAGCCTACTTGGTCATGGTGGATGACTACTCTTTTGTATTCATGGATTCAGTTTGCCAGTATTTTAGTATTTTTGCATTGATGTTCATCAGGGATATTAGTTGTAGTTTCTTTCTTAGTTGTGTCTTTGTGAGGCTTGAATACCAAGGTGATTGTAGCCTTGAAGAAAGAGTTTGTTAATGAGCCTACTGTTTCTATTGTGTGGAACAATTTGATGAATATTAGTATTAGCTCTTCCTTGAATTTCTGGTAGAATTCTGCACAGCCATTGACTCTGGGCTGTTTTTGGTTAGAAGGCTTTTGATAACTGCTTCTATTTCATTGGGAGTTATAGGTCTATTTAAATTGTTTGTCTGTTCTTGATTTAATTTTGGTAAGTGATAGTTATCCAGAAATTTGTCCATTTCCTTTGAATTTTCAAATTTTGTAGAGTACAGGTTTTCAAGGTATGACCTGAAAGTTGTCTGGATTTCCTCTGTGTCAATTGTTATGTCCCCCTTTTCATTTCTGATTTTGTTAATTTGCATATACTCTCTCTGCTTTTCCATTAGTTTGGAAAAGGGTTTGTCTATCTTGTTGATTTTCTCGAAAAACCAACTCTTTGTTGCATTGATTTTTTTGTATTGTTTTCCTGGCATCTACTCCTCCGGGGTGAATTTGCTTCTTTTTGTTCTAAGGCTTTCAGTTGCGCTGTTAATTCTCTAATGTGACTATCCTCTGTTTTCTTCATATGGACATTTAGTGCAATGAACTTCCCTCATAACACTGCTTTCAAGGTGTCCGATTCGTTCGGGTGTGTCATGTCCTCATTCTCGTTGAATTTTAGGAAGTCCTTAACTTCTTTCTTTATTTCTTCTTTGACCCAGGTGTGGTGCAATTGCACATTGTTCAGTTTTCATGAGTTTGTAGGGTTTCTGCGATTTGTGTTGTTGTTGGATTCCAATTTTAAAGCATGGTGGTCTGTAGCGAGATATTCACCTTGTCTTAGGCCATGCCCATTGGGGCGGTAACAGGGCCAGATGGGAGCTGAGAGAAAAGGCTGGGAAAGGGCCGGTTCACCCCTCCTTAGGCAACCTGGTGGTCCCCTGCTCCCTGGAGGTCACCATATTGATGCCGAACTTAGTGCGGACACCCAATCGGCATAGCACACTACAGCCCAGAACTCCTGGACTCAAGCGATCCTCCTGTCTCAGCCTCCCGAGTAGCTGGGACTACAGGCTAAATCCAAGCATGTTGTTAAGATTGAATTCACAGTTTCTGCTTTATATCAAGAAGCCAATTGATGTAAGGCAGAAGAAAACAAAATCTAGGGACTCATGTGTTTATATGCACTTTTTTCTCGGAAATCCTCATTTTCTCTTATACATGTTAATGCTTATTGTTGCCTTTCCCCTAATGCATACAGTAAAACTTGAAAATTTTACTTTCATATTGATATTTAAGTTTTCCACAAGGAATAATAACAGTTCCCAACAGCAATCCTTGAACACTCCAGAAGGAAGATGGGGCCCCAAATGGACATTTCCATTCTACTCATTCTGATGCATCTGAGCTACAAACTTCACCCTTTAACCGGTTTGGGACTGCTTTGCTCAAGACAACTCCTGACTAACTAGCTGTAATGGTGCACCTTCTTATTACAACCTGGCCTGAGTTCCAAATAGAACTCCAGTCACGCATTTTTGGCCACACTATGAATACCTACATATGTCACAGCCAATTCTGTTGAAAAATTTGGTTGCTAAACATTTTCTTCCTACAGGATCCCATGGAGCAACCATCATCCCATTTCAGCAGGAAGTAATCTTAAGATAACGACGCCCCTCTCCCCACTCTTGGAATTTAGGGATAATATTCATCTTCATAGGGTTGGTTTTAGTTACTTGGGGTTGGGTATGGAAGGTGATATTTAGACTCAGTTATCTCTTTTAGACAGGAATAGGGTACGGTTGGGAAAGATATGGTTCAGAATGATATAGGTAGATTGGCCTACCTTCTTGAGAATTGTTTAGTAAGAGAGAGATATTAGTACTTCAGCTTACACTGTTCTATATTCTTATCCGTGGTAATCTATGTACTGGAAGAATTGTATATTACATTTTGTCATATTGTGTGAAATCTTTCCATTTATGTTTTATGCACATTATTCTCGCTATATTCTATGTATGTATACTTTGTGTTCAAGGCATTTTGTATATTGATACAATTTAGGATATTTATCTTGCTGCCCTCTTGTCTAGACATTTCTACTCTACCTCTACTTTAGGAATTTACATGTGCATAATTATATTGTTTAGGTGTGTATCCTTGCTTTACTCAAGGAAGTTTTAATCAGGTTTATAGCTAAGATAGCTAAGTTCCTGAGTATTATAGATTATCCTCACCCATGTTTCCTTTGCCTATGAGATTAGTCAGAAATAGATGCTTAATCTCCAATCACTTCATAGACCTGCAGAACACGGCATTTAAATGTTTTAATATTAGTACTCCATTGACATGAGACACTGTTGCTCCTGACAGCACCATGCACTTTCCCGAAAGTATGTTGGACACTGTCGTTGCTCCTTCTGGAGTTCACCCTCACTTTGGCCATGGCCTCTTGGGCAAGGAACTGCCCCTACCTTGACAACTGATCTGGACATGTGGTCCTATGTGCTTGCAGAAGACAAATAGAAGACTGCTGAACCTTGCCAAGTCAGGGTAAGACAGCTTTTCTTCCTCCCTGCTTTTGTTGTGATCTGTCAGGTACTCTTGGCCTTAGCCAAAACTGGCTGTACCAACATTGCTCTGAGACCTTGGGTGACTGTCTAGGTAGCTTGCTGTTTCTGTCTTCGAGGCATCTTTTGGAAGTTGCCCATCCGCACTTCCTGTCTACCCTAGTATTGCTATTTTCCTTCTCAGGTCTTGATAAGGTTTTAGATTAAACCATCACAACTATTATTCTATCTTCCTAGTTAGATTAGGTACTAGGCTTAAGCTTTCTAGCTTAGGATAACTCTATTGTAAACTCCGTTATGTCTTCATCCTAGGACTAGATATATAGGTCGTTTTGTTCTCAATTTTCCTTTTCTTAGAGCACATTTTTTATTCACTGTTTTGTATATATATTTTTGTATCAAACCCAAATCTTTTCTTTAGACTAAAAGGGGAATTGTAGTGAGATATTCACCTTGTCTGCACCTGTGGCTTAGGCCACACCCATTGGGGTGGAGACAGGGCCGGATGGGAGCTGGGATCTGGTGTCAGAAGCAGGATTTGTATTTTCACCGGACCTGGCTTTCGCCCCGGTGATAGAGGTGGGAGAGGGTCGGGTCGCCCCTTTTTGGTGGTGGATGCTGGAAGGCTCAGGATCCACTGGAACCTGCCACGTACATCGGCCTATGTTGTGAGTTATTTCTCCCTTAATAAACTTCTCTTCAGCCTAATTGTTTATCCTGATTCTTATTAAATCGCAATAGTGGTCTGATAAGATACAGGGGACTATTTCATTTTGTATTTGTTGGGATTTGTTATGCCACCTAGTGTGGGGTCAATTTTAGAGGAGGTTTCATGTGTAGCAGAGAAGAAGGTATATTCTTTTATGTTCTGGTGTAATGTTCTAAAGATGTCTGTTAAACCCAGTTGAGACATAATTTCTGTTAGTTCTTTTGTTTCTTTGTTGAGTTTCTGATTGGTGGTCCTGTCTAGTGGTGAGAGTGGTGTGTAGAAGTCTCCCACTATAAGTGTGTGAGGTTTTATGTGAGGTTTGAGTTTTAGTAGCATTTCTTTTATGAATATTGTTGCCTTTGTATTTGGTGCATAGATGTTCAGAATCAAGACTTTGTGTTGATGGATTTCTCCTGCAAAGAATACGAAATGACCATCTTCATCTCTTTTGATTAATTTTGGTTTGAAGTCTAACTTGTTAGATATTAGTATAGCCACATCTGCTTGCTTCTTGGGTCCATTTAATTGGAAGATCTTTTCCCAGCCCTTTACCCTGAGGTAATGTCCATCTTTGAAGCTTAGCTATGTTTCTTGTATGCAGCAGGATGGATTCTGTCACTGTATCCATTCTGTTAGCCTGTGTCTTTTTATAGGTGAGTTAATTTCATTAATGTTGAGGGAGAGTAAGGATCATTGATCATTAATGCTTGTTTGTTTTAGTTTTTTTTTTTGTTGGCAGTGGTATTGTGAATTTATTTGTCCTGCTTTACCCTTGGTTTCTGATGAAGTGGGATTATGTGTTGTGTACATCTTTGTGAGCATAGTTAACTTCCTTGGGTTGGAGTTTTCCTTCCAAAACTTTCTGTAGGGCTGGATTTGTAGAAACGTATTGTAAAAGTCTGGCTTTGTCATTAAATATCTTGTTTTCTCCATCTATATTGATTGAGAGTTTTGCTGGGTACAGTAGCCTGGGCTGGCATCTGTGGACTCTCAGTACTTGTAGAACATCTATCCAGGACTTTCTGGCCTTGAGGGTTTCCATGGAGAAGTCAGGTGTAATTTTTATAGGTCTGCCTTTATCTGTTACCTGGATTTTTCCTTTGCTGCTCTTAATATTCTTTCTTTATTCTGTATGTTAGGTGTTTTGATTATTATATGTCAAGGGGTCTTTTTCCTTTGGTCCAGTCTATTTGGTGTTCAATATGATTCTTTTATTTTCATAGGCATGTCCTTCTTCAGTTTGGGAAAGTTTTCCTTAATGATTTTGTTGAATATGTTTTCGGCTCCTTTGAGCTTGGCTTCCTTACCTTCCTTTATGCCTATTATTCTTATGTTTGGCCTTTTCACAGTGTCCCATATTTCCTGGATATTTTGTGTTAAGGCCTTGTTGGATTTATGATTTTCTTTGGTCTATGAATCTATTTCCTCTAGTTTATTTTCCATGCCTGAGATTCCATCTCTTGAATTATGGTGGTTATGCTTGCATCTGTAAATCCTGATCATTTCCCCAGTTTTTCTATTTCTAGCATTCTTTCAGTTGTGTTTTCTTTATTGTCTCTATTTCAGTTTTCAAGTCTTGAACCATTTCCTTCATCTGTTTAATTGTTTTTTCTTGGCTTTCTGTACTTTCTTTAAGAAATTTATTCATCTCTTCCAATTTTTTCATTTCCCCCAATTTTTTGTTTGTTTTTTTCTTCCATTTCTTTAAGGGATTTTCTGACATCTTTTTGAGGGCCTCTATCATTTTTGTGATGATAATTTTTAAGTCATTCTCTTCTGCTTCATCTGCTTTGTTGTGTTCTGGTCTAGTTGCTGTAGATTCCCTAGATTTGGGTGGTGTTATGCTTGTCTTTCTGTTGTTATGTGTTTTATTGTATTACCATCTTCCCATAGCTTCTTCCAGTAGGTGTTGGTGGGGTCTCTCCCTCTCTCTATGGGCTTAGGTGGGTCAGAGGTTTGATGTCTGTAGCTCTGTGTGGTCAAAGCTCTCTAGGAGGTCTCTCTGCAGGCAGGTCCCAGCAATGGGGGTCAAAGATCATGTTCCAGCAGAGGACAGCTGAGGCCCCTTTGGCAGAGGCCAGTCTGTAGGATGTTTCCTCACTGATAGGAGGAGTCTAGCTGGGACCTGGCACTCTCCAGCTGAGGCCCCTTTAGCAGAGGCTCTGCAATGGTGGTCAAGGATCCTGCCTGCAGCAACTCAGAGTGGTCCTGCAGAGGTAGGTGAATCCTGGGGGGGGGCACTGAAGTCTAGTAGAAGATAGGTGGTGGGGGTCAGAGATCTATTGTGTTCAGATCAGCTCCAGGAATTTCCTGGAAGGTGGCTGGATTGTTGCCTTCATCCTCTGTCTCAGTACTCAACCAGAGCAGTGGGACAGTGGGCAGGGTATAGCAGAGGGTAGGGTGAGGACAGGTACTTATTGGGGGTGGGTGAGGATGTATCAGAGCTCCAAGAGCACTCTGTATGGGGCCAGGACACAGGGGCAGTGAGATCCGGGACCCACCCAGGGATTTCCCAGAGAAGGGTGTAGGGGAGAATCCACCGGAATTAGGCCAAGATGATCTCTAGCCAAGGCCTGGTGATAGGGGACAAAGGCTGGGCTGATACTCAGGATGTTTCAGTGACAATGGGTGGGTCTAGCTGGGACCAGGCACTCTCCAGCTGAGGCCTCTTTAGCAGAGGCCCTGAGATGGGCATCAAGGATCCAGACTGCAGGAACTCAAGAGTGGTCCCACAGAGATAGAAAGACCCTTTGGTTTTTATACCCCCTTAATTCTGGGATTAAAGGCATGTGATCCCAAGTGCTGAGATCATCTTTTGTAAGCTACTTTTCTTCAGGGCTGAATCAATTTTGTGTGGCCTTAAACTAATAGATATTTGTCTACCTCTACTTCCCAAGTGGTGGGATTAAAGATATATAACAGCACTGACTGATTTCTATAGCTAACTAATGCAGCTGTCTTTTCTTTCTTTACCCTTAGTCAAGCTTTAATAAATCATAAATAATATATCACCATAGTTGTCATTACATATATATTTAATTATTATAAGTAATTATAAAATTGTTTTAACTAATGTATTACATAGTCATTCAACAATAGATTATAAAGGAATTAAATTATTAGTCATATGTGTGTGTGTGTGTGAGTGTGTGTGTGCACATATATATATATACATATATATATATATATATATATATATATATATATATATATATATAGTCATTTATTGACAATGGATTTTTCAAACAATATAACCTGATTAAAGTTCACTTCCCCCAACTCTTCCTAGTTCTTTCTTTCTTCCTTCCCACACAGATCCAAATTATCTGTCTCTCATTAGAAAACAAACATACATCTAAAGAATAATGATGAAATAAAAATAAAATATAAACAAGGAAGAATAGGACAAAACACCCAGAAGTAAACACCAAAGAGAAAGCAGAAGAAACACATATAAACAGAGACATATATTTCCACACACAGTAATTGCATAAAAACACAAAACTAGAAGCCATAGTATATATTCAAAGGACATATAAGCTAAAATCCCTGACAGAAATTATGAGATGAAGAATGTCCAAATAGGTGGTTGAATTTTATTTAAATTTGTCATTTTTGCTAGACCATGGGCCCTACCCTTAAGAGTAATTTATTTTCCTTGTAAGGCTCCCTTGAAGAACACTATTTCTCATTTGCAAGTGGTTATTAATTAGAACTAGCCTTATGGCTAGAGTGAGGATATGTGTACACTTCTCTCAGCTCTAAGATTCCAACTAATGCAGACTTGTGCAGGTCATGTACATTCTGCCTCAGTCCCTTGGAGTTCATATGTTCGTGGTCAGTGCTGTGTTTAGAAGACCTCGTTTCCTTGTTGCCCTCCATTCTTTCTGTCTCTAACTCTCTTACTGCCTTTTCTTCTGTAGATTCCCTAAACCCTACTAGAAGGGATTGAGACACCCCATTAAACAAGGCCAATGCAAAGAAGTTTGAACCAAAATGTAGAATATGCAGTCCTGTCTCCAGGGAGACAATAGGACTGTTGAAATGTGGAAAGTGACACCAGAAAAGACTTAACTTGCAATTATACATATGTTGAAAATTTGCATTTCTCTTATCAAATTTTTTTTTTTTACATTCTCTAGGCACAGGCAAATAGTTTCATCTTGCTGACAACTTCAGTTAATTCATTTTAAAAACCTAGTCCAGGAGATATACACTTTACCAATAAGTAACAAAATGCATTCATCCAGTGAAGGCAATTATTTGACATATTAAAGCCCAACTTTGTACTTAAAAGAAACATATTTTTCTAGTGCTGAAAATTGATTTATGAGTTTCTTTGAAGGGCCACAAAACAAGTGGAGATACAAGTATTTTTCATTCTCTCATCTCTAGACTTAGCTGCTAATTATCTTAGAATAACAGTTGAGCTTATGGTCCCTTCATAGATTTTTACATGTTTTGTTTTGTGATAGCTCTCCTCAGAGACCCTTTTACATCCTGATTCCTTAGGCTGTATATTAATGGGTTGAGCATAGGTGTCACTACAGTATAGAATACAGCAATGATTTTGCCACCAGCCCTGGAAGATTTCGACTGTGGTCTCATATACATGAAGATGGCAGTTCCATAGAATAAGGTTACAACTGTGAGATGAGAAGCACAGGTAGACAGAGCCTTGTGCCTCCCAGAGGCTGACCGCATCCTGAGAACAGAAAGAAGGATGCGGGCATAGGAAACAATAATAAGAAGGAAAGGAATGAACACGATGATAATACTGAATACAAAAACCACCAGCTCAGTGAGTGAAGTGTCAGTACAAGCCAGTCTCAGAATTGAAGGAACCTCACAGAAAAAGTGATTTAGGACATTTGGTCCACAGTAGGGCAAACTCAAAGTGAGAACATTGATAACCATGGAACTCAGGAAGCTACTGGACCAAGAAATGGCTGCCAGTTGAACACAGGTGTTTTGATCCATAATAACAGTATAATGAAGAGGGTGACAAATGGCTACATATCTGTCATAAGCCATGACACCAAGAAGAACACATTCAATCATTCCAAAAGAGAGTGAGAAGTACATCTGTGTAGCACAGCTGGCAAATGGGATGGTCTTCTTACTCCCCATCATGTTGTAAAGCATTTGTGGGACATTGGTGGATGTGTAACATATGTCCAGAAAGGACAAGTTAGTGAGGAAGAAGTACATGGGAGTTTGCAGGCGAGGCTCTATCTGGATAATAGTGATGATTATGATATTGCCCACCACTGACAATATGTAAAAAAACAAGAATACAAAAAAGAGAACCAACTGTATCTTGGGATCAGATGAAAGCCCCAGAAACACAAACTCAGTCACTGTGAAGTTTATTTTTATATGATCCATCTTTTCAGGCTACTTTTCATTTATAGACTCAGGCTCGCCTCTGAACACCAAGTTCCCAATTGGGCAATATTGTAGATCAGAGATTTGAAGAAATAGTTAAAGATCTGAGTGTTGGATGGGACCTTAGGTGTCTGAACTTTAGTGCAATTGGGAAGCAACCTTCAGCTTCTGGAGGTTTTCAGATGTGATCACAATGCTAAATTCATGTCTCAATGTAGTTAATCGGTGTTATTGCAAATTCTAAAAGAGAATTGTATTCTACCAACCAATAATCATCCAATGTTCTATTCATTCTCCAAATCTTTTGTCATAAATTGCCTACTTCAAAGAGATCCAATTCTGGTTTTGTTACACAGCTAATAGATGGGCAGGAGTAAATAACATTCAAAGAGACAGTAATGAATGCCATTTCTCTATGCATGGCATAATAAGTAAGAAAACCAAGGTGGAAGCATACACCACTTCAGAATTTTGCTACTATGTCCTATACTGCATAACCACCCAACCACAGAGAAAAACAAAGGATGTAAACCAGATAAAATAGTCATGAGGCACACTCATAACTGACTCTCCTCATTTTCCCACTTTCATACTATATGATAGGAATTTCTTATTATGTTTAAATAATAATAATAATAATAATAATAATAATTTATGACAAATTTAAGTATTAAAGGAAACAATGCCTGAATAATTTTATGTATCAATAAGAAATAATACACAAATGTCTAATTCTAGTAGTGCTAACAAAATACAATGATGCTACCTTTACCTGGAATTCACATCTATGGTTATAATCATTGGAAATAAATAACTTTATTGAAAATGATCAAACATATTGAAGCTAGTAGGACATTTTATTGAGAGCTCCTTATGTTCTTCCTATTTGCCTGGATGATACACACAGTGTTATATTTGGGTCAACTCATTTCAGCTCATTTAAAAGGAATGATCCATAAATACATGAAATAGCAAAGAAATCTTGAGCACCAACACGTTGCTGAGAAGTATCTGCCAATCATTCATTCATCCATTTCTCCATTCTGTTTTCATTTTCTTATCTTTTTCATTTCTTTATTTCTGAATTATTTTGATACTTACATTGAATCAGAAGATGTCTGTACACTAATAGGTATAATAAATATTCTTGATTCTCAAAATCAGTGTGTTGTCCATGGAAAGATGTAAAGAATGGAGTTTTCTTGTGCCTGAGGAAGAGAAATATATGCTCAAAAAGCTTCCTCACAAAAATATATTTACAAGTCATGAAATGAAAACAAATTACAAAATACCCTTTTGCATGCAGTATTCTTTGGAGATATTTCAAACACTTGTATTTAAGTAAAGGTTTTCAGGTAAAACAATGATTTGAAGTGGTGTAAAGTTTCTAGACTGTGATGTCCAGGAAATAAATTAAAGCTGGTCTTAGAAAGTGCTAAGTTGCAGGTTTCTCTTATACAACAGATGAAAGGATAGCATGGGTGGCTTCCAAGTTTCTTTGCATAATCTCCAAAAAGCACTTAGACCTTATATTATGAACAAGAAATGTTAGTGTGGTTGTGGCATCCATGGTTTCTTCAACAGAATGGTGACACACAATCAGGAAAGTGGATACCTAGGGGTGCAGAACTCTAGAGTGTTTGCTTTACAGAACCTTTCCCATGTGCCTATCTCAGTCACTCACTGGCTGAGAGGCCTTGCACATTGGTATCATCAGTCAGTTCCACATTGAACTTACCCGTAGAATAAGACAAAAATATTATCAATTGCAAATATTTGATGTATGACAGATAAGATAAATGAGACAAGGTATGCAAACATAAAACAAAGTAGGCATTGATCATGTGTTCAATACATGAAAACTCATGATAAAATCATGAGTCACATGTCACATGATCCAAATTAAAGAACTCTTATGCATACAGAAAAAGAATTATTGACAATCCTAAAATTATAAAGACTACTTCTTTGATACATGAAACACTTTTATATGATTTGTATTCATGATTTTATTATTTATTAAAAATCTGTTTTTTTATAATTATAGAATATTTGTCAGAACCCATATAATATACATGTATAGGTATAGGCACAGAAATGTCAATGTACATTAACAAAATCATATCAAATTTACAGTTTCTGATATGTTGATATGTATTCACAAAATTAGGTAAATGTAAAGGACATCAATATTTTGGGTAAACTTTTAAACACTCTATATTTCAAAATGTCAAATAATTGGATAATTCCTTAATTCCTTCTTGCCCTAAGAACATCTTTAGTCACTTAATGTCTTCAACTGCTAAAAACATCTATAAACCATGCAACTCTAGAGCTATTATTGATGTAAAGCAACATTCTTCCTATCTGAACACACAGTTGTGTCTCTTTCAGAAAGAAAAAGGAGGAAGAACTTTTAGAAAAAAGCATAAATCCAAAGTATGGAAAATTCATAAAAGTAAGTATGAAGTTTTAGTAGAGTTTGTGTAACTCCTTGTGGATTTCATATAGGCATCACTATAAATACATAGTTAACTATATGGCCTCTGTCTACTTCACAGGTCAATGACCACCATTGCCAAATGTATTCTTTCAACGTGTCTGCATTGAAAACTATTTATACAATAGGCATGACTTTATTCTTGCATTAACCAAATCTTTTCTGTCAAACCATTTTGTGTCTGCTCTTTGGATAATTGTGTGTGTGTGTGTGTGTGTGTGTGTGTGTGTGTGTGTGTGTGTGTGTGTCCAAATGTGATTAGCTTTGAGTTTCTCAGGGCCCATTCATGTTTACTGTTTCTCCAGTCCATGGCTTATAATAAATATTGTTAAATGCTGCTAAACTACAATAAATCCTTGCTTTTCCTATATTTATCTTGATCTTAGGTGAAGAGTAAACCTATTTTCATGATAACCAAGATTTAGTAAAAATATGTACTCAAAAAAAGGAGTTTACTTACCAGTGACAATGCTGCTTAATGTTCAATAACTCTTTAATTCCATTAAAACCAGTAGAGGTGGTATCATGTTTAGAAGTCAGAATGTATGGCTAAATTATACTTTCTTCCTAAGAATGATCCATTGGCATTATATACAAAAAGCCATTCAGCATTTATGCACTACAAAGAAAAGAATAGGTAACAAAAAAGACTGAATATCTTTACAATAAGCTAGAAAAGTCTTGTGCTCCATTATAAGTTTAATAAAAATATCTAATGTTCAAATACAGATGAAGATTACCCATGAACTTCAAATACAAATGAACTCAATATGTTTCCTGATGTAATCAAGTTGTTTATCACTTACATTTGATTGTTAGATTTGGTGGGCATCAAGGTTACTTTTGAAGTTTTTTTGTAACTACTTCTTTCCAGGAATAATTTTCCATAAAATATATTATAGAGATTAAAAGAACAAATTCTGGAAAAGAAGACAAGGGTATGAAACATCTTCACAAATCTTTGTACTTTGTACCACATCATTTGAGCAGGCTGAGTTTTTCCTGTCATATGATACATGAGAGCTATGTTTGTATTAATCTATGAGATGATGTAGATATTGTTGCAGAATATGTTCAGAAGTTTAGGATAGCATTTAATGTGTGACTTTATAAATCACAGCAAATAATATGTTATAGACTCCAGGTTGACTCATTTTGCTAAAAATATCATTGTTCTTTTTATGATTATTTTTTTAAAGATAGAATCTCATGTAAATAAGTTTATCATTAAGCATAATATGTAACTGAGGTTGCCCTTTAGCTCCTGATCTTTGTATCTCTAGCTCTCAAGTCCAGTGGTTATATGCATGCACTACTACATGAAGATTTCTAAAATCTGAATTAAATATAATCATTTTATTAGTGTCTAAGATATTATTGTAAAGACATTTAAATCCTACTTTGGCTAATATGAGCCTTGTAGCCAAAATGTATGCTATTTTTCTACAGTTATCTGTAGAAAACTAAAATTTATTGTTTGAAACATAATACAAGGCATAAAGTAGCTTGAGAACTAAAAAATAATAGAGAATAGCTCATGAAATATTCATGAATGTAAGGAAAGTTAATCAATCTATTTTAAAACCAACTTTCTAATGAATTTATCAGTGACATAAAAACTATTCTGGAACAATAATTACCATTTAAACAAATAAGGATACTATTGGTAGTGATTAAAAGTTAGCTATAGATGTTAGATTACCACTGGCCAGAAGTTTATTTCATGAATCATCTTGAATGAATATTAAAGTGTGGAAAGGAAAGAGGAAAATGTGGACATGAGGAACTTTAAGAAAGGAAGAGCTTAAATCAACAGAAATATCTATGAAATATCATAAACATTCAAACAACTTTTGATGTTGAATAAAAGAAAGTATATAACTTTTCTCATGGCAATTTCTTAATTGAAAAGAGAAAAATCTGACATTATTGCTTCCTACTATGATCTTTTTTACAGTTGTAAACACATAGATTTCATCTTCATGACACCTCACTTTAAATGCATTAATATTGAAGATCAGAGAGGCTGCGCAATTTCTTTAGAGGATTATCTAAATATAAATAATAATCTATATTTAATTCCTAAAATTATACTAATTAGTGATTATTATTATTAATCTTATATCTAAAAATGTACTGCAATTTAAACAACAGGTAATGTGTGCCCCAAATCACAAGAAATGCATGGAAATAATCTATGTTGTACCTGTCCTCTCCATCTATAAATGCAAAAAAAAAGCCTTCCAGGAACAAAGCTGATGAAATTCATGTAGAAGTATGTACAATTTCACAGAAGTTAATTGGTAATGATACTATTACTAGCATGCAACTTAACCTTTTTATATAATGAAAGAATGTTCACACAACAAAACTTCTAAATAATCTGTGTTATTTATCATCAGACTGAATTATAAACTCTTAAGGGAAAATGTCCCAGCCCAATAATTAAAATGTAATTATTTGTACTGAGAAAATCTTGGATGATGTGTTTAGTTATGGCCCTTCTCTTACAGTATTTGTGCACATAATTTTCATAAGTTTTTCCATTATCAAAATATGATCATTAATTCTTCAATCTATATTGTTCTAGGACAAGAGAACTAGTTTAAATCTAAAACTTCAATACTGTATCAATGTCAGAGACTGTTAGATAGCCATGAACTAATCTAAATGTGTGAAATAGGTTCTCTAAGAAATAAGTAATTTTGAAATATCAAAGTTCTCTTTCTGTGCTGTCCAATACTACACCAGGAAACAGATGATTGTGTATTAAATACACTAGTGAAAATGTCAAAAAAGAAATTCATCATTTTGCACAGTGACCATAAGATAATTTTAAAACTTAAGGTGAGTGCATACACAGGAACAGAAATAACTAAAAACCACATACACATCAAAGTGAAGGTCAATTTTTTAAGATGTTTATGACTCTAATATTATTTCAATATACCCAGACATTTTGCTTTCAAGAGAGTTAGTTTCTTTTGGCTTCACATTTATTCCCCTCCATAATAACTGTGTTTATAAAGTACAGTGTAATATATATTTGTTCAATCATGTGTTCTAACATACTTGTCCACTCAGAATTTGTTTGTGTGAAAAGAATATCAGAATCTGGTTATTTTATGAAGTCTTTTATTATCTACTGTGATGGGAGATGTTATTCTGTAAATATGTTTCTCATACTGGTTAATTAATAAAGCCCTGTTGGCCAACAGGAAACTAGATAGGCAGGGCTAGGAGACTAGAAGGAGGAAAGAACTAGGTAAGAGGAGTCAAGATGTAGAGCATGGAGGAAGCAAGATGCTGGGGCCGCAGCTCCCTGATAAGATGACCACGTGGAAATACTTAGATAAGTAAAACGGGTTAATAATTAAGGCAGAGCTAGCCCATAAACAATAATGGTAACTGGCCAACAGGATTGTATCAAATACAGAGTCTCTGAATGTTATTTGGGGCCAGCACGCCAGACTAGTGGTGGGCAGGCTGGCAGAAAACAACAAGCAACACTACTGGGAAAGCATAAACTGAAATATATCACTAAAATTTATTTTCTTCTCTAAAAGAAACTCATTACTTGTTGATCAGCATTTCCTTCCCTCCCTGTCTCTTCCTTTCCTCCCCATATTGCTCACAGCCTCTGATGAAGACATTTCTGCCCATGCTTTGATAAGTTCAACTTTTTTCCCCACTTTGTGGGCTTCTGTTTTGTCTTGATGACTGTGTCACTTGCCTTACAGAAGCTTCTCAGTTTCAGGAGGTCCCATTTATTAATTGCTGATCTCAGTGTCTGTGCTACTGATGTTATTTTCAGGAATCAGCCTCTTGTACCAATTTATATGAAGGTGCCTCTCACTTTCTCTTCTAAGAGGTACAGTGTGGCTGGATTTATGATGAGGTCTTTGATCCATTTGGACTTAAGTGTATAGTGATAAACAGGTCTATCTTCAGTCTTCTACACACCAGCATCCCATAGTGCCATCACCATTTGTTTAAGATGCTGTCCTCCTTCCATTGTATAATTTTAGCTGTTTTGTCAAAAATCAGGTGTTCATAGGTGTTTGGGTTAATATCAGGATTTTCCATTTGATTCTCTTGGTATACCTGGCTATTTTGTGCCAATACCAAGCTGTTTTCACTACTATAGTGAAAGACTTGGAGAGCATGGACCTTCATGCTCCCACTCAGGAAAGGCAGCCCCCAAAATCACTCATAAGAAATGGACTTGATGCAAAAGCATGAGGTCTTTTATATTCCAAGTGCACTGGGGTCAACAGTTATATGCCATTCAGGGGTAGAGGACTGGGACCCTGGGTACAGAATTGAGACAGCTTTTATAGGGTTACAACAAAGCATGTGTATCTTAAACCAATCATCTCATAGCATCCAGAGCCCCCATGGTGAGGACCAATCAATTTAAACTGTCCAAGCCTTCCCTTAGCCCTGGAGGTCTGCATTTGCTCAGGCTCCTAGGTGGGGTGACAAAACTCATTTCCTGTGTTCACTCACTCACAGGTGCTGTTGTAAACAGCCCTGTGGTAAACAGCAAAGAATGTGACCTTTTGCCTACTTACTGCCAGGGGACAGGGTCTGGAATTTAACTTCTAGCTTCCTGGAGTGAGTGGAGAGTTAGGATAAATTTAGCTGTCCTTACATTCCCCACTTCTTCTCTTGTTAATAGTTCTAATCTTAGAACTGGAAAAACTAAAAGCAGTCTCCTCTTTGCCCAAAAGGCTCTTGTACTGTTGTCTAAGTACTATAATCTGGACCACACTCACTCGCTCCCTAACAAAAGTAACAAGAAATAAGAGAGGAATAAAAATGGGCAGTTATAAGAGCTGTCTCTGGGTTTTATGTCCTCAAGTGGCATCCAGGTGATTCTAGGGGAGGAGGAGGACATATTCTGGAATGGCTGCAAAGTGGGCCTTTTCACCGAGTCCCAAGGTTTTCTGTGTGGTGATGTCTAACGCAGACCGAATGTTTAACTTTGAAGTTATGTGGAACTTCTAAGTCTCCTTTCTCCGAGTATGCTTCCCAGAGCCATTTCCATGCTTGCTGTCTCACCCACTGGAGCATCTTGAGCCTAGCAAACAAAGGCTGGGAGAACAGCACATCAGCACTATGTACAGAGACAATTTCCACCAGTGGAGGGAGCACCCCATAGAGCCATTTACAGGTCAGCCCCAACCATCCCAGGGATGTTTTTAACCCTGAAAAGCACAAAGGGTAGGAGAACTAGCCAACCATTAAAGCCAGTATCCACAGTCAATTTAGTGAAGGTCTCTTAAATGGTTTTAGCTATTCTTTTTATCTTCCCTGAGCTTTGGGGTCTGTATGCACAATGTAATTTTAATTAATCCCCAATATCTTGTCCAGTCCCTGACTTACCTGGGCAACAAAAACTGGACCATTATCTGATCTTACATGAGCTCAGCTTTTTGTACTGAGGTTCCTTCCAGCAGGCTGCTGGCCCAAACAATGCGGGTTCCATCTACCACCACCACCCCATCCATGTTTTTACCTTTTACCAAGTAACTTCTCCCATCAGTGAACCAGGTCAACACCTCCCTGGGCAGCAGGATGTCTGTAAGATCTTTGCAAACCTCAGATTCTTCAACCAGCAGTTGATGGCAGTCATGAATAACTGGTTCATCAGTCTCCTCAGGAGAAGTGTGGCAGGGTTGAGGGTGGCTGGTGGAGCAAACGCAATCCTCTCAGTGAGAAGCAAGCTTTGGTAGTGAGTCATCTGGGCATTGGTCATCCATCGGTCTGGTGGCTGCTGGACAATGCTCTCCAATGCATAGGGGGTATTGTAGTTGCTTTCCCTCAAAGTCAACTTGTCAGCGTCTTTGACCGGTGCAGTCACTGCTGCTGTAGCTTGTAGACAGCCAGGCCATCCCCTGCCTTCAGGATCAAGCTTCTTTGACAGATAAGTGACTGGTCCTTGTCGAGTGGGATCCTGTTGCCCAGGTTCCCTGTTTTAAATTATTTGATTTTTCTCTCTCTCTACTGTCTTTCCTTTCAACCACTGTGGCCAAGATTTTAATCAAATTTTCTTTTTTCTTTTGCCATATTTTTTTCTCTCTCTCCCTTTTGTAATACATTTCCTCTGCCTCTTTTATTAAATCATATAACTCTGCTTCCTGTAACCCTTCCAGTCTCTGAGGTTTCTTTTTATAATATCCGGAGCCAACTGTCCTATAAAGGCCAGAGCCATCGAAGCTCTCTGGCTTCTGAGGTAGGGTCAAAAGGAGTGCTCTCTTTACCTTAGCCAAATTGGTGGTCCGTCTCATAGCACCTTGGAGACCCACCACCAGAGCCTGGCTACAGATTTTAAGCTCTCCTTACCTTCAGCAGTGCTGAAGTCCCTACTGGGACAAGTCTAGGAGAATCCTGAGTATTCTCTCCCACTCCTTGTTTGAGTGTCTGCAGCAGCTGTTTACTGTTGAGAAAACATAAGCGACTCCACCAACTCTGTAAGGCATTGGGGATCCCCTGAGAAAGGGGGTGGTTAGTTTTTCAATTACAAAGATCTGGTTTTTCAATTACAAAGATCTGAGAAGAACCAGCACTGGAGGCTGCAATCTGGCTACCCGACACTAGGGGGCCAAAGCGCACAGCAACAGGGTCATAACCTGGTTTGGCCATTCTGGTTATGGCTCTGTCCCTGCAGCCCAGGCCCATGGCTG
Organism: Cricetiscus sungorus; assembly: GCA_030556225.1. Lineage (NCBI taxonomy): Eukaryota > Metazoa > Chordata > Mammalia > Rodentia > Cricetidae > Cricetiscus > Cricetiscus sungorus. Next base: position 25,849,651 of record JANBXA010000372.1, on the reverse strand, counting down.
CCCCGGTGGCAGTGGTGGCAGCAGCACGATACAGGGGATGGGAAGGTGCTTGCTCACAGTCTCATCCAAAGATGGACCCACCCCCGCACAAGTACTCTCTGGCAAAGGGTCAGGATGAGAGCCAGGTCCTAAAAAAAAAAAGAACCAGTTGTCTTAACAGCTTGGATAATCTCAGAACAAAACGCCATCCAACACCGAATGTCTGCCACTCAGGCACAAAATGTCTGCCAGAATCTCCCTAACCTCAAGTGAAAATTATGGGCTCGAGACTTAACTTCAGCCAGTGGTCAAGAGTTAAACTAAGGTCAGGTCATCAGTCAGTCTGTCTTATGATAAAACTACAAAGACACACAGAACGAAAATGCACAAAACAGAAACTAACAGATCCAGATATGACCCGTACATGTCTTCCACCATCAGGCAAAAGAATCAAATGGCCGCAGAATACAACAGAACTTGGTCCTACCAACCAACCAACAGATGGAAGCCAATAGCCTCCTCACCTCCCAGGGTGTCCTCCAAGGTGGCAAACAGATTCAGACAACAGAACTCGGTCCTCAGACTGACAGATGGAAGCTAACAACTGGGCTCCCCAGGCCTCCTATACCCCCCTGGGGGTTCCTCCAGGGCAACAGCTTGTGACCCTCCTAGCATGTCTGCTGGTCACAGTCCCCTGGTCCTTATGGCCCAAGAGGACAGCTGCAAACTGAAACTGAAAATGCGCATTCCAGAATACAGATACCAGAAAACAGATAACAGAGAAGCCAGCACACATATCAGAGGGACACATACACACACATCAGATGGATTCCCGTACCTCCAAGTTGGTTCTCAGGTGAAAAGGGTGGTCACAGTTTCTTCACCAATGCACCAAATGAAAGACCCTCAGAACACTAACCCTCACGCCCTGATTCAGGAAAGGAGCCCCACCCCGCAAAATCACTCACAAGAAATGCACTTGATACCAAAGCATGAGGTCTTTTATATTCCAAGTGCACTGGGGTCAACAGCCATACCCACACAGGGGTAGAGGACTGGGACCCTGAGTACAGAATTGAGACAGCTTTTATTGGGTTACAACGAAGCACATGCATCTTAAACCAATCATCTCATAGCATCCAGAGCCCACATGGTTCTGACCAATCAATATAAACTATCCAAGCCTTCACTTAGCCCTGGAGGTCTGCATTTGCTCAGGCTCCTGGGTGGGATGACAAAGCTCATTTCTTGTGTTCACTCACTCACAGGTGCTGTCATAAACAGCCCGGTGGTAAGCAGCAAAGAATGTGACCTTTTGCCTACTCACTGCCAGGGGACAGGGTCTGGAATTTAAACTTCTAGCTTCTTGGGGTCAGTGGAGAGTTAGGCTAAATTTTTTCATCCTTACAGAACCATTCCTGCATCCCTGGGATAAAGCCTACTTGGTCACAGTAGATAATTTCTCTGATGTATTCTTGGATTGATTTGCCAATATTTTATTGAGTGTTTTTGCATCAAAGTTCTGTAGTTCTCTTTCTTAGTTGTGATTTTGTGTGGCTTGGGTGCCTAGATAATTGTAGCTTTGTAAAAAAGAGTTTGGCAAAGAACCTTCCGCTAATTTGAGGAGTATTGGTGTTAGCTCTTCTTTGAATTTGTGATAGAATTCTACACTAAAGCCATCTGGCCCCAGACTTTCTTTCTTTCTTTCTTTCTTCCTTCCTTTCTTTCTTTCTTTCTTTCTTTCTTGTTTGTTTGTTTTTTTTTTCCTGTTGGGAAGTTTTTGATGACAGCTTCTACTTCATTTGGGGTTTTATGTCTATTTAAATTGCTTATCTGTTCATGATTTAATTTTGGTAAGTGATACCTGTCCAGAAATTTGTCCATTTCCTTTGAATTTTCAAATTGTGTGTAGTAGAGGTTTTCAAAGTATGACCTAAAGAGTCTCTGGATTTCCTCAGTGTCTGTTGTTATGTCCCCCTTTTCATTTCTGATTTTGCTGACTTGCATGTTCTCTCTCTGCATTTTGGTTAGTTTAGATAAAGATTTATCTATCTTGTTGGTTTTCATGAAGAACTAATCTTTGTTACATTGATTCTTTGTTTTAATTTCCTAGTTTCAACTTTATTGATTTCAGTCCTCAAATTGATTATTTCCTGGTGTCTGCTTCTCCAGGGTGAGTTTGCTTCTTTTTATTCAAACAGGGTTCAACAGATGTTTTTTGTTTTTGTTTTTTGTTTGCCTGTTTGTTTTTTTAATTAGGGAAAGAGATCATAAAAGGGGGAAAGAAGAGATGGGAGACTGGTCCCCAAAGACAGGAGCAGTAGGAGAGGAGAGAGGAAAAAAGGGGAGAGAGAGGAGAAAGGCAGAGGAGTAGAGGAAGAGGGAGAGAAAGAAAAAAGAACAGATTATGAGAGGTGAATAGGTGCCTTGTTCTTTTGCTGCAGTTATTGCCTATGAAACACAAACATGAGACTCAGCACTCACGTGGAGTTTATTGATAGAGGGGAGAGAAAGGGGGGGGTAGCTGGTGGCCAACTGAAAGCAGGGAAGAGAGAGAGCGGGGTGTGGGGCACCTGCTTTGAAAGGGGGGGCTTACACATGCATAATTGATTCCACTGTGTAGCCAGGTAAAGGTTGAGCAGCCAAGTAAAGCCTGATGCAGTGATGTCATGGCCATGAGCGTCCTGCCCACTGCTGGGCAGTCATCAGACTGACTGCTGGTTCCCAATATTCCCACCTCTTATTGTTATTAAAAAGGTGGGGGTTGGGTGTGGCAGGTTAGGGAATAAGGACATTGAGTACTCAAGACTGTTTCCTGCTGACTTGGGGGCATTGATTGTCTTTGGGGATCTGAGAAAGCTAGAGTGCTGCCACATCTTGGTAGCTGGTTGTTTCAATGCAGTCCTGACAGTATGGAGTTCTGGCATCTCTTTGAGACCTGGCAAGATGTTAGCAGAACAGAAGACAAGGTTGAGTTTTTTTTTCCCTTAGGTTCTAGTACTTAATGTGAGAAGTGTAAGGTGGGGGAGGGGCTCCCAAGGGGGTCCTAGGACAAGGGAAGGAAGTCTGAGGCCAGGAAAAAGTTGATTAATATTTATTTGGAGTGAATCTGACTTGTTTAAATGGATCCACTTCAGTTCCCTGGAACCTAAAGAATCCTTTGGGCTTGTGAAACATAAATATTAGACACATTAGCAGCATATTCATGTTAGAAATATTACCTTTACTTAGGAGTTACAAGTGTTTGATGGTTTGTGTCTCTAGATCCATGGCTTTTGGCTGTCATTCCTGTAACAACAGCTAATAGTTTAGATTAGAAGTTTTAGGTCAGCATGAGGACAGGAAGAAAAGCATGAAGTCACAGTCTGGCAGAGTGAGGTTACAGGAATGAATCCTTAATCTTCTAGAATAAGAGACAGTGTAGTTGATCTCGGTGTCCTCTGGAGCTTGAGGGAACAGGGTCCTGTTGTAGTTGCTGTATATGAGGGATTAATTTTGGGTGAAGAAGTAAAGGTTTGAGGTGGAATAAATGAATCCAGTGGGAAAGGCCCACAAGCTTAGCAGCCCTTGGAGAGACAAGGATTACCTTGAAGAGTCCCTGCCATTTAGGGGAAAGCGGTGAGGGGCATTGGTCTGGGGGAGAGAGAAGAACCTGGTCCCTGATGTTAATTGGAGATGTACAGAAGTTGGCCCAAGGTTGAGGCAGGGAGTGGTCAGTAAAGTTCCATAGGAAGGAATGGAGATGATGAAGTAAGGGTGTAAGCAGGTGGTCAGGGAGGTGTAACAGTTTGGGTGAGAGACCAGGTGTTAGAACTGGCCTCCCATACATAAGTTCAAAGGGTGAGTTGAGAAGGGGTCCTTTGCAGAGGGCCCTAAGTCTGAATAGAGCCAGAGGCAAGAGTATTACCCAGTCATGGTGACATTTTAACAAGAACACTTTTTAGTATGCTCTATCTTCCCTGAGGACTGGACATGATAGGATATATGGAAATGCCAAGGGATGTTTAGAGCTTTAGATAAGATTTATGAAATCTGAGAGGTGAACTCAGGACCATTGTCTAACTAAAGAGAAGCTAGGATTCCAAACTGTGGAACGATTTCCCTGAGAAGGGTGTCAGAGACTGTCTGAGCTTTCTTGTTAGTAGTTGGAAAAGCTTCCACCCACCCTGAGAGGGTATCAACTAATACTAGGAGATATTTGACCCATCTGACTGTAGGCATGTGGGTAAAGTCAAGTTGACAATCAGTCCCTGGCCTGGTGGGTAGGAAAAGGGAAGCTATGATACCTGGAGTTAGGATCTGACATCTGACAGGTTTTACAAGAGGCAGTGGTAGTTTTTAAGAACTCCAAGTCCTCAGGAGTCGGCTGGAGGTGAGCCTTGACAAAATGAGAAAGAGCCTTGCTATTAGGATGAAAGAGCTGGTGTAAATAGGACAGAATTTGTCGAGTATTAGGAGGCGACTATGAGAATATGGGTTGTAGTATCAGGACTCCCTGTGGTGGGTGTGGTGAGTATGGGCTTCTGAGGGCTGCAGCTTTAGCTGCTTCATCAGTCCAGTTGTTTCCCTTAGAGATAATGGAGTTGTCAATCTGATGAGACCTGCAGTGAATAATCCCTATAGCTTTGGGGAGGTGGGAGGCCTTTAACATGGCCATAACATAACCTGAGTTAGTTATGGATCCTCCTTTTTTAGTAAGCAGCACCTGCTCTTTCCAGATAGAGGCATGGGACAGGAGGATGTGAAAGGCATATTTGGAGTCTGTGTAAACATTTAAGGGTTGTCCCTGTGCTAACTGAAAGGCACGGGTAAGGACTATTAATTCAGACTGCTGGTTAGTAGTATGGGCAGGTAGTGCCTGTGTCTCTACCACCTCAGTATCTGACACTATGCCATAGCCTGCTCTATGGGTCCCCTTATATAAAAAGGAACTGCCATCTGTATGCAGGTATAGGTGGCCTGAGGTAGTGTGCCCTCCTCCTGTATGTGTGTAGGATGGGGCAATAGTTCCTCTAGGGTTTCAATGCAGGAATGAGATGGGGAATAGTTAGTATTATGTTGAGGCAGGAGATTTGAGATATTGAGGGGTGGGTAGGATTGGAAAGTAAGTGTGGCATCTTCTATTAGTGCCACCCGGAGGGACAGAACTCTAGAAGGAGGTAGAGTTTGTAAGCCTTTATAAGTTAAGAGATGGGACAGGTTATGATGTGAGAATACAGTGATGGGTGGCCCAAAGTTTAGTTTTTTGACTCACGAATGAGGTGCTCAGCAGCTGCTAAAGCACATATGCAGGGTGCCCATTCTTGGGCAGTTAAGTCTAGTTTCTTTGACAAATATGCTACAGGTACAAAGGAAGGTCCCAGCTGGTGGTCTAGAACTCCAAATGTGTATCCTTCCTTTCCTGCTATATATATATATATATATATATATATATATATATATATAGAGAGAGAGAGAGAGAGAGAGAGAGAAAGGATGAACTAGGTCTGGCAGGTAAAGAGCTGGGGCCTAGAGAAGAGCCTGTTTGAGTTTCTGGAAGGGCGTAGTAATGGGGTTAAGGAGAGGTTCGTGAAGGGAGCCAAGAGCTGCCTCATGCAGGGGGCAAGCAAGGAGAGAGTAAGAGGGGATCCAGGAGCAAAAGAAGCATGCTATTCCTAGAAAAGACAAACTTTCCTCTTTAGTAGAAGGAATGGCAAGAGACTGGATTAGGTTTTTTCTGTCTAAGGTAGTAAATAGCTATATGAGTTGGGCTTATGGTTAGTCCCAAGTAGGTGACCTGAGGAGTAGACAGCTAGACCTTGGAAGGTGAGACTCTGTAACCCCTGTTAGACAGGAAATTTAGAAGAGCAGAGGCATTAGTCTGGCTAACTTCTAAGGATTGGCTGCAAAGTAGAATATTGTCTACATATTGTCTAAGTTTGGATTAGGGGAGAGACAGAGAAAGCAGGTCAGAGGCCAGAGCTTTGCCAAATAGGTGTGGGCTGTCCCAGAATCCCTGAGGCAGGACAGTCAAGGTGAGCTGTGTGGAGACATGGGTATCAGGGTCAGTCCAGGTGAAAGCAAAGATATTTTGAGACTTAGTATCAAGGGGGATAGAGAAAAAGGCATCTTTGAGATCCAAAACTGAAAAATGAGATGTCCCTGAGGGGATAGTAGAAAGAAGTGTGTAAGGATTAGGTACCACAGGATGGAGAGGGACTACTACAGAGTTAATGAGTCAGAGGTCCTAAACCAGGCGATAGGTCCCATTAGTTTTTTTAACTGCTAGTATAGGGGTATTGAAGGGAGAGGAAGTAGGATGGAGCAACTTTTTTCTTAGGAGGTCAGAGATGATAGGTTTAAGTCCCCTAAGGCTCTGGAGTGGGAGTGGGTACTGGATTTGAGTGATGAACCTTGGTAAGTTCTGTAACTGAATGACAATGGGAGAATGGTGTCTAGCCACAGAAAGGTTTTTGGTGTCCCAGACGTCACTGTCTACCTCAGAGGCTGACAGAGGAAATGGCATATTAGAGCCAGTAGGGAGAGTGGCTAGGAGGAGGAGAGAAGCCACTGAAGAGTGTGAGGTTAGGCGAATGGGGGGAGCAAAAGAAATAGAAGCTCCTAGCTTAGCTAAAAGATCCATTCCCAGTAGGGGCACAGGACAAGTAGGTATAACTAGAAATGAATGAGTAAGGGGAATTCCCCTAAAAATACAACTGAGTGGTGGTGGGATCTGATGAGGTAGGTAAGGCTGTTCCCCCTACCAATGTTGGAAACCAGCAGTCTGCTGACCCTGCCCCAGCAATGGGCGGGATGCTCATGTCCATGTCATCACTATGTCAGGCTTTACCTGGCTGCACAGGGTACTCAGTTATGCATGTGCCAGCCCCCCCTTTTAAAGCAGACACCACGCACTCTGCTCTCTCTCTTCCCTGCTTTCAGTTGGCCACCAGCTACCCACCTTTCTCTCTCCTCTCTCAACAAACTCCACATGGACTCTGAGTCTCATGTTTGTGTTTCATAGGCAATAGCGGCAGCAAAAGAACAACAGGGAACATAGTGTATATGCACATATGTTGTGCATAGTGGCTGTATCTAATGGCTTATCCAGTCAGAACTCCAAGGACTAGCCACAACAGGTACCTGAATACTAACACTACTTATGTAGGATTGCTGCAGTGTACATCTTATTTTATGACTTTGTGGGTCAGATAGTACTCAGCTCAGCCTAGTTCACCTGGTAAGTAAGTGGCACACTGTCCAAGCTTCAGTTTTCAAATCCCAACTCTAGGTACAGACCTGGCTTTCAATGGAAGAACAGTAGTTTGCAGATTGTGGTAAAGCCTTATTTCAAAACCACAAGTTTTCCACCGTGATTCACATATAGGAGCCTGACACAAGCTCTCCAAACAGCCTCTCATCTGTCACAGTTCACTGAAAAGCAGCCTGGACCTGTTGAAAACCTTTCTTCTGTTCCAGGTAGGTCCCATTCAAAGTTAGCAGCTTTCAAATTCACTTAGAATATGTGCTAAATTAACACATTCAATGAGGAATGTGTTTTCTTTAGAATCCAAATAGTTCCACTGAGCATTACACTTCTTTCTTTGTGGTCAGATAAGCAGGCTCACACAAAGATGGAGAGCATAATATTATAGGAGGTGGAAGTTGGGATGTAGCCTCTGCTAAGTGTGAAGAGATTACATCAGGGGAAATAAACCCTTCATAATCTGGGGCTTAAAAGTTCACAACCTTGATAAGGTCTTTTCACGTGTCTGTATCCCAACATCCTCTGAGTCTGGTACTTGAATTATAATTGGAGTTCAGCCAATCATATGCAAATTTCACTTTGATTTTCTGAAACTTGATTTTATGGTGCTAGAAAGAAGATTCTTTTCCAGGCCATACTTGGGAAATTTAGATTGTGTCTGTGCCACTCAACTGTATCCCTCAGTTCATTCTTTGACACTGTATCTTGATATTCTGTAGGTTGCTTAATTATATCCCCCAATTCATTCATTTCCTTAATTAGTTTATACAGAAATGCTAGAAACAACCAGTTATCATCACTATTTTATTTATTTTTCTACAAATTGCAGAGTCCTTGAATTTTTTATTTTGGAAAAAAAATCAGAATTTTCTAAGCACAGGCATTCAGTATTCTCCATAATAACAAGAGAGCCCACAGTAACTATAGCTGCCTCAAGTTGACAATACCGCTCCAGATACTTATAAAATTCATACTTACTATTCCATTTCCCTAGAAACATTCCTGGTATCACAATTTGTATTAAAAGGGTTTCCCTAAGGAACATAACTAATGTCTTTATTTGAATATATTACAGGTTTTAGTCCAAGCAACGCAGCAATGACAGTCTCCTGTCAGAAAATTTTAGGATTCAGTAGTTATTCACTCCAAGATACTGGATGTAGAAATAGTTCAAGAGAACTGCCAGTTTTCTCAACATTGGAATACCAAAGGAATATGTTCTAACACCTCTGAAGGGATGGGTCAGAATAAATGAACTTGCAGTGAAAGTGGGGGCAAGCAGATGGAAGGCAATGCTCCCTTCTGCCATGTCCTGTGCAGGAGATCACTAGATGTGGCCTAGATTTAAGGTGATTCTACTATTCCCAAATAACAGAGCCAAGAAAAATCTTCCACAGGTGTAGCCAGCTGTTTGGGTTCCTTTCAAATGCACTCAAGTAGACACACACGTGGTATTACATCATCCTCATGGTTTCTGTATGTTTCAAGCCTTTAAGTTGTATTCATCTAGTAATACAAACTGTGTATATACATATACAGATATTACTAGCCAAAAATGGTTAAAATTGTGTCATTTGTTAGTGATGAGTATTGATGAGTCTACATAAAAAAGTGTCTTTTACCATTTGAATCATTTTAAATAATTTTATTTATTCTTTGTAAATTTTATTCACATATACAATCCATTTTGATAACAACCACCTCTTTCCTCTTCTACTAGTATTCATCAAGTCATCTTTCTCTGACTTCATATACATTTTATTAAGTATTATTTTCACTAGTCCCCTTTCTTCAATTAGTTCTGACCATGTACAAATGGTTGTGCTAGCATCCACTGGGGCACGGGCAACCTAAAGGCAGGCACATCCTGAAAGAAAAGGGACTCTCTCAGAAACCACCAGCTGCCAATCACTTCTCAGTAAGGAGTGGATCCACAGAAGCCCCTGCTCCCTGCATCCAAGCTGAAATTTTGTTTACTTTGAACTTGTGCAAGTCTTTTGAAGAAAATCATAATTGCTGTGAATTGTTGTGTGCATTGACCATCCCATACCAGAAGACTGTAATGAGTATGTTTTCCCTGATGCTGGTCTGGTTCCACTTCCATGCCAGACCCAAATAACATGCAGAGACTCTGTATTTGATATAATGCTGTTGCCAGGTACTAGTTTCTTATCGGCTAGCTCTTTCTTAATGATTAACCCATTTTTACTATTTTAAGTATTTCCACATGGCTCATCTTACCGGGCAGCCCAGCATGCTGTTCTCTCCTGGTCCCTCCATGTTGACTCTTCATAACTACTTCCTCTTCCTTCTAATCTCCTAGCCCTGCCTATCTTGCTTATCTATTGACCAACAGTGCTTTATTCATTAACTAGTATGAGAAACATATTTACAGAATAACATCTCCCATCAGAAGACAGTATTTCATGTCTCTTCCTCATTTTTCTTGTCTCATATTCTCTCTAACCACCCTTCTCTGAGTTGTGTTTGAGTGAATGTTGATATAGACTACACATCTGTGTCTAAAAGCTCACAATTCCTTGTGTGCAGCACTTTGAACAATTATGAGTCTCTGGATTAGCTTCTGTGCCTTGATAAAAGAAAAATAAAAGCTGTCTAATCAAGGTTGAAAGCATTACAAATCTACAGAAATAAGCATACATAGTAAGAAAGAAATTTGAAAACATAATAATTTACTAAAGCAATATAATAGAGTCCCCTTGACATTTTGATTGCCCTACCCACAATCTTTTGACCAGAATACAATACAAGATATGAATCTTCTCTTGATCCAATCAGAATGTGGGAAATTATTTATGATGCCACTATTTAACCAATTTGAACAAATTGCCTGATTAGTTCCTCTCGTGGCATGAAGGGTAGAATGATGGGTAAGTTCTTTGATTTTTTTCTTTTATTCTCCAGAAACCCCCAAAGTGTTACTTCTATGGTTGAGATGACTAATGATAAAAATCAGAATAATCACATTTATTCTACAAGATCAATTTATGGCTCATTTAGATGATGTTTACAAAATACTTAGCAAATGATGAAAAATGCTTAGTAAAATGAGTATGATATTGTCAATGTTTATAAATTAATCTTACTATATCATGTTGCTAAAAAAAAACCTATCACACTAGCCAAAGTTTTGGTAGTACCTAAAAATACATCTTTATTATGATTTTAAGTTCAAGTAGTGATTAGTAAGTAATAGTAGAGGTGACTGTTCCAAATGTATCCACATAGAAAATCAAAACAATTAAACTTCACACACAAGGAGTATTGCTAAAGATTTATGAAATTTCATAGAGTGTCATGGAGGACTGGAAGTGTAGCTCAGTTAATAGATTGTTTACATAACATTAAAAAACTCAATATATAAAATAAGTAAAATAATAAATGTATATAAAAAATCTTGGGTTTCATCATACCATAAAAGTGAACAAGTGGTGCATATCTGTAGCATGGGTGATGAAGAAAGGAAGACCAGAAGGTTGCAGATATTATTAAATACAGAGTAAGCTCAAAGTGAGCTAAAAATGCATGAGATTCTGTCTCAAAAGTTAGTGCATGTAAATTATTAATATAATAAATTATTTATCCCCTGTAAAGCCTCATCATCCTATCAGAACAAACATGAATTTTAAACTTAAATTTCATTGAGCAAAAAATCTAATTGCACTATCATGTCTTGATTTTAGTAAGTTTAGCTATTAGCTTAAATCCAATATTATTTGCAATATGTATCTCTGAGTTTTTAAAATAGAGTGGTTTTATAAAAAGTGGTTTCTATACATAATATTAAATATCATTTTATTCATTTTATTATTTTACATTGAACTAGGAAATCAACAGACTTTTGCTTAATTGCCTTTCAGAAATTTTCAAAACTGTGAACCCCTGAGATGGGAAAGAAATCAGGTACACAAGGGAATCTGAGCAGAAATAAGTTGCCTATATCCACCTGGTAGTCTTCTGTTGTTTGTGACTGCAAGAGTTGCAGGTAAGTGTTCTACCTTAGGTGGTGACAGTAGAACCTTTCTGGTGTCATCGGTTATCTTTTATGATAACCTATGAAATACATAGGGATCTGGAGCACAGGATATGAGAAGTCCTTAAGAAATATTTTTGAACACATACATGTTTCAAACATATACTACCTCTTAGGTTTATCCTCTTGTCTCTAGGTTAATATATCCAGCCTAAGAAAGCAACAGAACCCAGCAGAAAATGATATCCTGATGAAAAGGAGTTGCTTTCTGATTAAGTAGCAGGCCTCAAAAGAAACAAAATTTTCCTCTTCAATAATAATTAAACCTCAATATGTTAATTTGTGAAAACATTATCATTAATATTTCAGAGCATAGAATATGAATACCCTAAGGAAGAAATTAAATACCACATGTGAATACTAGCTGTGCTTGACTCAGAGAAAATTGTTCTAAATGATCAATTATGGGTTTTATTTAAAAAACAAGTAAATATTATCATGAGAATCCAAAATTTCAAGAGTTTTATTTCCAACAGAAAATCTTTGTGGAGTTATAAATTGTGCTAAAACTACTTATACTTTTGATTAATTTTTCACAATAAATGACAAATAATTTCAGAATGGAGAGGTAAAATAGTGAACTTTATGGGATATTAAGTAATTGTTGTTGGTCAGATGAAAACAGATCAGACATAAATAGAAAAAGGTCAGGTGGAAGGTTGCAGTGGATTGCTTAAAAATGCATTTTAAAAAGTCATTTGAGAATATCTTAAAAACTGTGACAAAAAAGTTATACCTATAAAAGTACAAGAAGCACAAGCATTCTAACAACAGCTAGAAACAACTAGTAATGCATTGAACATATCCTAATCAAGGAGATAAAGAGGCTAATGAATGAAATGGAGAGAATTGTAGTAGTTCTGATTAGAGAGGTAATAATGGCCAAGCACACACATATTGCCACAGTACCTCTGTGAGGATTATGAACATTTCAAAGAATAGGTTGAAGAAATATTCAAATGTTTATTAGAACAAAAGAACACTATGATAAACTGACATTTACACATTACCACTCTGGATGCTATTAGCAAACAATTCTCCTTTTCTATCTTCTAAGGTGAGAATCATAATTCCTTTTTTACCTTTAAAAAGATTGCTTGTGGTTATAGCCATTTATAACCAAGCCCATTTAAATGAAAACAAACATTTATAAACAATATTTGGGAATTTGGGCATCGTTCTTTCCAAACTACTTCCTACTGGTAGAGGGTGCTGTCATGGGGGTCCAAAGAAGATGCAGAAATCTTGGCTGTAGTCTGCAAGCCTGGCTTGTCCCAACTGTTTTGAATGTTGGATCACCTGGGGCGCTGTTTCAGGGGGTCTGCCTTGATCAAACCACATTAGTCTGGAAGAAATCCACAGCTTTTCATTTTCTGTGGAAACAAAAATAGATATCCTTTTCCCCAGTAACTTGTCCTTAGGCTTAAATTTTGGAGTCAAAGCATTTTTAAAATATATAAATTGAATTAATCCAGCAGCATTTATTTTATCAGTAGTTGTTATTTTCTCAGCAATCAAATAATTTAAAGACAACAGAATCGCATATAGTATCCAAAATTTCTCTGTGCTTTTCATCTTTACATGGCTTTTTTATTACTCTATTTCTTCTATTTCTATTTTTACATATTTTGAGACAGGGTTTCTTTGTGTAACTTTTATTTGTCCTGGAATTCACCGTATACCAGGTTCACTTTGAAATCACAGAGATCTGTTTGCCTCTGCCTCCTGAATGCTGGGATTAATAGTGTACACCACCACATCCATCCATTCTACTTCCTTTTTTCTTTTTTAAACCATGTATCCTGTTTCTTTTTCTCTCCCAAGCCAGCATATTTTTTAAAAGACAGTGTAAACCTTCCTTGCAGCTCGTACACACCAATGAATTGTTAGCAGAGCTCTTTAAAAAGCAAGGCGTTTTTTTTCCTCTTATGCTAATTTTGGAAACCTCCCTTAAAGGAGCTGCACAAATCTCTGTCTACAGCAAAACAAATCCAACCAAGAAAATGCTGCTACCAAGAAGTCTTGCTAGTCTCTGTTCCTTTGTTTCTAAAATCCCTTTTTAAGCTTTTATTAGTTTTAAGTGAAAGTTCTTATAGCCAAGTTGGGCGCCATCTGTTGCTTGTTTTCTGCCAGCTCCCCCCCCCCCCACTGGTCTGGGCCCACAGCCACGCCAGCCCCAAATAACACACCGAGACTCTGTATGTGATACAATCCCGTTGGCCAGTTACCATTATTATTTATGAGCTAGCTCTGTCTTAATTATTAACTCATTTCTACTTATCTAAGTATTTCCATGTGGTCATCTTATCTGAGTGCGGCTGGCCCAGCATCTTGCTATCTTGCTTCTTCCATGCTCTACAGGTGTCTCTCCTTTTTTTTTCTCTCTTTTTTTTCTCTTTTTTTTTTCTCTCTTTTTGTTCTCTCTTTTTTTTTTCTCTGCTTCTCTATTCTTCCCTTGACTTGGTTTTCTTGGTCCTTCATGCTCTCCTTTCCTCACCTTTTCTTCCTATATCCCTCCACCATTTCCCTGGGCTCCCAATTTGCTTGGGAGATATTGTCCCTTTCCCTTTCCCTGGAGGACCATCTATGTCTATCTCCATTGGGGTCCACCTTCTTTCCTAAAGTCTCTGGGTTTGTGGATTATAGGCTGTTAATACTTTACTCTATGTCTAATATGTGTACTTATGTGTGAGTACATAGCATGTTTGTCCTTTTGTGACTGGGTCGCCTCACTGGGGATAGTTTGTTCACTTCCATCCACTTGCCTGGAGATTTCAAGATTTCATTGTTTTTTGTTTTCCACTACGTAGTACTCCAATGTGTAAATGTACCACATTTTTTCAATTCATTCTTGGGTTGAGAGGCATATAGTTTGTTTCCATATACTGGCTATTAGAAATAATGCTGCTATGAACATGTATAAATATTTTGTGATTTTATTTTTGATGTTTTCATTTCTCCTTTTGTCTGTTTTATTCTGAATTATTTTTGACTGTTTTCAAAAGAAAATCATGAAGAAGATGTGGAATCAGATGTGTGAGGAGGTAGAAAGGAAAAAAAGAAGAAATGAGGGAGGGGAAAGGTTTTTCAAAACTTAGAATGAAAAAAAATTGTTTTCAAGAAAAAGGGAAGTAGGTTTCCCAAATGCTAAACAATTTTCTCCAATAGAAGAGAATGTACTCCCTTATCTTCCACACTGAAACCATGCCTCAGCTGACTAACATTTACTTCCTTAATGTTTTAAAATTATGTATTAAAAACTCTCATATTTTCACTTTGCCTTAGGTTGTGTGGAAATATAAATATGATTGGGGTGTTTTTCAAATAATGGGTGCTTAACATGTTTTAATGGGAGGGCACTCACAGATTAGTACCTTTGTATTTAATATCTACAAACAAAAAAATCCTCTACAGAAAATTGAAGGACAACTTCAATGTAATATTTTACCAAACTGTCTGAAAACGAGGAAAAGTTTCAATGTACAAATGGATCATTTACTATAGTGTTTGAACTGAGTAAAATAATACAATTGATTAGCATTTTATTCATTGCTATGGTTCTTGCTGCTGTAGTGTAGTATACAATACAGTTTCTAACAAATATTTCTACAATGAACTGGTATTCAATTGGCATTATGTCTTATAGCTACCTGCTGAAACTGCTGCTTACTCCTAAACTACATCACATTATTCAAGACAAAATCTACTGGCAGATAGACTCTTTCAAGCATACTGCACTATCCCATAACTGAAAAGAAAGAGTAAAACTGAAACTGAACATTCATTCTCATGGTCTCTAGCCCACCAGGAATTTTTAATCAAGTGTCAGTTAAAACATGCTTGTGAAACAATAGGCATAAAAATGTCAGAATGTATCAAACTAAGTACTCCAATTGAGAATAATATATCAGGATACATCTTACTCAAAATAGAATGACTTACGAAGATGTTACCCTTAAGGAATGGCTTAAAAAATGAGATTTATTAAGATGTTTCTAGCCCCATAGCATCACTCTCCTACTTTCCTGACTGCAGGAAAATAAATTAGATCTTCTGGCACTTCAAAACCAATACCAAGAAAAGAAAACATGTCTGGGAAGAAAACTGCAGAACAATAACTAAATTCACAAGAATATTACAGATTTTGTTCTCTTAATTTCCCCTGAGAAAAATGTGAATAATTATGGTATAACATTAGAGAAAATTTAACGTTGTAGGTAAGGAACACATACATGTCTCATCAAATGAGACTTGCTTGAGAAGCTGTGTACATGTGTATAAAAAAATACACATGTTTAGAGCCCAAAAAGTCCTATGCTAATAACAGCCAAGGCCATAGACTGACCACCTTGCTTTGCTAAGCTTGTCTATCTATGCTTACCTTTATTTAGAAAGGTCAATTCCAAAAAGTGACACATTTCCCCTGCTCTCTGATGCATGGCCTGTGTCTATTGGACTCAATATACACATTTCCTCAACAGTCCTTTGAGACTTTATCCACATAGCAATACAGGAATATGTGTCTGCCTCCAAAGACTTAATTAGAGTCCATCAGGAATTTGAGGGTACTGAGCTAATTAGGTTGTGATGAATTCTCCAATACACTTTAAAAACTGATACAATGTCTCTATGTCTTAATAAATCATCGAGTATGTCTGCAAACAGAATCTTAAAGTTTGGTAATTCAGCATGCCTTTCTTTTTGTTTTGTTTTTTTGTTTGTTTGTTTGTTTGTTTGTTTTACTGGTAGTCTGTGAAGGAGATATTTATTTATTTATTTATTTATTTATTGCCTTTTTATGTTTGGAATGTGGAAAATAGCTTTTTTCCCTTCATTTGTTTTATTAATAATATAATTTAAAAATTTTACATGGGGATCCCAGTTTCCTCTCCCTTCCTCCCTCCAACCCTCCCTCCTTACCTTCCTCCCTCCCTTCCTCTTACCCTCTTTCTATTCCTGGTGCACAAAAGGACCTTATGGACATATCACCCATGAAGGGCTACCCCCTTAACCTAGAGACAGGAGAGAAGTCCTAGTCCCTACTTCAAATGACTTGACAGATTTATATGATGAACCTGGAAAGCATAGCCCTACAAGTGGAATGGGGGTGGGGGGATGGGAGGGGAGGGTGGCCAGGGTGCATGTCAGCATGCCTTTCTTAGACTTATGTTCTTCTCAATATCCAGGCTACAAAACATTGTCTTGTCCAATTAGAAACCCAGATCCATTGGAGGAAAGACAAGGAAACAAATACAGGGAGGGGGGCAAATAGAAGATAGGGGAAGGGAAAGGGAGAGAACAGAGGGAATGGGAGAGGAGGAAAACAAAGCTAAAGTTGAAAATAGAGAATCAACTTGTCAGAAAACATAGAGGAAAAAGTTGATGTCCTATTGCAGTGCTAGGGTGACCCTGAGATTTGCAGATCTCCATTGGGGTCCTTCCCTCAGAGGTTGGAGGTCTTGGGACTCAGAAAATAAGGAAAGAAAAGATTATAAGAGTTGGAGAGAAAGGATGGCACCAGAAGAACATGATCCACTGAGGATGGCTACATGGACCTCACGGAGACTGAAACAGCAAGCATAGGGCCTGAATAAATCTGCACCCAGTCCTCTGCATGTTTGTTATGGCTTTTAGCTTGATGTTTTTGTGAAAATCCTAACAGTGGGAGCAGGTGTATCTTTGACTCTTTTGCCTGCTGTTGAGAGTTTTTATTTTTTTTTCTCCTATTGGGTTGCTTTCTTTGGCCTTCATATGAGGGTATTTGACTTGTCTAATTGTATCTTGTTTTATACTGAAAAAAAGAGGGGAAAGAAGAAAGAAATGCTACAGAAGAACTAGAGATGCTAGACATAATTAAAGTACAACATATTCATATTTATAGGTGACACACTGAAACATATAAGCATGAACTAATAACATTATTGAAAAAGATTATGGAAGAAGCAACCTGTTATCAACTTGAGGTTAAATGTCTACTGTCTTGGGGTTTCTTTCTCTGTGCTAAAACACCATGACCAAAAGCAACATGGTGAGGAAATGGCATAATTCACCTCACAGCTAATAAGTCCAACACTGAGGGAAGCCAGGACAGGAACTCAGACCAAGACTTGGAGGCACAGAACTGAAATAGATCCCATGAAGGAGTGTTTCTTCCTGACTTGTTTCCTCTGGCTTTCTCAGACTACTGTCTGAACGTGCCTGCCCTCACCAGCAAGGAAGACGTGACTCTGGGTAGATCTTCTTCATGCAGTTTTAATCAGGATCCTTTAAACATGTTGCTTCTGGCCCACAGGGAGAGAGAGGGGGGGGACCCCTGCACAGGCTTAAATACCCTTGAGGTAACCAACCCCAGTGAGTCACATGGACCCTGCAGATAGGCTACTCTAATGCAGAAGCAGAAAGGCTGAACAGACTTAACCAATTAAGGGTTTGTTTAGCCAGAGAGCCTTTACCAGCTGGAAGGTGTAAGGAGGAAGCCAGCGCCACTTTAAGGCGTGGCACTTCGCAGCTCTCTACAACTGTCTTTCTTCTTTTTCTTTTTTAATTATATATATATAATTAAAACTACCTACTACTTCTCCTCCTATTTACTTCCCCCTCAGCTGCCTCCCCTCTACCCCAAAATAATTCTACTCCTCCTTTGCTTCTGTTCAGAAAAGGGGTAGGATTCTCATGGGTTTCCACAAAGCATGACATATCAAGTTGCAGTAAAACTGAGTTACTGACCCTTGCCCAAAATCCCATTGGCCCACTCCTTGCTGTCCTGCTCCACAAGAGCAGACTTCCACCAAGCAGCTCCAGGCCACATAAGCCAGTGACCTGCCTGCCAGAAGAACTCTCCCATCCTTGGATACTGTCTCCTTTTACCCTTTTCCAGGCCCACACCATCCCAGCTTGGCCATGGCCCTGCTTCTGCAAGACTCTGTCCTTAGCCCCAGTGGCCATCCACCACTGAGGTGCAAATAATAGCAGCCACAACCTGTTCTGTGCCTAGCCCCCTCCCATCTCAGCACCAGCACCACTGTTGGACCCTAGCCTAATTCCAGAGGAATCCTACTGCTCTGCTGCAGCCCTCCTTGGTTTCTGCTCCCTGAAAATCCATACCACCACCCAATCCCTCCTACCTTGGTATCTTCCCCATGAGTAGATCTTCCCAGAGCTCCAGCAGACTCTATAGGCCTAGACATAGTCCATACCAGTTGGAAGGACAGTCCCAGAATCTCTACTGAAGTCATGGGTGGTCCCTTGGTACCCCAGAAGAAGACTTGGTCTTTATTGGAAGCCAGGCCAGAACTAGATAACAAAGAATATTTTTGGCTTTACCAGAGGTCAGACTGGATCAAGGGATATAAGGCCCCCCAAAACCCATTAGAGACAATTTACTGGACCTATAGACTCACCAGTCACCAGAACCCTTAGACACGTAAGACAGAAGAGCAGAAAGGAAATAAAAACCAAGGAACAAAAAACACCCACACAACAGAGACAAACACAGAAATCAACACTTAGACATAGTCATGCCAAATCCAGATGCCTAAATGCCTGAATAAGAACAACAGTAACAGAAAGGGCGATATGTCATCACCAAAACCCAAATACCCTAGAACAACAAGACCACAACATTACAATACAGCTGAAACACAAGACAACAATCTTTAAAATAACTTTATGAAGATTATTTGACAGATACATATATTAATCTCATTTATTGACATATAGTATAGATGCAGGTATAATGAGAATGTAAAATATTTGTGTATTTATTATAATTCTTCTTTCTGACCTTCCCCTGTATTTTATTGCTTTTTATTTATTTAAATTAGAAACAATCTTATTTTATATATCAATCCCAGATCCCTCTCCCTCCCATTCTCCCATGCCCCTCCCCACTACTGACTCCCATTCCATCCCTCTTCTCCTCCATAGAAATTGTCAGGCCTTCTATGAGAGATTCTAGTTATAAGATAGCACATGAAAAATAAAAATAAAAAGAAAGGAGAAAGAAATAAAATTTCTGATAAGATGTAACTATCCAAATAATTTAAAGGACATATACATAAAACATATATGATAGTGTACCTGAGAGTTCTCCTGGCTCTTGATCTTTGTCTTTAGGATGGTAAATCATCTACTTAGGCTCCCAGAGTTCTATACGCTCTTGACTTTTCCTGCCACTTTCCCAGATGACAACAATATTAAACCTGTAAAAACTGAATCTTTCTGCTGGGAGGAGCTAAGAAAAGGTACCCAGATGGAGGAAAACAAAATGATTTTCATTTCAAATTTATGGACACTGCTTCACGAACTTTCACCTCCTTGCCTTGGATTTATTTGAATTTCTGTGTGCGTGCTCCAAACAACTCATAGAAAAAAAAAAATCTATGAATAAAAAAGCTAATATTTAATTTAAAAAAGAAAAGAGATAACTAAAACAAATTTTGAAATACCAATATCTTTCATACTTGTTAGAGTAATTGAAATTTAAAAGTCAAAGAAAAGAAGTGTTGGTGAGGGTTTGAATGGGTGAGGAGCCCTGTAAAACAGTGATGGGAATATAAACTATAATCGTTATGACAGTATAAAGATACATCAAAATATTGAGGTTAAATTATTAATAAACCCAACAATATCACTTTAACTATATGTTCAGTGTAAATAAAATCCATATCTCAATAGATATTGGACTTTTGTGTTAATTTCAATATTATCAGAAGAACAAAGGCAGAGCTCTTGTGCCTGCAGAGCATTTTCTTCAAGGCACTGTACACACACACACACACACACACACACACACACACACACACACACACACACGCACGCATGCACACTTCAGATTTCCAAAATAACATAGTAAATCTTACCATTTTCAGCAAGAACAATGACACTAGGGGATATTGCCATATGAATTTATCTGGGTGCAAAAAGGCACATACTGCATAAACTCAGGTATATATGGGGTAAAATGAATAAAACAAAGTCTAGGTTATAGTATCAATTTTTGAAACTTGTCATGGCAAGGAAAGAATAGATTTTTGGACAAAGAAATAACAATTTGGCTTTAAAGATGAAACATTTGAAGTGTGTTTAGCATAAATCATGCTAAAAAAATTCCAGTTAGATTGTTGAAATGGGCTGTGGGGATTATAAGTATTCTCACAAAATGCATAAATAGCATATAAGTGGTGGTTATATGAATTAACATCGTGTTAAGACATTCAGAATATGTACCAAAACATTATATTATTCACTATAAGCTTATATAATTTTAGACATAAAATATACTTCAGTAAAGTAAGTAAAAGTAGAGGTTTTGAGAGGGTAAAATCACTATCTCTGTGCTTTAACAAGAGCAAGACTGGAATGATTATCATGGAAAGCTTATTATAATTCTTACATGACAATATTATGTAGCCTTTCCAGCAATACTGTTGTAGAGTTGATGTATAGATAGAACAAGTCATTTATTATTATATTGATACTTTTTCCTTGTTAGATATCTATTTTTTCTTTTTCTTTTTTCTTTTTTCAATCCCAGTTCGCTGTCCCTCCCTCCCAAGTCCCCAACCACCCTCCCATTCAATCACCCCCACCCCTGACTCCACAGAGAGGGTGATGCCTTCCAGTAGGGATCATCAACATCTGTCAAGTCATTTGAAGTAGAGACTAGGCCCTCCCTCTTTCCTATAGGCTAAGAGATCCCTCCATGGAGAATGTGCTCCCAAAGTCCTTTCGTGCACCAGGGATACATCATGTTTCCACTGTCAGAGGTCCCTTAGACTGCCCAGGCCTTCTAACTCAGACCTATGTTCAGGGGGTCTGAGTCAGTCTCATTCTGGTTTTCCAGCTATCAGTCTGGGGATCCATAAGCTCCCCCTTGTTCGGGTCAGCTGTGGGTTTCTGTAGCCTGCTCTTGTCCCCTTTTCTTTTCTTTCCTTTCCTTTTCTTTTCTTTTCACAGAAAACATCATTTTATTATTTCTTGGGAGTATAGGGATTTGACCCTCTTTATTTTGGTTTTCTCCAAAAGAATGCGTGTGTTGCACTATGGGAGCTAGTGTGTGCTGTGTAAGTCTTCCACCTCTGAGTTCTGAACCTATAGCCTGTCTTACTTTCTGAAAAGTAACTTGAGACTAGATGGCAAAAGATGAATACAGGTATCCACTGTTTCCTATGCAAATGATATGTCTAATGGTGAAAAAGTCTTCCTCAGAGCTTCAGTTGCCTTACTTAGTGTTGTGGTCTTAACATGGGTGTTTTTGTGGGACTCCTAACAGTAGGAGCGGGTGTGGTTTTTGATCTTTTGTCTTCTCTTGGAATTCATTTATTCCTGCAATCTTCTCGTTCACTTTTATTTTTTGTATATGCATAAACATTATTTCTATGTAATTAATTATGTTATATGCAACTTTATAAATTTCAACAAATGTCTAAAACAGTGAAACCACCAATATAATAAAGGCAATGAACATAATAAAAATATACAAGGTTTTCTAATTCCCAAGCACCATTAATTTATCAAAATATTAAATTATAATAATTCCAACTCAAAAATAACAATACTATATCACTCTGACTATATTTGTTTATATATTTATGCATATAAGAAAATACAGGCTAAAAAGAGGTATATAGCAATAAACAGTTTTTGAAAAAATATTTTTTATAAATGTTTTGATTTTTGAAATTTTTGACCATCTAGACTTAGCCTCAATGATTCTTCAGCATGTTTAATTTGTTTAAGCTATAGAATATGGGAATTCACATTAGAACCACCACAGTATGGAACACAACCAGGCAGAACAACCCAGGCATTAATAAGTCAACATTAATTTCATTTTGCAAGTAGAGGGACATAAAACTGATATCTACAAATAAACAGGCTTTATGCTTAAGATTGCTAGAAGACAGAGCCTAAACTCTCTACATTATATCAAGCTAATATGGAATGTTAAGGTCTCATTTGTATCCCCATACCTCCATTATGGAATTCAAAGAGAATAAAAACATATTAAAAAGGCCTGCTTTGACCTATAGGGATCATAATCCCAGGTCTGTCCTGCAAGGCTCATCTTTTCAACAGATCTATTCTGGTGACAGCAATGAATACATGTTTCTCACTTCCAAAAACTTTGCCAACATGTTGTGTTTCCTATAATTTTTTAACTTTTACTGTATGTCAAGTGCTATGCTTTGTACGTAATAGTGAATTCAGTAATTACATATCTAAACTGACCTGTGGCTGAAGAATATCTTTCCTAGCAAATAAAACTAAAATGTAAGAACTAAAGCAAACTGTTCTGGTGTGTTTTACTCCAATCCAATGAGGATATTATGAATGCTGAATACTCTTGTGAAGAAGCTGGAAGATTCCTGGGATCCCAAATCAAGGCTGAAGTAGGGTTGGGAATACTAAACTTAGACTAAAAATACACTCTGCTCCTTCTGCTATGGTAAATTATACCAAGGCATCTCCAGTCACGATGATCATTCTCCTATTTTTCGATATCTTGATGTTCCTCACAACTTGAAGAGCAGAAAATATAACTCCAGGATCCATATCTCTCAGCCAAGCCTACCCTTCTCTCATGAGAGTAGCTGATAATCTAGCAAGTTGATAATCTAGCAAGATGGCAGAACCACAGTTCTAAAATGAAGTACTCTGGGATATAGTTTGCAGGCTGCATTTGCCACAGAGAATAGGAACAACTATTTACACAGGCCCACTGGATCTATGACACAAACAACTTTAAGAGTCAAAATACTTTCACTGGATGCCTATTATGCTTAGAATTTATCTTAAACATTATTGTTGCTCATAAATATGTGATATGAAAGGAGATGAAGAGTTGAAGATGTTGGTCATGGGATACCACACTTTACTCCCCAAATGTTTTCACTCTCTTTCTATGTTCTTTTTTTTTTTTTTCCTGTAGAACACTCAACAAATAATCAGGCACAAAACTACTAAATCGTCTAGTTTTCTGTCCCTCCTCACTAGGGAGGACTCCAGTCCCAGAAGAGCATGCTTCATTAATTATTTTTGTTTTTTACTGTTTGCTGTCCTATGTCTTTCACAAAGTTCATGAATCACATTTCCTGAGAGGATGAATTGATAGACTGGAGAAGAATTTCAATCAAATCCACATTGCAGTCCTGCCTAATCATGCCATAAGCCCAAATTTTGTTTTATATTTTTCCATATCTATTGTCATTATCAAATGTCTGAGTACCCTGTAGTCTCCAGAACTACTACCATAAAATTCAAAGAGTAGCTTATAGAATTCAGATGACCACCTTGACAAGAGGACTTTTTTTTTCAGATACAGGGTGGTTATGAAGTTCTTGTTGAGCATCACACTTTCTGAAGAACTATTAGTTTTCTACTTCAGAGTTGGCCACAATGAGAAAGAGAATTGGAAATGCAAAGATTTGTCAAAATCCCAGGTATTTCTCTAGCACTCAGCTAACCTTGCATATATCTCACTTGTAAAGTTAAAATGATTTTGATTTTGGGACTAGTGTACATTTGACAGGACAAATTAAGCTACTATTCCTCGGATAGCACAGTCCATCATGGATTTTTATGAAACAGGGACTCTCACTGGACTTGATTTCATCAAATGGGTTAGATTGGTTGCACATCAAACCCTAGGAATCACCTATCTACATCATCCCAAGTGAGATTACAGAAATGTTCCACCAATCCAACTTTTTTACATGGGTACTGGTGATTAATTTCAGGTCTTATGTCTACAAGGAAAGGACTTTACCAACTAATCCATCTTCACTTCCAGATTATTGTCTTTAACTTATTTAAAAACTCTTCATGCAATGTATTTTGATCATATCCTTCCCTTCCCACAAATCCTCCCACCCCCTCCCACCCAACTTCATGTTTTTTTTTTGCTCTCTTGCTCTTGCTCTCACTCCTGCTCACTTGTTCTCTGAGAAAAAATGTAAAACAAGACAAACTAACTTACAAACAAAAAACAAATAAAACACAAAAAGTATACAAAAGGATGAAATCCTTATTGTATTGGTCAATACAATGCATGGAGCTTGCCATAGAATGTAGTTGATGCACACCATTGGAGAAAATTAGTTTTATTTTCACAGTCAGTATCAATTAAAAATAGATTCTTGATTAGAAGTAGGACTTGGTGTCCATTTGCTACCCTTTCTCCATTTTATGGGTTTGTTTGGTTTGAATTTATGCAGGTCTTATGCATGCTGCATAGCCACTATGAGTTCACATGTACATCAGCTACATTGTGTCTTGATACTACTTTATGGTGACATCTACCACCTCTAGCAATTGTAATCCTATATTACCTCATTTGCATAGATACCAATGAAAAAGTTTGATAAAGACATCCCAACCAGAATGAGTACTCCAAAGTCTCTTACTCTCTGCACATTGTCCTGTTGTGAGTGTCTGT
The DNA here is from genome assembly GCA_030556225.1 of Cricetiscus sungorus. NCBI lineage: Eukaryota > Metazoa > Chordata > Mammalia > Rodentia > Cricetidae > Cricetiscus > Cricetiscus sungorus. Next base: position 25,824,934 of record JANBXA010000372.1, on the reverse strand, counting down.
ACAGAATCCATATTATTTTGTGTGCTTCTTATTTGGTTTTGTTTTGGCAATTTTTCTCTTATTAGTGTGCTTGATTGCTCTGATTTTAACTTTTTGTTTTTAAAGTTTTGAGATGGAGAACATGAATTTGTATAGTTATAGAGAAGTAAGGCTCTGAGGGAAATTGGAGTGGAGAAAGAATATGATCAAAATATATTGTATAAAATTGCTTATTATATAAAAGGTTATGAGACTTGATTCAGATACTTAAGTACTCAAGGTAAAAAAAATACCACTGGACTATATCCCAAGCCTTGGTGTATGCAAACATACTGTGAACTATAAGTAAAATGAAGAGAGAAGAGACTACAATATCTTAAATACAATCTTGTACAGAGTGTTGATTTTAGTGTCTCACAAATTGTGTTGCATATCCTACCTTTGCTCCACATTATCCAAACAAGTTTCTTATAATGTTGCTGAAGTTCTGAAGTGAGGTAATGATGGTGACAAGGATGCTCAAAATCATTGCAAAGCACTGTGTTCTGATTATTTAAACAATATAAATTTGTTTTCTTATAGTATTAGAGGAAGACTATCCAAGATAAAATCACTCTTAAAGTCAAGTGAGGACTTCAGGGTTTACAAATATATTTTTTTTTCAATTTTTACAATTTATTTTCTTCTACTTATGTATAATAATTATACACGGTAATAGAATATAGCATGGCATTTCACAGTGCTGATAAGACAGGGTAATTTGGTATGTATTAGTCAGTGTTCTCTAAGCAAAACAACTGATAGAATGAATATACATAAATACATATATATGTATATATATGTAAGGGATTTATTAGATTGTCTTATAGTCTGTGGCCTAAGTAGTTCAACAATGGCTATATCCATCCTGATGGAAAGGTCAAGGAATCCAGGAGTTTTTCAGTCCATAATACTGGATGTCACAACCTGGTGCTAGAGTCCCAAGAAAATCCTAGAGATCAGTTGTCAATCACATTGTAGTCCTGATGGAATAAATTCTAACAGCACTGAAGGACTAGCTCAAGATACTGGGTCAGGAAAAACAAGGGCAAACTGGTAGAAAGCACAAGCTTTCTCCTGCCACATACTTTTCTGTAGGTTATCATCAATGGAGTGGCCCAGACTTAGGATAGATCTTCCAATATCAAATCATCCAGATTTAAGGTGCTTTCCTACATCCAATAATTCAGCTGAAAAAAAAATCCTCACAGATGTGCCCATGTCCTTGATTTTTAGTTTGTTTGTTTGGTTGGTGTAGGGTTTTGTTTGTTTGTTTGATTGGTTGGTTGGTTGGTTTTATTATTTTTTAAGAATTTTTCAAACTAGTATATCTTTTTATTAAAAATATTTCCTTTTAATGTAATCCTCTTTCATACAATACATCACAACTGCAGTTATCCTCCCTCAACTACTCCATCCCCCCACCACCTCCCCTCACCCCCACATCTACTTCTCCTACATTTCCCTCCAGAATACAGCAACCTTGTCAGGGATATTAACCAAACACTAAATAACAAGCTCCAATAAGCATATGTATAAACTCTCATATCAGGGCTGGGTGAGGGAACCAAGTAGGAGGAAGAGGGTTCTAAGAGCAGGCAAAAGAGTCAGAAACAGCCCTCACTTCCTCTGTTTAGAGTCTCAAACAAACAAACAAGCAAGCAAACACCAAACCAAAAATTAACATATATTCAGAATATCTAATGCATATCCTTGGAGAAGATTAGCCTTTACAAGCCTGCCCCCTGTCAACTTGACATACAATAATTTTTTTGATACCAGGTTTAAACTCCAAATAGAAAGAATAAACAAATAATCGTGATTATGATTATGCCTGACATGGTATAACTGCCCCATGATCTTTTGCACTTGTTTGCAAGATAATTAGATAGACAGACAGACAGACAGACAGACAGACAGACAGACGGATAGATAGACATATATGAGGTTCTTACCAAAATCAGATACACTCAGGTCCAATATAATTTCATTTATAAAGCTTGTCTTGTGGTCTTAGCTGATAAATATAACAATCTCCCTCTACTAATCATCCTATATTTACTTTGCCTTCAGCAGGCCCCTAAGCAATCTTGGTTCTTCTTCTTATGGAGTGATCTCTACCTTCATGCCTGAATGGTATGTGCACTTTGTCATCTGCCTGTAATTTCCCTTTGGATTTAATCACAGGACATGGCAACACTAAGAAATGCCCTAAAGCATCTCCTGCATGCTATATCTTGTCTTCCATACCTCCATTGTGGAGAAGTAATCCAATTTCCACATGGTACTCAGGGCCAATCACCCCCTTCTAACACTGTTATTCTTTCCTTAAGCTGTTTGCTTAAAAGCACCAGATGCCCAAAGTGATCAAGAAAAATCTGAACTTCAGTTCAATAGATGGTTTGTTGTATCCCCATGTAGGAGTGTTCCATATCTGGAACCAAAACTTCAAGTCCCACAGAATTTAAGGTTACAGGAAGAGGAAGCAAAACTTTCCCTAGTTGGTCAATAGGTAGAAGTGGTAGTGAGCAGAACCATTCCGTTTTGTACCATTTGACCCTGGAAGTAACTTGTTCCATATATTTGGCACTTACTCAAAAGCATATACTGCCATGTAGAGATTCCCAACTCTACCCCTCTAGACATCTGTCACCTCTTGATGCTATAATTTTGTCTTCAGAGGTCATTCCATCATTGTATTAAGTCAGATATATCAGATTGTGGGAAACACAGACAAGTGTATTCAGTGAGTATAGGCCCACTGTTACACTTCTGTGGTTGTGAAGTGAGTTCATTTGTCAGAAGAAATGCTGTATGCAATACCATGATGGTGGGTAAGGCATTTGTAAGTTGTGGCTGAAACATTAAATGCAAAATGTCAAATCCATAACAAGTGTCTATTCCAGTAAGGGCATAGAATTGTGCTTTCTATTAAGAAACTGTCTCAGTGTAGTCAACGTGTCACCAGGTTGCTGGCTGGTAATACTGGGAGAATGATGCTACATTAGAGGCTAGGTGATTCTTGGTAAATTAAAATCCATATTGATGTGACCATATGTAAAATCCATCTGTGCCACTATGGCCATTTGATTATGGGCCTACTGGACAAAAGCAGGGATCCTAGGGAAAGAGACTGACTATCCTCAGAATGGGTGTTATATACTTGATCATTGAACTTCTCCTCAACCAACATCACCTTTTGCTGAGTATTAATATGACCACATACTTTGCCCATTCAAAGTGATCTACCCAAATTATCCATGTGTTTGTTCCCTAACTTTCTCATCAGTTTTCCAATCATGCTTCCTCAATGTTCCTGACAATGGAAACAATCCACTGGCTACATCCCATGAGTCAGTAAACACATCTGTTCATTTCTCCTTCCAAGAAAAATGGGCAACTGTGAGTACAGCCCAAAGTTCTGCACACTGGGAAGATTTCCCTTCACTGCTGTCTTTTAGGATGGCTCAAAAAGAGGTTGTAGAGCAGCTGCTATCCAATTCTGAGTAGTACCTGTATAAGGTGGAGAGTTACCACAAAACCAGGCTTTAGTCCACTCTTACTCAGACAACCAATAAAAGGGCATACCTCAGAAGGCTATGTGTGCACACTTAGGAGAAATGAACATTTTAACAGTAACAGAAACCATAGGCATTTTGGCAACTTCTTCATGTGACTTGTTTATGTCTTCAGGATCTCTTCAGGCCTGATCACATACATACCACTTGTTGGAATTTCAGTAAAGCATCATGAGAATGAAAGATGCCATAAAACAGGGTTCAAACACAGTGGTGCATGTTTATTTTTTGTTTGTTTTTTTGTTTTTGTTTTATTTTGTTTTCTTTTCTTTTCTTAATTAGGAAAAGAGATCATAAAAAGGGGGGAAAGGAGAAGGGAGACTGGCCTCCAAAGACAGGAACAGCAGGAGAGGAGAAAGGAAAAAGGGGGAGAAAGGAAAGAGGGCCAGAGGAAGAGGAAGAGAAGAGAAAGAAAGAGAATACAGAATACAAGTACGGGAGGTGGACATGTCCCTTGTAAAAGAGAACATAGTGAATATGCACAGATGTTGCTCTTAGTGGCTGCATCTAATGGCTTATCCAATCTGAACTCCAAGGACAGGCCAGTACAGATGCCTGAATACTAATACCACTTCTGTATCATAAAGGATTGCTGCAATGTACATTCTATTTTATGACTTGGTGGGTCAGATAGTACTCAGCTCAAGACTGTCAGCCTAGTTCACCTGGTAAGTAAGTGGCACACTGTCAAAACTTCAGTTTTCAAATCCCAACTCTAGGTACAGACCTGGCTTTCAATGGAAGAACAGTAGTTTGCAGATTGTGGTAAAGCCTTATTTCAAAACCCCAAGGTTTCCTCTGTAATTCACCTATGGGAGCCTGACACAGGCTCTCCAAACAGCCTCTCACCTGTCACAGCTCACTGCAAAGCAGCCTGGACTTGTTGAAAACCTTTCTTCTGTTCCAGGCCCCATTCAAAGTTAGCAGCTTTCAAATTCACTTGGAATATGTGCTAAATTAACACATTCAATGAGGAATGTGTTTTCTTTAGAATCCAAATAGTTTCACTGAGCATTACACTTATTTCTTCGTGGTCAGATAAGCAGGCTCACAAAGACAGAGAGGATAATATTATAGGAGTTGGAAGTTGGGATGCAGTCTCTGCTAAGTGTGAAGAGATTACCTCAGAGGAGATAAGCCCTTCAGAATATGAGTGTTAAAATTTTGCAACCTTGGTAAGGTCTTTTTACTTGTCTTTATCCCTAATTACAGCATCCCATTTATTATTATTCAGTGTCCTTATGTTAGCCTCTGACATCCTCTGAGTCTGATACTTGAATTATAGATGGAGTTCAGCCAATCATATCCAAATTTCATTTTTATTTTATAAAACTTGAGTTTTATGATTGCTAGAAAGAAGATTCTCTTCCAGGCCACACTTGGGAAATTCAGATTGTTTATGTGCTACTCAATTATATCTCTCAGTTCATTCTTCGACACTGTATCTTGATATTCTATAAGTTGCTTAATTATATTCCAAAATTCATTCATTTCCTTAATCAATTTATCCAGGAAGAAAAGGCCATCATCACTATTTTACTTATTTTTCTACAAATTGCAGAGCCCATGAATTTCTTGTTCCAGAAGAAACCAATCAGATGTTTCTAACCATGGGCGTTCAGTGTTTTCCACACTAACAAGAGAGCCCACAGTTACTATAGCTGTTAGCAAGTTGATAATACTGCTCCAGATACTTACACAACTCATACTCACTATTCTATTTCCCTAGAAACATTCCTGGTATCACAATATGTATTAAAAAGGGCTTCCCTATGGAATGTAACTAATATCTTTATTTGAATTACTTACAGGTTTTAGTTCGAGTAACTCAGCAATGACTGTGTCTCCTGTCAGAAAATTTAAGGATTCAGTAGTTATTCACTCCAATTCACATCCAAGATACTGGATGTTGAAATAGTTCAAGAGAACTGCCAGTTTTCTCAACATTGGAATACTAAAGAAATATGTTCTAACACCTCTGAAGGAATGGGTCAGGAAAATGAACTTGCAGTGAAAGTGGGGGCAAGCAGATGGAAGGCAATGCTCCCTTCTGCCATGTCCTGTGTAGGACATCACCAGATGTGGCCTAGATTTGAGGTGATTCTACTATTCTCAAATAACAGAGCCAAGAAGAATCCTCCACAGCTGTACCCACCTGCATGGATCACATTTCCTTTCAAATATACTCAAGTTGATAATCAAGATTAACCACCATATAGGATTACATCATCCCCATGACTTCTGTATGTTTGAAGCCTTTAATCTCTATTCATCTAGGAATATATATATATATATATACAGATATTACTAGCTACAAATTATTAAAACTGAATAATTTTTATTGATAAGTATTGATGACTCTACATAGAAAAGTATCTTTTATTACTTGCATCATTTTAAAATAATTTTATTTATTCTCTGAAAATTGCATTCACATATACAATGCATTTTGATATCAACCACCTCCTTCCATCTTCTACTAGCATTCATCAACCCAACCTTCTCTGACTTCATATACCTTTTATTATTTTCATTTCACTAGTTCCCTTGCTTCAATTAGTTTACATAATGTGTAAATGTTTGTGTTGGCTTTCACTGGGGTATGGACAACCTAGAGGCAGGCACATTCTGAAAGAAAAGGGCTCTGTCTCAGAAATTACCAGCTGCCAATCACTTCTCAGTTAAGAATGGAGCCACAGAAGCTTCCCCACATACACACACACACACACACACACACACACACACACACACACACACTCACACATCCATGCTTAAATTTTGATTACTTTGATCTTGTGCAAGTCTTTTGAAAAAAATCATAGCTGCTATGAGTTGAAAAAAATAATAAATGTATATAAGAAAATCTTGGGTTTCATCACACCATAAAAGTGAACAAGTGGTGCATATCTGTAGCATGAGTGATGAAGAAAGGAAGATCAGAAGTTTATAGATATTCTTAAATACAGAGTAAGCTCAAAGTGAGCTTAAAATGCATAAGATTCTGTCTCAAAAGTTAGTAGATATCAATTATCAATTTAATAAACTAATTATTTCTTTTAAAGCCTCATCATCCTATCAGAACAATCATGAATTTTAAACAGAAAGAGTATTGGGCACATAATCTAATTGCACTATCAGGTCCTGATTTTAGTAAGATAATTACTTCAATAGATTTTAGCATTTTTTCTTTCTTAAGGGTGGTCTGGGGGCATAGGAGAGAGGGAGGGGAACAGTGATTCATATGTAAAAATGAGAAAAATTATATATATATATACATATATATATAAATTGAAAAAAGAAAATGAAAAGATATTAGCTTAACTATAATATTATTTGCAATATATATATATATATATATATATATACCTGAGTTTTTGAAAATAGGGTGGTTTTGTAAAGAGTTGTGTCTATACATAATAATAAACATCATTTTGTTCATTTTATTCATTTACTATTTTGCATTGAACTAGTAAATCAGCAGACTTTTGCTTAATTACCTTTCAGACAATTTTCAAAACTATAAACCCCTGAGATGTGAAAGAAATCATATACACAAGGGAATCTGAACAGAAATAAGTTGCCTGGATCCACCCTGTAGTCTTCTGTTGGTTGTGACTGTAAGACTTGCAGGTAAGTGTTCTACCTTAGGTGGTGACAGTAGAACCTTTCTGGTGTCATCGGTTATCTTTTATGATAACCTATGAAATACATAGGGATCTGATAGCAGAGGATATGAGCAGTCCTTAACAAATCCTATTGAACACATACCTGTTTCAAGCATACACAACCTCTTAGGTTTATCCTCTTGTCTCTTGTTAATATATCCAGCCTAAGAAAGTCACAAAGCCCACCAGAAAATAATATCCTGATGAAAAAGGAGTGGCTTTCTGATTAAGTAGCAGGTCTCAAAAGAAACAAACAAAAATTTCCTGATGAATAATTTTTAAACCTCAATATAATATTTTGTGAAAACATGGTCACTCATATTTTAGAACATAGACTATGAGTGCCCTAAGGAATAAACTAAGTACTACAATGAATACTAGCTGTGCTTGTCTCAGAGCAAATTGTTCTAAATGATCAACTATGGGTTTTATTAAAAAACAAAACAGTGAACACTGTCATGAGAAGCCAAAGTTTCAAGGTTTTTTTTTTTTTAACAGAATATCTTTGTGGAGTTATAGATTGTGCAAAAACTATTTTTATGTTTTATGAATTTTTCACAATAAATAGCAAATAATTTCAGAGTGTAGAGGAAAATAGTGAACTTTATAGGATATTGATATTAAATACTTGTAGGTGGTCATATGAGAACAGATTAGGAATCAATAGAAAAAGGTCAGGGGGAAGGTTGCAGTGGATTGCTTGAACAATACATTTTAAAATGTCATTTGAGAATATGTTTAAAACTGAGACTAGGAAAGTTATACCTGTAAAAGTACAAGAAGCATAAGCATTCTAACAACAGGTAGAAACAACTAGTAATGCATTGAACATATCCTAATCAAGGACATAAAGAGGCTAATAAAGGAAATGGAGAGAATTGTACTGGTTCTGGTAAGAGAAGTAATAATGGCCAAGCACACACAAATTGCCTCAGTACATCTGTGATGATTATGAACATTTGCAGAATAGTTTGAAGAAAAATTCAAATGTTTAGAACAAAATAATACCATGATAAATTGACATTTACAAGTAACTATTCTGGATGCTATACTGACACAAGTTGAATAAAGACAGACATAGGAGATATCAAGTAGTCTTCCAAAACAATAGTTTATAATAAGAACAACAGTGACTTCACAGAGGAGGCATATGTTAGAGCAGTGGAATACTGGTTAGAACTAGGTTCACTTTGCTAAATAATCAGAGGCCATGTGAAACTAGAACTCAGGAGAGAATGTGTGTGAATGAATTTCTTAAATGGGGAATACTGCTCTCTCCTAAGCATAAAGTTTTGGGCATGAGCAATGCACAGAACTGAATTTTTTCAGATTCTCAGATGACCTCTTGTTAAGAATATTAAGTGTGCATTTGAACACAAGTACCTAAAGCATATGAGAAAAACACATCAAGAACTATAGCATTAAAAGTCTTCACAGGTATGGAATATTTAAATTTATCAGGATATATTATTCAACAAGGACAAATGGAAATGTTAAGAAGACGTACAGTAATTAATTCATGAGTCTTTTCAAAATTCAAAAGCTGGCATAACAATACTTAGAAGATAATATGAAATTAACCTGATGAACAGTCAAAGAGTTTGGTGTTCAGCAGAAAGAAGCAACAACCATGTCAAATTCTGTAGTGATCAAGTCAGATGAGACTCAGATTTAATTACATATTTAGTCACATGAGGCTACTGAATTTGTAGTGAAGTAAGATTCTGACAGCCACTGTTCCATTGTAAGTCTTTGTGGATTTCACTCAGAAATAAGTGTTATTATTAAGATGAACATTTAAAAGCATGGATAATGTTAAATGTGAACTACTTCTCTACTTTTCAATCACAATAAAGATGAAAAATATTTGACAGAAGTTTTATTTGACTACTAAATAAAAGTTATTTCTAAATGAACTCTTAGAGTGTCACATTTGAGATTTTCCTGACTACCAGGAGGAATCTGATTTACCCTTCTGCTATTTTTTTCAGCATAGTTATTAGTAAACAATTCTCCTTTACTGTCTTCTGAGGTGAGAATCTTTTTCTCCATGGAGATGAGTAACCACACAGTGTCTGAGTTCATCCTCTTGGGATTCACCTCTGACCCTATCATGCAGCTGGTTCTGTTTGTGATGTTTCTCATCATGTACACATTGACTGTGTTAGGAAACACTACTCTCATCGTGTTGATCTGCAATGACTCCAGACTCCACACACCTATGTATTTCTTCATTGGAAATCTGTCCTTTCTGGATCTCTGGTTGTCTACTGTCTATACACCAAAAATCCTAGAGATCTGTGCATCTGAAGACAAGAGCATCTCCTTTGCTGGCTGTGTGGCTCAGTTCTTCTTCTCGGCTGGATTGGACTACAGTGAGTGTTATCTCCTGGCAGCTATGGCTTATGACCGCTATGTGGCCATCTCAAAGCCACTGCTTTATTCTCAGATCATGTCCATAAAACTATGTGCATTTTTAATAGCTGCCTCTTATATGGGTGGCTTCATTAATTCTTCCATCATCACCAAGAAAACTTTTACCTTTGACTTCTGTAATGACAATGTCATTGATGACTTTTTCTGTGACTTGCTTCCCTTGGTGAAGCTGGCTTGTGGTGGAAAGGAAGGATATCAGGCCCTGATGTACTTCCTCCTGACCTCAAATGTCATGACTCCCATTGCCCTAATCCTGGCCTCCTACCTCTTCATCATTGCCACCATCCTGAGAATCAGATCTACTCAGGGCCGACTCAAGGCCTTCTCAACCTGCTCCTCCCACCTCATCTCTGTGACCTTGTACTATGGTTCCATTCTTTACATCTACTCTCGCCCCCGCACCAACTATTCTTTAGATACAGACAAAATTGTCTCAACATTTTACACTGTGGTTTTCCCCATGTTGAATCCTTTGATCTACAGCCTGAGGAATAAGGATGTGAAAGAGGCCCTGAACAAACTCTTTAAGTAAATTAATTCCCATATGAGAAGCACAGAGAACATGAAATATGTTTATGTGAGTCTTGGTAAGGATGCTGCTGATTTCACCCATAAAATAAGTGAAAGTATTTCCCCCATTCCTGCATGAAACTTCAGGAGACCTGCTACAGAATGTAAGTTTATGTATGTGATAATACTTAATTATAAAATATGCAGACTTGTAATTTTGCCACATTATCTTAGATTACAAATAAAACCCAGAGTTAACAATTCATTGTCTTGCTTTGAAGAGTGGCCGCTCACTATTGTAGCAGGAAATCTGGTTGATTAAGACATGGAAAACAGTATGTATTGAGTTCATTTCACCATCTCCCAATGACTAGAAGCAAGTGTGTCTACTATATTCCTTTATCTTACTATATGAGCAAAACCATAAAATATACCAACCTAGAGAAAAAGATCGTTTTAGCGAATGTACTCTTACAACTATCTGTGTCAGACTCACATAACCCTTCCCCCTGATTTGGACTCAGGGTTTCTCTCCAACATGTACAAAGGTTTGATTCTAATCATTTGGGAATCAAACATGTTTCCTTCTCTAAATATAGATCAGAAAGTATTCAGACACTGTGAGTGTGGCTGAGTGAGGTACATGCTCATTTTCATTCTATGTGGAAAAGGAACCTTGACATCAGTATCATCCATAAATTATAGTACAGATAAAATAAAAAGCAGAAAGATAAGTATAGTCAACCTGTAATTGAGTCCATGGTACTGATTTGTAGAACATCTAAACTATGCTAAGTCCCTTCATGCTTTATATGGAATGTTTGCAACTTTGAAATATTCAGAGGGATCTTCTACATTGATTTGAAATTTTAGTATACAATCTTCTGGAATTTGTTAAGTGTCGACATTTAAATTCTTAACACAACTGGATTGCATAGTTGTATCTTCAGCCATACAATTTTTAATAAATTAAGTATTTTAACTTTTAGAATTTACTATTTCCTTTGCATTTTCATTGGATAGATTCATTATACATAGTAATGGATTCCATAGAAACATTTTCATGGAAGTCTGTAGACATTTTTAAAAAGTCATTACTTTTATTCTTGAGATTATATTCACATCATTTGTCTGCATCCTCTTTTCTCCTTCAATATCCTCTCATGTATCCCTCTTCATACTCGTTCAAATTCATAGTCCCTTTTTTCATTAATAGTAACAAACATGCATATAAACATGTATTCCTAGATACCTAAATAAAACCTGTTCAATTTGTGTATTTCGTGTGTGTGTGTGTGTGTGTGTGTGTGTGTGTGTGTGTGCCTGTGTGTGTGTGTGTGTGTGTGTGTGTGTGTGTGTGTTTTCTGTGAGTGTGTGTGTTGACCATTAGATAGTGGATAACTACTTGGTGTTGGTCTGCTCTTCACTGGGAAAGACCATTTTTCCCACTCACAGCACACCTTTGAGTAGAGTTGAGGCCTCATTGAGTGTCCCTTTTCCACTGTAACATGTCTTGTTTATTTCATTGTCCAGCTCATGTTTTATTTGTACAGCTTTTCAGGGTACATTATAATTGAATTTATTTATAAAATGTTTAATACAGGAAACATTTTAAAAGGACACATAACTTTATAGTTATAAGTCTTTTGAACATAAACATTCTACTATAACCTGAGCTGGCTGTTGTATTCATTGGCACTCTTAGAAATTAACCAGTATGATATCTATATCATACACAGGATCATATGGAGGCTGGCAGTATGTATCTTCCATGTTGCTGAGCAAGCTAGAGACCTAGACCGTGTTGTGTTCCACAGAAGTTCAGAGCAGTAACTCTCACAATTCCCCATTACTTGTACTGTTGGGAACTAAACTTGGGCCTTCAATTGACTGGTTGTCTCATTTAAAATTGCCTTGCCACATACTCTTCTCTAAATTTCATTTCTAAAATTAAGACTTGGTCAAATTATTTTATTGGGTTTTAGTAGGAGATAGTCAGAAAACACTATAGGCATTAAGCTGAACTCTCCCCTTTCTTCTCTATCCTGAGTAACAATAATCTATTTATAGTTATATGCCTTAATGTACTTGTAAAATGCACACACACACACACACACACACACCACATTCTAAAAGTGGTATATGCTCTGTTCTATATTCTTCCTTCTTAAGAAAGTCATTTGAAGAGACATATTCCCCCCACCAACTTCCATTTTATCCACTTTCTGCTCCCCAGGGAGGGTGAGGCCTTCCCTGGGAAGTCTTCAAAGTCTGTCATATCATTTGGAGCAGGGCCTAGTCCCTCCTCCACATGTCTAGGATGAAGGAGTATTCCTCTATGTGGAATGGGCCATTCATATACTAGGTATAAATAATGATCCACTACCAGAGGCCCCATAGACTGCCCAGTCCTCCCAACTAACACCACATTCAGGGAATCTGGGTTGGTCCTATGCTGAGCTGTTCCATGAGCTCCCCATTCTTCAGGTCAGAAGTCTCTGTGGTTTTCTCCAGCCTGGTCTTGACCCCTTTGCTCATCACTCTTCCCTCTGGGCAACTGGATTCCAGGAGGTCAACTCAGTATTTAGCTCTGGGTATCTGCTTTTGCTTCCATCAGCTACTAGATGAAGGTTCTAGGATGGCATATAAGGTAGTAATCAATCTCATTATTGGGATGGCATTTAAGGTAGCCTCTCCACTATTTTTTAGATTGTTAGTTGGTGTCATTCTTGTAGGTCTCTGGACATTTCCCTAGTGCCAGAAATCTCTTAAAATCTATAAAGGCTCCCTATATTATGGTACCTCTTTTCTTGCTGTCTTCTGTTCTTTATCTGACTCAATCTTTCTGTTCCCTCATGCACACCTCTCCCCTCCTCTTCATCATAACTCTCTCCCCCCCATGCTCCCAATTTGTTTGGGAGATCTTGTCCCTTTCCCCTTCTCCGGGGGACCTCCTTGTTTCCTATTTTTTCTGGTGGTGTGGATTGTAGGCTAGTAATCCTTTTTTCCGTGTCTAAAAACCTATATGAATGAGTGCATAATGTGTTTTTATTTTTGTGACTAGGTTACCTAACTCAGTATTATTTCTTCTAGTTCCATCCATTAGCCTATGAATTTCAAGATCCATTATTGAACCGATGTCTTTGTTTTATGAATGTGCATCCTTTGGGTACATGCCTAAAAATGGAATTACTGCATCTTGAGGTTGACTTATTCCCATTTTCCTGAGGTATCGCCATACTGAATTTTTTGAAATTCATAGATATATGAACTAGATCTAACTTTGCATGGAGATACATTCATTTGTGTGTTATATCACATAAACATCATATTGTTCTACCATTCACATTGCAACTATTTATGCAACAGCTTTATGAAACACAAGTTTATATTTAAATAAAAAGGTTACAATTTAATAATTTTGTGAAAACATACTTTCAGCTGACAATTCAAAGGTATGAGCTTAGAGAATAGAATACTTTCTAATCTGATTGGCACATATTAATGGGCTAATACAGTCTCTAGTTGTAACAAGTACATTTAGAACCCAGTTTTTCAAGGCAGGCCTCCGCTGTTGTTTATAAGTCTATTTCAGAGGAAGACTGAGGACATAGGCAATGTCCAAAATGAATGACAATCTTTTATTTTCATACAAAAAAGTAATCTTTATAAATATATAACAGATTTAAAAACACACAAGTTTCTTCAAAAAAGAAAATACCTATGAACACAACAATGTCTATATCTATCACACCAAGAAGTCCTTAAATGTACATTAATGTCACTTCTGTTCTTCAGATGACAAATAACTATCTACTTTATCTTCAGGGACATTTACTTGGAGATAACTTTTCCTTATTACTACAAACCTAATCTACTATCTGTAGGTGGTAAGCCAATGCAGACTTGTTGAGAACTTACTTCTGCCACTTCCCTAAATTAGAAATATAATTTCTAATTGCATTATAAATACTTATCCTTAAGACCAAAGGTAAATGCAGTTCTCAGTTCCCCAAAGAAGCCACAAGTGGTCAAAAGACAGAGAACAAATGGTCTTGTGGTGCTTATCCCCAACTGACATTTACAACACAAGCCTTACGTCTAAGGCTGAGATAACATTGTGGAAAAGGAGATGGAAAGATTGTAAGAGCCAGATGACAAGGTTGTGTGTTGCAAGATATCATCTTCAGCATAGGGCAGACAAATTTTGCACAATATGGCTGCCTAACAAGATCCAAAATTAACAATATTAATAGCTATATTAATGGGTCAAAGCTCACAAGACTTTAGCCCTATGTAAAGTTATAGAAAGTCAATGGCTGCTGAGAGAGGGAAAATTAGTCTTCTCCAAGGACAATTCCCCAGATAGGTTATCACATCCCAAGAGGTAAGCTGTAAACAAGTGTATATATAAACAACACTAAATGAACTCAGTAGCTTGTACGTATTTATATGAAACATATATATATATATACATATATATATATATATGGAGAGAGAGATTAGATAGATAGATAGATAGATGATAGATAGATAGATAGATGATAGGTGAAACAATAGTAATAAAATAATAAGAGGTCATAAACTTGATAAGAAATGGTGGGGGTATTCAGAAGGAATTGGAAGGAAGAGAGAAAATTGGGGAAAAGATATAAATAAAATGCTCAGATAAAATACTCAAAAATAAATAAAAATAGATAAAAACAAAATAAAGAACCAAGAAAAAGGTCTGTTCTGTCAACGTTGTACTTAGTTCACTCTACCCAAACACTGAGAAGATAGCAAAAGTCCTTATCACACATAAATAAAGAGAACCATATAAAATGACAAATATCTATGGCTGTACAATCTACATTTCTTTCAGCAGTACAGGAATATTTCTTTCTCCCTGTTATGGTTCCCTAACTTAATTTGAATCTTTCTTGAGCATAGCTGTTTTATTCACTATAATAACTACGTTTTTGTGATTTTAATACACATTTCACTGAGAGTGATACTGAACACTTTTTCTTCTCTCTATCAACTGTTTTTTTTTTTTTTTGGAAGCTTTTGGTTGCTTGGCCCTCTTTCAATGAGGTTTATTTCCATGTCTCAATTCAATTAACACCCCTTATGCTTCATTTCTGTCCCACCATCTAGTATTATTTTCCTAATTATATTAACTGATATTTATTTTGTACTCAGTTGCTTTTTATGGTGTTGTTGTGACACATGTATATAACTTCTTTCTGCTATGAAGATGCTACCAGATAAGAATCAGGTCTACAATCTTCATTCCTTTATCACAGAATTTACAGAAGTTCTTGGGAAATCACAAAATTGGTTATAAATAATAAAGGCACACAACATTGAGGCTTCTGTCTTATTAATTCGTGCATTGAAAGTAGAACAACTCCAGTTTCAAAGTAAGGAAAATATCTGTGGTAGTGTCAACTGCCTTAATCACTGCTACATTACTGTGAAGAGATCCCATGACAAGGCAATTCATAAAAGAAATTCATTAATTGCAGGCTTGCTGACAGTTACAGAAGCTTACTCCAATGTTATCATGGCAGAGAGCTAGCATGGCAAGAAGTAGGCATTATGCAAGAGAAGTACCTAAAAGCTAAACTCTGATCTTTAATCAGAAAGTGAATGGGGTCTAGCATGGGCTTTGAAAGCTCAAAGCCCATTCCAAGTGTCTTATTTCTTCCAACAAGGTCATACCTCCTAATTCTTCTAATTCTATCAAAAAATTCCACTCCATAGTGATTAACCATTCAAATATATGAGCCTGTGGGGGTATTCATATTCAAACCACCAAATTGACAATGTCTCTTTGATGTAACAAGATAATGCCCTTATGTACACAGACTGAGGAATCTATCTTATTTCCTACTCTATTCAGTCTCAATATGCAATTTTTTTCTTTTTTTCTTTTTGTTTTTATTATTTTTTTATTTTACATGTCGATTCCAGTTTCCTCTTCCTCTCTCCCTCCCTCTCTCTTACCCTCTCTCCAAAATCACATGCACCCTGACCACCTTCCCCTACTATCTCCCCACCCCCATTCTACATATAGGGCTATGCCATCCAGGTGGGATCATGTAAATCTGTCAAGTCATTTGAAGCAGGAACTAAGACTTCTCTCCTGTCTTTAGGTTAGGGAGTATCCCTCCATGGGGGATGTGTCCACAAGGTTCTTTTGTGCACCAAGAATACATCCTGGTAGAACCTGAGGTCCCTTACCTACTCAGTCCTTTTAGCTGAGACCCATATTCAGGGCTTCTGAGTCAGTCCTATGCTGGATTCCCAGCTTTAGTCTGGAGGCCCATTAGCCCCTCTTTGTTCAGGTCAGCTGTCCCTATGTTTCTGCAACTTGGTCTTGTCCTCTCTTTGCATCTGGATTCCACACCAATGACAACTTATGCTGGAGAGGATGTGAAGAAAGGGGAACACTCCTCCACTGTTGGTGGGAGTGCAAACTTGTACAGCCATTTTGGAAATCAGTATGGCGGTCCTCAGGAAAATGGGAATTAGTTTACCATGGGACCCAGCAATCCCCTTCTTAGCCATATACACAAATGATCCACATCCTAGCAAAAAGGACATGTGCTCCACTATTTTCATACCAGCATTATTTGTAATAGCAAGAACCTGAAAGCAACCTAGATGCCCCTCAACTGAAGAATGGATAAAGAAGATGTGGCACATCTACACAATGAAATGCTACTCTGCAGAAAAAAATAATGGAATCTTGAAATTTGCAGAAAAGTGGATGGAACTTGAAGAAACCATCCTCAATGAGGTAAACCAGTCACAAAAAGAGGAACATAGTATGTACTCTCTCATATATGGATTTTAGACCTAGAGCAAAGGATCATCAGCCTATAATTCACACCACCAGAGGAACTAGGATACAAGGTGTATTCAAAGAGATTCATAGATGGTCCCTCACAGAAGAGGGAAGGGACAAGTCTCCCAGACCACATGGAAAGTGGGGGTGGGGGGCAGTGAACAGAGAGAGAACTAGGAGAAAGAGAAGGTGAGGAGAGGAAAGCACATGCAACTAGGAAGATTGAGTCAGGGTAGGAAAAGATGACAGCAAAAAGAGAGAGAGAGAGAGAGAGAGAGAGAGAGAGAGAGAGAGAGAGAGAGAGAGAGAGAGAGAGAGCGCACAAAAGAGGGTGACATTGTTTGTTTGAAGAAAAAACTGAACCTAAAGAAATGTCTAGGGACCTACAAGACTGACTCTAACTAACAATTTGAGCAACCATGGAAAGGCTACCATAAACGCCCTTCCCTGATAATGAGATCAACAACTAACTTATCCACCATCATGTAGCCCTCATCTAGTACCTGTTGGGAATAGAAGCATTTTTTTTTCAAATCAATACTAAGCAATAATGGATTGTTTTAGAATTTTATAATTTAAAAAGAAATGTGTGGTGCTATTGGTGATTTGTTCAGGAAGCTGTCTCCTGTAACAATTCACTCAAGGGTACCTCCTACTTTCTCTACTAAGAGGTTCAGTGTGGTTGGATTTGTGTTGAGGTCTTTGATCCACTTGAATTTAAGTTTTGTGGATGGTGATGGATACAGATTTATCTCAAGTCTTCTATATGCCAACATAGTGTTATGCCAATACCATTTCTTGAAGATGCTTTCTTTTTTCTATTGTATAACTTTAGCTGTTTTTTCAAGAATCAAGTGTTCATAGGTGTGTGGGTTAATATCAAGGTTTTCAATTCGATTCCATTGGTCTGCCTGTCAATTTTTGTGCCAGCATCAAGTGCTTTTTCGGACTAGATCTTGAAGTCAGAGATGATGATGCCTCTGGAAATTTCTTTAGTGTACAGGGATGTTTTGGCTATCCTGGGTGTTTTGTTTTTCCATATAAAGTTGAGGGTTGCTCTTTCAAGGTCTGTGAAGAATTGTGCCTGGATTTTCATGTGGATTGCATTGAATCTATAGATTGCTTTTGGCAAGATTGTCATTTTTACTATGCTGATCCTACCTATTCAAGAGCATGGGAGATTTTTCCATTTTCTGGTATCTTCTTTACTTTCTTAAAGACTCAAAGTTCTTGGTATACAGCTCTTTCACTTGTTTGTTTAACATTACCCCAAAATATTTTTATGTTGTTTGTGGCTATTGTAAAGGGTGATGTTTCTCAGATTTCTTTCTCAGCCCATTTTTTGTCTGTATATAGTACTGCTACTGATTATTTTTTTTAGTTAATCTTGTATCCAGTCACTTTGCTGAAGGTGTTTATCAGCTGTAGGAGTTCCCTGATAGAGTTCTTCAGGTCTCTTGTGTAAAATATCATATCATCTGTAAATAGTCAAAGTTTGACTTCTTCCTTTCCTATTTGTATCCCCTTGATCTCCTTTTGTTGTCTTATTAATCTAGCTAGGATTTCAAGTACAATATTGAAGAGATATGGAGAGAGTGGACAACCTTGTCTTGTTCCTGATTCTAGGTGAATCATGTTGAGTTTCTCTAAATTTAGTTTGATGTTGGGTGTTGGTTTGCTTCATGTTGTTTTTATTAGGTTTAGGTATATTCCTGTTATCCCTGATCTCTCCAAAACCTTTATCATGAAGGGGTGTTGGATTTTGACAATAAATGGGATCTCTTGAATCTGGAAAGCTTCTGTAAGGCAAAGAACATAGTCAACAAGTCAAAACAGCAGCCCTCAGAATGGGAAAGCATCTTCACCAATTCCACATCTGACAGAGGTATGACCTCCAAAATAAACAAAGAAATCAAGAACCTAGTCACCAAAACATCAAATAATCCAGTTAAAAAATGGGGTACAGAAATGAATAGATAAAACTCAATAGAGGAATCTAAAATGGCTCAAAGATACTTAAGATAGTTCTCAACATCCTGTGCCGTCCAGGAAATGCAGATCAAAATTAATCTGAGATACCATCTTACTCCTGTCAGAATGGCTAAAAATCAAAAACACCAATGACAGTTTATGCTGGAGAGGACGAGGAGAAAGTGGAATACTCCTCCACTGCTGGTGGGAGTGCAAGCTTGTACAGCCACTTTGGAAATCAGTATGGCAGTTCTTCATGAAGATGGAAATCAGTCTATCACAAAATGCAGCAATTCCACTCTTACGCATATACACATAAGATATGAAACTCATGAAACACTCATGAAACAAAGACATCTGTTCAGTTAAGTTCATAGCAGCAACAGTAATAATAGCCACGACTTGGAAACAACCTGGATGTCCCTCAAATGAATAATGGATAAATAAAATATGGTATACTGACACAATGGAGTACTACATAGTAGAAACAAAAACAACAGATTCTTGAAATTTGTAGGCAAATGGATGGAACTAAAAGAAACTATCCTGAGTGAGGTAACCCAGTAACAAAAAGACAAACATGGAATGTACTCACTCATATATGGTTTTTAGACATAGAGCAAAGGATTACCAGCCTACCATCCATACCACCAGAGAAGCTAGGAAACAAGATCCATAAATAGGCATACATGGATCCCCCACAAAAGTGGAAAGAACAAAATCTCCTGAGCAGCAAATTGGGAGCAGCAGGAGGGCAAAGGGAGTTAGGAGAAAGAGAAAGGGAGAAGAGGAGAAGGCAGGAGAACATAATGGGGCAGGAACATTGAGTCAGGGGAAGAATAGAGGAGAGCAAGAAAAGAGATACCATAATAGAGGGAGCCATTATAAGTTTAAAGTGAAATCTTGCAAAGCAAAATGTCCAAAGATCTGCAAAGGCGACCCCAACTAATAATCTACAAAATAGTGGAGAGGCTACCTTAAAGGCCTCTCCCTGATAGTGAGATTGATGACTACCTTATATGCCATCCTAGAGACTTCATTCAGTAGCTAATAGAAGCAGAAGATGATACCCACAGCTAAACACTGAGTTGAACTCCTGGAGTCCAGTTGCACAGAGGGAGAAGTGATGAGCAAAGGGGTCAAGACCAGGCTAAAGGAACCCACAGAAACAGCTGATCTGAACAAGCTGGAGCTCATGGACCCCAGGCTGATGGCTGGGAAACCAGAATAGGACCGACCTAGACCCCCTGAATGTGGGTCTCAGTTAGGAGGCCTGGGCAGTCCATGGGATCTCTGGCAGTGGAACTTGGATGTAACACTTTTGCAGGAATGGATTTCAGGAGCCCGCTCTCTGTTGAGGGATACTCCCTTAGCCCAGAGACACAGGGGAGGACCTAGGCCCTACCCCAAATGACTTGACAGATTTTGATGATCCATCAAGGAAGGCCCACCCTCCCTGGGAAGTAACTGGGGAATGAGACTGGGAGGAGGTTCTAAAGAAGGCATGGGAGGATGGAAGAGAGAGGTAGATATGTAAACTGGGGTAGATATATAAAATAAAAACATATTTTAAAAGATACAGTCATAAAATGACCTCTAAAAGGTATTCTACTGTAGTCATAGATCAATACCTTATTCAGCAATCATTACAGAAGCTTCTGCATTCTGCAGATGGGAACAAATAACAGAAACTCACAACCATACAGGACATGGTTCTGGGAGAGGTCACCTCGAAACACTCATCTCACATATCTAAATGGAATGTCTCCATCAAATTACTGCCTTCAGAATTAAGGGAAGCCTTCAGAAAAGGAGGAGGAAAGAGTGTAAGAGTCAGAGGGGATGGAGGACACTAGGAGAACAAAACTCTCTAAATCAACTGAGCAAAGATCATTTGAATTGACAGAGACTGAAGCAGCAAACATGGTTTGCACAAGTCTGCACTTGATCTGCTGCACATATGTTATAGCTTTCAGTTCAGTGTTTTAATGGGACCCCTGGGTGTATGAATGAGCATCTCTGGTTCTTGTGCTTTTCCTTTGACTATTTTCCTTCTTTTGGGTTGCCTTGTCAAATTTTGATATGATGGTTTTTGTCTTATCTTATTATATTTTATTTTACTATGTTTGTGGTTATCTCTTAGAGGTCTGTTATTTTCTAATGAAAGACAGAAAGTTATAGGATCTGAATGGAAGGAACAGTAGGGGCGAATTGAAGAGGAATTGTAACAGGATGGGGAATTGTAATTAAGATATAATATATAAGAAAAATCTATTTTCAAAAGGGTAAAAGAAATAAAACTATATTTTTAAAGTTTTCATATGCCAATACATTTAATAATAAGGACATTACTTGTACCCTTTGTATTGTCATTATATGCCAGACTACAATGTGAACTGCAATACTGTATCTAGTGGGTAATAACTTTGAAGAAGAACCAAGGTCTATTACAAATAATGGGATGGTGTAATACTTCATTTCCAAAACACCAATTAAAAATCAACTGCAATTTTCTTTTCAATAGAGAAGTTCCAATCTTGAATTTTAGGCTCTATAATTGCAAAGTATATGATTTTGAATATTTCGATTAAAATTTTGAAATGAATGACTAAAATATTAGCTGAACCCCTGAACTGTGACAAATATTTAACTGTGAATTGATATAAAATATCTGGAGAAAGAAAACAACCATAGGATCAGAATACAGCTGAATATTTGTTACCTTATTTATGCCTTTTATGTTTAATTATAACATTTTATTTCAATGGGACTTTGACTGAAGTAAATCATAAATATTAGTATTTATACCCTTAGGTTAAAATTTGAACCTAAAATGTGTTTTTTTAGGTCCTAGGTTTAGAATATTTTAAATTTTAGTACTTATTTAGAGATTTGTTTTACTTTTAATTATGTATATGTTGTCTGGTTTGTGTGGCTGTATATCTACTTTTTTACATGTGCTTATATAGGCCAGAGGTATCAGATGTACCTTGAGCTTAAGTTATAGGCAGTTATCAACCATCTATTGTGGGTACTGGTACTGATCTCTGCTCATCTGCTTGGGCAATACATGCTCTAATCTCTGAGCCATGTCTCTAAGCATTTATTGTTATTTTGCCCAAAATATATCCTAACATGTGTATGAATATCCTAGCACAAAAAATGTACATTTTACAAAATTAAATTTTATCTATTCAATTACAGTTATAGGAAGAAATTTAAGAGACATCATATTAAAAACACTAATATATAAAACCTTGTACAAATTCTTGCAATCTAACCATTTTGTATTATTTCAGTGTTTGATACAGTTAATGGACAAAACTTCAAAGTCAAACTAAGTGAAAGAAAACAATCCAACTCTTTTTATTTCATTCTTTTCCCATAATCATCCCAAACAAAAAAGGAGATGTTATTTATTAACAATGGCATTGCAAATAGACTCACGATTACGTATTTGGAAAATTTTAAGTAGCAAGACTATATTAATCATATGAAGAAGAAGAATATTAAGGCTTTCAAGGCTACTAATACATTGTTTCCACTTTAGCTATGATAGAAATACATACAAACAAGTCTACAAGTGAGTTTTTAAACAGCCATAATACATAAATGCAAAGTTCATGATGGTTTTATATTCTGTATCAACTTCTTCAAAGCTTCTTTAACATCTTTGTTTCTCAGGCTATAGATGAAAGGGTTGAGTAATGGATTGATGATGGTGTAGAACATGGCAGCCACTTTATCTCTCTGCAAGGAGTAGTTGGAACTAGGCCTTGAATACATAAAGAGCAAGGAGCCATAGAAGAGGGTGACAGAGACCAAGTGAGAGGCACAGGTAGAGAATGCCTTGCGTCTTCCTGAGGCTGAGTGGATCCTCAAGATAGCCAGGAGAATGTTGAAGTAAGAAATGATGATGGCAAGAATACTAGAGAGAACAGTGAAGCCCACCATACTAGAAAGGATTTTCACATAGACACGAGTATCTGTACAAGACATTTTTACCAATGGAAGCACATCACAGAAAAAGTGATCAATAATATTTTTACCACAAAAACTTAACCTGAATGTGTTTGCAGTATGGGCTATGGCATTCAAAACCCCCCCTACATAGGATCCAGCCACTAGCCCAGTACAGAGAGAAGTTGACATGATGCTTGAATAAAGCAATGGACTACAAATTGCAGCATGGCGGTCATAGGCCATGGCTGCAAGCAGGTAGCACTCAGTGTAGGCTGCAACACAGGAAAAGAAAAACTGTGCCCCACAGCCAGCCAAAGAAATACTCTTATCTTCTGAGATACAATTGATCAAGATTTTAGGTATGTACACAGAATTATACCAGAAGTCCAAAAAAGAAAGACCACCTATGAAAAAGTACATGGGTGTATGGAGCCTAGAATCAATACGGATTAGGATAACCAGGGTCATGTTTCCTGACAAGGTCATCAAGTAGATGGATAGAAACATTCCAAATAGAATCAGCTGCCCATGGGGGTCTTCTGTGAAGCCCAGGAGGATGAATTCAGTAAGGATGGTGCGATTGTCCACCTCCATGACCAAAGAAGGGAAAGCTAGGGTGAGAAGATGCAGTTTATAGATAATCCCAGTAAGAGATTAAAAGAAATAAACAAGCAGCAATATTGGACCTGAATAACATGATGTGATGAAAACATAGATTAGTAATATATCATTTTTTATAGTAAACAATGCATCCATTAAATCAACAAAGACAAGGAGGTCTACAGATGTTTACTCCTTTAAATAATTACATGATATCAAAGAAATTTGGGGTTTCTGACTGTGACTGTGGAAGATTCCTGGAATTAGAGTAATAGCCTAGTTTTTAAATTAGAAAATTTCAAAGTTTAATTTTTGAACCACATCATTTGGGGCAGCCCCTTGACAAAAAGATAAGATACAAAATGGTCATGAATATTGTTTACATTTTTCTGCCAGGTGGTCAAACTGAGTAAAGAGATTATCTAAAAAATACTCAATAACTGTATGTGGTATTTAGTGATTATATTTAAAGGAGTTATACAATAAAATGTTGTATTCATTTTTAAAGTAAAAATTAAATATGTGAATTAAATAAATGACACCATTTGAATTTAATCAAAGAAACAGATAACTGGCTGAAGTATTATTATAATTTCTCTACCTCAGGAACTGCTATAATTTAAGAGATTAGAAAGCTGCTATTAAATTCAAAACATTCAATCATCTTTCCTTAAACAGGGCACTGTGATGATATTTTTATAAGCAGCAGTATATTGTAGCCTTCCAAATTATAAGTACAAAGAGAAAAATAAATAATTACTACATTCCAATTATGACTCCAAGTCCCATTTCCCACCACTTTTGTTCTTGCCCCAATTGTGTAAGGAACATGAGAAGCCTATTGCATCCGTTGATAAAAAGGAAAGCACAGACTAAGCAGGAAGCCCACAGATAATCAGCCTTGTCTGTTAAGCAGCTCAGTTCATAATGTAACTCAGAGTCTCCTTAATCAAATGTTTCTGGATCTCTAGCAAAGGGAAAAATATATATTTTTCTCCAATGGTGCCTCATTGGAAAAGAAACCACACTTAAGGGAGGCTCCATGGCCAGCAGTAGATGCCAACATGAAACAAAGTCAAGAGTATTTTGGCAGATGTTTTTATCCATAATGCTCTGTGTAGGGTAGGCACTTTTTTCTTTCTTTTTTTTTTTTTTTAACCTTGTCTTTTGCTCATCTCTTACTGCTTCTGATTCTGTGTTTAATGGTTTGTGTCTGCCTGTCTGTAGGCATGTTTATGTGTTTCTTGTGATGTAAATTTTTTGTTGTTTTCATTTTTCTTTTTGTCTGTTTCATTCTGATTTTTCACCTGTTTCTTTCCTAAAGAAAGTCATAAAAAGGTAAAGAATCAGATGTGTGAGGAGGCAGAAAGGAAATGAGAAGAGATGAGGAAGGGGGGAAACTTTCAGAACATATGGGATGAAAAAAAATTATTTTACAGGGATAGGGAAGTATGTTTCTCAAATGTTAAACCATTACCTCCAATAGAAAAGAATGACTATGTCCTCCTGTGCTCCTCACAGAGACCATGCCAGAGCTGACTAACATTTTCATCCTTAATTACTGAAAATGTTTTAAGACTATTTATTTTAAAATCACTTTTTTCATATTGCCTTAGGTTGTGTGGGAATATAAACATGATTGGGGTGTTTTTCACATTATACATGTGATAGCAACCAGAGACTTAAACCATTGTATTTCACATCTACAAACATGAAAAACCTCTACAGAAAGTTAAAGGACACCTTCAATATAATGTTTTAGCCAACTGTCTGAAAAGAAGCAAAAGTTTCAATGCACAAATGGGATATTTTACTACAGTGCTTTAATTGAGTAAAATAATTCAGCTGGTTAGTGTTTCATTCTTTTCCGTGGTGTTTGCTACTATAGTGTAGTATACAATACAGTTTCTAAGAAATATTTCTACAATGAATGGGTATACAATCAACATTATATCTTAGAGCTACTTGCTGAAACTGTTGCTTACTCCTAAACATTATACAAGGCAAAAGCTATTGGCAGATAGACTTCCAAGCATACTTCACTATCCCATAACTGAAAAGAAAGAGTAAAAATGAAACTAAAGATTCATTCTCATGGTCTCTAGCCCACCAGGAATTTTTAATCAAGTGTCATTTAAAACATGTTTGAGAAGGAATAGGCATAAAAACATCAGAACATATAACTCTAAGTCCTCTAATTGAGAATAATATATCAGGACACACCTTACACGACATAGTATGACTTATGAAGATATTACCCATAAGGAATGGCTTAAAGAATAAGATTTATTAAGACATTTCTAGCCCCATAGCATCACTCTCCTACTTTCCTGACTGCAGCCCCTTCTAGCACTTTAAAACCAATACCAAGAAGAGAAAACATCATACCTTAGATGTCTAGGAAGAAAACTGCAGAACAACAACTAAATTCACAAGAATGTCACAGATTTTGTTCTCTTAATTTCCCCTGAGGAAATGTGAATATTCATGGTATAACATTAGAGAAAATTTAAAGTTGTAGGTAAGGAACACATGTCTCATCAAATGAGATTTGGTTGAGAAGAAGTTGTGTATGTGTATATAAAAAATATAAATTTAGAGCCCAAACAGACCTATGGTAATTATAGCCTAGTCTATAGACTGACTACCTTGCTTTGCTAAGCTTGTCTACCTATGCTTACCTTTATTTAGAAAAGTCAATTCCAAAAAGTGACACCTTTCCCCTACTCTCTGATGCATGGCCTGTGTCTATTGGACTCAATATACACATTTCCTCAACAGTCCTTTGAGACTTTATCCACATAGCGGTATAGGAATATGTGCTTCTTCTGCCTCCAAAGACTTAATTAGAGTCCATCAGGAATTTGAGGGTATTAGGTTAATTAGGTCATTTCACCAATATATTTTAAAAGTTGATACAATGTCTCTATGTCTTAATATAATAATTAAGTATGTCTTCAAAGAGAATCTTGTTTTGGTATTAAGCATGTCTTTCTTGGAGTTATGTTCTTCTCAGTATCCAGGCTACAAAACATTGTCTTTTCCATCAAGAAATCCAGATTCATTAGAGGAAAGGAAAAGGAAACAAAAATGGAGATGAGCTGGAATGGGGGAGAGGAGAACAAAGTTAAAGTTGAAAGTAGAGAATGAACTCCTCAGAAAAGATGGGGGAAGAATTTGGTGTCCTATTTCAGTGCTAGGGTGACCCTGAGATTTGCAGATCTCCATTGGGTTCCTCCTCTAAGAGCATGGAGGTCTGGGAACGCAGACAAAGAAGGAAAGAAAAGACTATAAGAGTCGGAGAGAGAGAATGGCACCAGAACATGATTCACTGAGTCAACTGAGAATGACTACATGGACCTCACAGAGACTAAAATAGCAAGCAGAGGGCCTGCATAGATCTGCACCCTGTCCTCTACATATTTGTTATGGTTTTTAGCTTGATGCTTTTGTGGGAGTCCTAACAGTGGGAGCAGGTGTATCTTTGACTGCTCTGACATTTTTTTCTCCTATTGGGTTGCTTTCTTTGACCTCCATATGAGGGCTTTTGCCTTGTCTAATTGTATCTTGGTTTATGCTGAAAAAAAAAATGAAGGGAAAGAAGAGAAAAGGCTAGAGAAGTGCTAGAGAGGTTAGCCATAATTAAGGTACAACATACTCATGTGTATAGTGACACACTAAAACCCATCAGCATGAAATATTAACATCATTAAATAAAGATAATGGAAGAAACAACCTGTTAACAACTTGAGGTAAAATGTCTACTGTCTTAGATGGGGTTTCTTTCTCTATGCTAAATTACCATGACCAAAAGCAACATGGTGAGGAAATATTACTGAAAGAAGCCAGGACAGGAACTCAGACCAAAACTTGGAGGCAGGGACCTGAAGCAAATCCCATGAAGGACTGCTTCTTACTGACTAGATCTTTCTGTCTTTCTGAGATTACTTTCTTTCTTTCTTTCTTCCTTCCTTCCTTCCTTTCTTTCTTTCTTTCTTTCTTTATTTCCTTCTTTTTTTTTTAATTTAATGTATGTGCATCCTGACCATAGCTTCCCCTTAATCCTCTCCTTCCACCCCACCCCCAAGCTGCTTCCTCTCCATCACCACCATCAATCTACTCCTTCTCTGCTTCTGTCCAAAAAAGAGGTAGGCTTCCCATTGGTATCCACAAAGCATGACATATCAAGTTGCTGTTAAACTGAGTACAGGCCCTTGCCCCCAATGTTCCTGGCTCACTGCTTGGTGCTCTGCCTCCATAATAGCAGAAGATTTCCACCAAGCAAGTTCAAGCCACACAAGCCAATAACCTGTCTTCCTAAGGAACTATACCCATCCTTTGATTCTGTCCCTTTTTACCCTTTCCCAGGCCAACACCATCCTAGCTTGGCCATGGCCCTGCTGCTGCAAATCCCTGACCTCAGTCCCAGTAGACATCCACCACTGAGATGCAAATAATATCAGCCACAACCTGTAATGACCCTCCTGTCCTGTGCGTAGCCCCCTCCCATCTCAGCACCAGCACTACTGTTGGACCCTGGCCTAACTCCAGAGGAATCCCACTGCTCTGCTGCAACCCTCCTTGGATTCTGCTCCCTGAAGACCCACACCATTACCCAATTCCTCCTGCCTTATTATGTTTCCTGTGAACAGCCCTTCCCCAGAACTCCAGCAGAATCTATAGGTCCAGACACAGTCCATACCAGTTGGAAGGTCAGTCCTAGAAGTTCTACTAGAGTCATGTGTACTCCTAGGTACCCCAGAAGTATACTTGAGCTTTATTGGATGCCAGGTCAGATCTAGATAACAAAGAAGATTTTTGGCATTACCAAAGGTCAGACTGGATCATGGGACCCAAGGCCCCCAAACACCCATTGGAGAGAATTTACTGAACCTGAAGACTCACCAGTAGCCAGAACCCTTGGTCTCTTAGGTCAGAAGACTACAAAGGAAACAGAAAACAAGGAACAAAAACTACCCATACAACAAAGACACTTAATCAACACCTAGACCTATAATCATGCCAAACCCAGATGTCTAAATGCCCATGTAAGAACAAAATCAACAACAGAAAGGGCAATATGTCATCACCAGAACCCAGATCCCCTAAAACAGTGAGAAACGAACATTATAATATAGCTGAAATACAAGATAACAACCTTACATATCACTTTATGAAGATGATAGAGGTCCTTTAAGAGGAAATGAAAAAAATTCTGTTACATAAGTAGAGGAAAAGGCAATCAAAAAATTGGAAGGAATCAATAAATCTTTTAAATAATATAAAAACAAACAAACAGTTGATGAAAAAAAAGAAAACTCTTCATGACCTGAAGATAGAAATAGGAGCAATAAAGAAAACACAAACTGAGGGAGTTCTAGAAAAGGAAAACCTGAGTGAGTGAACAGGAACTACAGATGCAAGCATCACCAACATAATACGAGAGATGAAATCTCAGCTGTTGAAGATACAATAGAGGAAATAGACTCATTAGTCAAAGAAAATATTAACTATAAAAAATTCCTAACACAAAACATCCAGGAAATCTGAGACAATGAAAAGACCAAACTTAGGAATAATAAGAATATAAGAAAGAAAAGAATCCTTGCTCAAAGGCCCAGAAAATATATTCAACAGAATCATAGAAAATATACCCAACCTAAAGAAGGACATACCTATAAAACTACAAGAAGTTTAGAGAACTTCAAGTAGGCTCAACCACGCAAAAAGTCCCCTTGCCACATAATAATCAAAACACTAAACATACACACTACAAAAGAATATTAAAAGCTACAAAGGAAAACGACCAAGTAGTATGCAAAGTCAACCAGCTTTCTCATACCGCGGACCACCTGCTGACAATGGAATAGGCCCTCCCATATTAGTCACTAATTAAGGTAATGAACCTGGTGGAGGCATTTTTCTCAATAGTCTCCTCTACCCTAATAATTCTATCTTGTATCAAGTTGAGATAAAACTAAATATAACATCACATATTTAAAACTACATTATACATTTTTTAATATTTTTTGATGAGTGGGCCAAAAAAGCTTCTTGATGGAGACTTTGTCTGTCTAGCTCAGTCCCACTTGACCAGTTTCTCTCCACCCACAAGGTTTCCACAGGGTCCCCACTCAGAGACTTTATATATATTTTTAATTGTTTGGCTAATGGCTTAGTCTCTCCAACCCATTTCTACTAATCTGTGTATCACTGCATGACTGTGACTTAACTGGTGATGCCCTGGTATCTTGCCTTCCCAATGACTACATGGCATCTCCTTGACTATGCAATCTCTCTCTTTCTCTGCTTAGCCATTGGCTGAAACAGCTTTATTCATTAACCAATAAAAGCAACACATATTTTCAGCATACAGAATAACATCCCTCAAAAATTAAATGTCCTACATTGGTATTCATGATTCATTAGCTGCAGATTATTTAGAATGATTTAATTCACTACTGATGATGATTTGATAACAACATATATTAATCTCATTTGTGGACTTAAATATTATAAACGTGGGCCATAATGATAACATAAAATATGTCTGTCTTCCTCTTGACTTTATCACAATTCCAGTCATAAGATAGTATATTTGTAAAATGAACAAAAATAATCAAAAATGAGATAGAAAATGTCTGATCAGACATTACTACACAAATATTATAAAGTACATACACATAATGCATAATTGAAAAGGGATATCTTACACAAAATTTGACATACCAATGAAATATCGTTGATACTTTTTAGAATAGCTAACTTTTAAAAAATAAAGAAGAGAAGTGTTGGTGAAGTTTTGAAGGGGAAGGAAGCCCTGTGATGGGAATATAAATTATAATCATTACGACAAACACTGTGAATATTTATCATTTAGCTATATATTTAGTGTAAATAAAATCAATGTATCAGTGGATATTGAACATTTGTGTTCATTTCAGTATCATCAGAAGAACCCAGGCATGAATAAAATGATGTGCATATATAGCATTTTCTTTAAGATATCACACAGACACACAGACACACACACACACACACACACACACACACACACACACACACACATACACACACACACACAAGCTTTGCAAAAACAGTTAACCTTTTAATTTATAACAATAAGAAGCAAGAGAGAATATGTGCCATATGAATTTGTCTGGAGGCAAAAAGGCACATACTGAATGAACTCAGATATGTGTGCGGTAAAATAAAAAATACAAAGTGTAAATTATAATAGTAATTTATGATATTTGGCATGGCTGGAGAGAATGTTTATTTTTTTGGACAAATAAATAATTTCATGTTAATACAGCCACATTATATATCATAACATTGTATTATTTGCTATAACCATATACAATTGTAGACATATAATATACTCCAATAAAGTTCAGTAAAAATACACAGGTTTTTCAAATTCCGAAGCATCATTTACTTAACAACATATTAAATTTTAATAATGCCAATTCAAAAAATAACTATACTATGTCACTTATTGTGATGATTATTTTGTTTATTTTATTCATGTTAAAGAATACAATGTAAAAACAGACACATAGCAATAAACAGTTTTGAAAAAAAAAATATTTTTACCATCTAAGATTTGCCTCAATGTTTTGTCAACCTGTTTAATTTGTTTAAGCTATAAAATATTGAATTTCACATTAGAACCACCACAATATGGAACATAGACCACTTCATATCTATTCTGTCACAAAAATTATGAATGGTAGAGATAAAATGAAGAGAACTGAATCATAGTACAGTATGATAGAAAACAGGTCAGATCCAAATGCAAAGAAAGCATTGGGGATGCCTACGAATGGGTCTAGAAATATAATAATTCTGATCTATAGAAAGAGCCAATCTAACTTTAGTACAAGGAAAAGAGAATAGAATCTGTAATTTTAAGAAGATCAAAGGCTCTTTGAGAGAATAAGTCTTTTATGTGTTTTGAATCAGGTATAACATAGAAATTAATTCATATATATATTGTTTTTTAATATTACTCATGAATTGTTCTCATTTGCAATATTGGAAAATTTGAACTGTCCTTCTGAAAGGTACACTAAGAAAGCTAATATTGTAAGAATTCATGAACATAGCAGACAATGGGTAAAGAACTAGTATACATAAAATTTACCAGTCAAATTCATATTTACTCCTATGCAGGAGATGATTGAGATTATTTGAACAATTTATTCAGAGCCTCTTTCACATCCTTATTCCTCAGGCTGTAGATCAAGGGATTTAACATGGGAAACACCACTGTGTAAAAGGTTGAAACAATTTTGTCCCTATCCAAAGAGTAGCTGGACCGGGGACGAGCATAAATGTAGAGAATGGAGCCATAGTACAAGGTCACAGAAATGAGGTGGGAGGAGCAGGTGGAGAAAGCCTTGAGGCGGCCCTGAGTGGAGCGGATCCTCAAGATAGTGGCAATGATGAAAAGATAAGAGGCCAGGATAAATACAATGGGGATGATGACATTGGAAGCCAAGAGGAAGAACAACACAGACTGGAAGCTGCCCTTCTTGCCACAGGCCAGCTTCACCAGGGGTGGGATATCACAGAAAAAGTCATCAATTACATTGTCACTGCAGAATGTCAAGGAAAATGTGTCTTTGGTGATAATAAAGGAGTTAATTAAACCACCCAGATATGAGGCTGCCACTAAAAACACACATAGCTTTAAGGACATTGCTTGTGAATAGAGCAGAGGCTTTGAGATGGCCATGTAGCGATCATAAGCCATGGCAGCTAAAAGGTAACACTCAGTATACCCAAGTCCAGCAGAGAAGAAGAATTGAGCCACACAGCCAGCAAAGGAGATGCTCTTGTCTTCAGAGATGCAGGTCACTAGAATCTTTGGAGTGTAGACTGTGGACAATCCAAGATCCAGAAAAGACAGATTCCCAATGAAGAAATACATTGGTGTGTGGAGCCGGGAGTCATTGCAGATCAAGACAATGAGGGTGCTGTTTCCTAACACAGTTAATGCATACACAGCAAGGAAAATTGCAAATAGGGCTAGCTGCATCACATGATCTGTCGTGAATCCAACCAGGATAAACTCAATCACTGTATTATTATATTGTTCCATGGCACTAGGAAATCTCACCTAGGGCTAGATGAAATTAGAGTTCAACTTGAAACAGTATGTTGAATAAACAGAAAATATATTCAATAATTAAAATTTCAAAAATAGTGAGTAACCTATAAGTGTAAATATTTAAATATTTAAATGGAAGTGCAAGTGAAGAGAATATTAGAGAAGTTGGGAGAGGAAATCAATAATCTGGATAGGATGAGAAAATCTATTTTCAATAAAGGAAAAATGGAAGTAATATGAATTCAGTAATATCTGAGACACACAATTAAATAAACATTTTGATTGGATAGGATTTTTGGGTTATTTCTTAATTATAAAATTATTACCAAATGCTGGTGGACAGCTCATTTGCTAAAGTGTTTGCATTGTAAGCATGAAGACCTTAGGTTGATACCAAGAAACCACTTAAAAAAATAAAACAAGATCAGGCTACAGAAACCCACAGAGACAGCTGACTTGAACAAGGGGGAGCTAATGGACCCCTGACTGATAGCTGGGAAACCAGCAATGGACTGACTCAGATTCCCTGAACATGGGTCCCAGTTAGAAGGCCTGGGTAGTCTAACAGTCTAAGGGACCTCTGAGAGTGGAACCAGGATGTATCCCTGCTGCACTAAAGGACTTTGGGAGCACATTCCCCATGGAGGGATACTCCCTTAGCCTAGAGGAGGGAGGGCCTAGTCCCTACTCCAAATGACTTGACAGATTTTGATGATCCCTCCTGGAAAGCATCACCCTCCCTGTGGAGTGGGGTGTGTGTGTGTATGAATGGGATGGGAAGATGGTAAAGGGGCATGGGAGAGACAGAGGAAGAGAAGGAGGAAGAGAGAGGGAACTGGGATTGATATACAAAATAAGAAAAAAAAAATAAAAATAAAAATTAAAAAAAAAATAAAACAGACACATTGCTGCATACTTGTTATCCCAGTACCAATGAGGTCAAGGCAAAAGGATCCCTGTGTTGCATGGCATCCAGCATAGCTGACTTGATGGATTCCAGGCCAGTAAGGGACAAAGTCTAAAGAAAAAAATGCAAGCTACATTGCTCTGAGAAACATCGAGTTGCCCTGGGACTCCTACACATGCACACATGTACATACATATGCATCTCTCTACACAATTCACCCTCAGCAACATGAATGTTTTTACATGCATACAAAAAATAAATTAGAAGAGGATAGATTTTGAAAGGGTGCAGAAGAAATGTGTGTCCTAAGCCAGTCTTAATATTTAAGGTACTTTGTTGTACACATTAATATTATTGTATTGATATTCCATTTGCACTTGTGTCCCATACTTCATTTGATGAACTCAATGAGACTACAATTGGGAAAAGGATGAAATTCAAGAAAGTAAAGTTTATTCTCTAGTCTACATAGATAAGTGGCTGATGAGAAGAAAACCTAGGCCCTCTATATCCCTATACTTCTTCCTTTCTCTCCTTTCTTCCCCCTTTGTTCCCTCTATCTATCTTTCTCTCAGATGGACATTTCTATCTTGATAAATGGACCTCATTAAAAGATAACCATATATCCACTCTGATCTTGGACTTCCTTCAACCTGTAAAAAAAAAATATTCTAGAAAAAAAAAAAACAATAGTATGTTACTGAAGACAACACTACATGGCATCATGTTATCACAGACCAAGTACAACAAGGCAACATTATCTTCATTTTGCAAGTATAGTGAGATATGTCAGATATATCAAGCTGATATCAACAAACAAGATTTATACTTAAGGTAGTTAGAAGAAAGAGGCTAAACTCTGCAATATATCATGCACATATGGAATGTTAAGGTCTCATTTGTATCCCCTTACCTTTATTTTGGAATTCAAAGAAAAGAAAAAAGACATATTATAAGAGCCTGCTTTGATCTATAGTGATCATAATCTCAGGTCTGTCCTGCAAGGCTCAGCTTTTTATCAGGTTTTTTCTGGTGACAGCAATGGACACATGTGACTATTCTTCCTAAAACCTTCTCAATATGTTGGGTTTCCTATAATTTTTGAACTCTTACTTTATTCCAAGTGCTGTGCTTTGTACTTCAAAGTAAATTCAGTCATTACATTTCTATACTGATCTATGGCTGAAAAAACAAAACTTCTACTAGCACAAAATACTAAAATGTAAGTCCTAAAGCAGAGTGTTCTGGTGTGTCTTACTCCAGTCCAATGAGGATATTATGAATGCCGATTACTTTTGTGAAAAAGCTGGAAGATTCCTGAGATCCCAAATCAAGGGTAAAGCAGGGAGCAGGGTTCTGAATACTAAACTCATATTAAAAATGCACTCTGCTTCTTCTGCTATGGTAAATTACTCCAAGGCATCTCCAGCCATGACAATCACTCTCTCAGTTTTTAAGAGATCTTGCTATCCTTGAGTCTTGAAGGACAGAGCAAATAATTCTAGGTTCCAGGTCTTTAGCCAAGGCTACATTCCTCTCATGAAAGTAGCTTATAATCTAGTGAGATGTGAGAAGAACTCAGGGGAAATGAAATACTCAGGGAAATAGTTTGCAGGCTACATTCAACACAAAGAACAGGCACAATTATTTACACAGACTCACTGGATCTGTGGCTAAAAGAGTTTTAAAAGTTAAAATATTTTCACTGGTTGCCCCTTCTGATTAGGACTTATTTTAACCATTATGGTTGCTTATAAATATGTTATATGAAGGGAGATGAAGAGTTGAAGATGTTGGTCACAGGATACTACCCTTCACTTCACAACTACTTTCACTCTCTTTTCATGTTTTTCTTTTCTTCTGTAGAAAACTCAACAAATAACCAGCCACAAAACTCCTAAATCATCTAGTTTCCTGTCCCTCCTCACTAAGGGGGGACACCAGTCCCAATCCCAGAAGGGCATGTTTTATTAATTGTTTTTCATTATTTGCACTTTGTGTCTTTCACAAATTTCGTCAATCACATTTCCTGAGAGGATGAATATATAGACTGAAGAAGAATTTCAATCAAATTCACATTGCAGTCCTATTGAATCATGCCATAAGCCCAAATCCATCATTTCTTCTCCCATATCTATTGTCATAATCAAACATATGAGTGCCCTGTATTCTTCAGAAATACATACCAGACAATTCAAAGAGTAGCTTACAGAATTCAGATGACCACCTTAAGGAGAGAAAATCATGTTTTCAAATACAGGGTAGATGTGAAGTTATTGCTGAGCATCACACCATCTGAAAAACTGTTAGTTTTCTACTTCAGAGGTGGCTACAATGAGACTGGGAATATCCAATCTAACTCTAGGAGTCCAGAGACTTGACAAAATCTCAGGTCTTTCTCTAGCACTCAGCTAACATCTTACACATCATTTAATACCCTTATGCTTCAATCATCTCACTTATAAAGTAAAAAATGATCATTTAAACTGTAGCATAGATAAGAATGTTGTAAATTTTGAGAAATAACAAAACTTTTGTGTTAACAGTTTTTAAGTTCTTCTGGTTTTCATTTTTTTCTTTTTTTTTAAGAGTTGGAATGAATATGAAATTAGATGGGTACGGAGGTATGGAGGTTTTGAGAGGAATTGAAAAGTGAAAACATTCTCAAAATATCTTTTATGAAAAAATTAAATTAAAACCATAAAAAGATATGATCAAAAGCAATCAGTACATTAATAAGGCCCTAGATGAAGAAGGAAAGTTAGCTAATGGCTTCTTGGAAAGGGAGAATCCAATTTTTTTTCATGAATATGGCCCCTGTTAGGTTATCTGTGGGTGGACCTACACCCATGCATATGTGGGCAGTAATAAATGGACTCAGTGAGTTATTTTTTTAATGACATAAAGATAGAAGGATTATTGGATAGGGTGTTTGAGGGGATAGGGAGAAGTAAGTTTTCGGTATGTATGGTCAAGAGACATTGTATACATATATGAAATTGTCAAAGAATGAATAAAGTATTTTTAAAACAAGAGCAAGCAAAAACAAACAAAGCCTAGTTACTAAAAGAGTCAGCACAAGTGAGATATTCATTAGCAGCCTCTAATTCAAAGGCATGGGCAGCACATGATGTACATGATACAAAACTCTTTGGTTCCCATCCCCAAGATGTTAAGATATATTAAGTCATAGTTTGAACAATCTCCTCTCACTCAAATTGCCTGAGACATTCTGATAAAAATAACTATACATATTGAGAGAAATGGGATAGTATTGCCCTTTATTATAAGGATGACAGAAATCTTATTTTGTAGGCTTGTTAAAAATTTAATGAATTGATATGTGTGCCTAAAGAGACTATTACTAATTGTTATATAATTTTTGAAGACAGCACATTCTCTTCTTCTAGAGGATGTGTGGTCAGACAGGCCTAGGTAAAATTCTGATATTAACTGTTACCTTTGAAAACCTAATTAATCCTCATGAGAAGCAATTTCCTTATCTGTAATGTAGCGTGATTCTCCTCTATATTTATATATTCACTACAGTTTATTGGTATTTTTAATTTATGCATTGTATTTAAAAAATAAATGAGCAATAGATATTATGTGTTGAAGCTAGTATGTTAGTTCATAACATAATTTATTATAAAACTAATATTATAATATGTATTCAAGAGCAAATATTGAATTTTTTTCCATTCTTCCCTTTGCTATTATTCTCTCTATTCAGTCTGTTACTTTTATGGCCCAACCACATTTTATTAATGACTTCAAATTGTTCATACTTACAAGTCACCACATCTTCTTTTATAGCCTATTTCTGCCATTTATTTTATTGGTTTATACATAAAAATGTGAACTATGTTAAGGGGAAGTGACTTTAAGAATCTCAGCAGTCTATATCTCAGCAATAAAAAAACATTCAAAACCATAACACAAACAAAGGGAATAAAACAGCAACTATTTAATTGTACTTTTTCTTAGTTCCTTACTGATATCAGGTCATAGACTGACATTTTACTCTAAATAAAGAGACATTGCCAGCTGAAGGTGGCACGTGTCTATACTCCTGGCACCTGGAAGATATTCAGGATTGTCCTCAACTATGTAGCAAGTCCCAAAACAGTTGGGCCTGCATGAACTTCTGTTCCAAAATGATTGAAGAAGTTGGGAAGGAAGGAAGAAAAGGAGGGAGGGAGGGGAGAGGGGGGAAGGAGTAGATAGGGAGAAAAGAAGAAAGAAAGGGAAGGAAGGAAAGAGAGTAGGAATAAAGAATGGAAAGAGGAAACTATCTTCTGGCCAACCTTATTGAAAGGCTATGTCATGCCTGACAGAGCTATCTGTTGTCTAGCATTCTTTCAAAACCACTCATGTCTACTTGCCTTCTGAAAAACAGAAATAAACTAAATGAAATTTAAATATTTTGTAATTCTCTCTGAGTCTGAGCTTAGAAACACTAGCCTATTGCCTAGTGGAGTGTGTGAGACAGCCTACTCACCTGAGCTCCATGCTAAGTGAATCTTAATACATAATCCTATCATTTTAAAGCCAGTTATACTTTTCTACCCATTCCTTTCACATAAATTATCCTATATCACCTCAAATATAGAAAATTGATTGCCCTTTTTATCTCAGAAAGTTTACAAACTGCTACAGAATGATGGAGGCATATGAAAAGAAGGCCTTGCCATTCCTCTTGCAACAGAAAACATACAATTATTGAGTCATTGTGAAGGCAGAGTAAAATTTACAAGGCTCTAATGATTTGCACCATGCTACTTACCAAATTTAAAGAAAGTGTCTCCTTCTAATTCTCCAAATTTCAACTAGCTAGTTTTAGGAACTTTTATATCAGATATTTAATCCCAGGAGACTCACATATGAAACTCCTTGTGGACTGGTAGCCTGGGGGATAACGAAACAATGAAGCCAAGCTGTGTGTTGAAGTCTCAGTAAGACTCAGGAAAGTTTTATTTGGAGACTGGTTCCCAACTGATAGATGTATTCAGTCATATTTTCCACAAACTGTATTGTTTTATTGGTTTCAAAAATGGCAATGTTTCTATTCTCTTGCATATGGTTCAGTATAGGCATTTCAGTATATTTAAACATAGTATACATATTTCTTCAGGGCACTGGAATCTTTCACGTCCTCTAGATTAGTGATTCTCAACCTGTGGATAGTGACCATTTGGCAATCCTCCAGACATATTTCACTATTATTAACAACAATAGCAAAATTATAGTTATGGAGTAACAATGAAAATAATTTTATGGTAGGGTGTCACCATAACATGAGGAACTGCATTATAACATCACAGACTTAGGAAGGTAGAGAACCATTGATCTAGATCAAGAGCCATCTGCTCACTACCTCAAGAGGTCAATCTACAAAATTTTTACCAATTAAATAAGTAATATATGGAAAATAATAGATGGAGGTGAGAGTTCTTATCCAAAGTCCTCAGTCAGATCACTGAAAGGTCACATTTATAACTGCATACCTCACCAATCTCTCTCTCTCTCTCTCTCTCTCTCTCTCTCTCTCTCTCTCTCTCTCTCGTGTGTGTGTGTGTGTGTGTGTGTGTGTGTATGTGTGTTTCTTCTTTTTATTTTTCCTCATCCTTTTACACTTCTCTCCTCATACCTTGTGGGCCTAGAGATAAATCGTCAAATTCTCTGGCCAAAAATTAAGCTATCCCATTATAGTTTATATTTCCTACCTTCCTTTACATTTTTGTGCATTATTAAATCATTCTTAATTTGTCAATTGCAAGAAGGACATATTATTCCAAGAATGACTTTCACTGATATAAAATTAATATATAAAGAGGGTCCCTAGAAATTGCACATTTACAAGTCATGTGCCAAACCCATGACCAGTAAAATTACAGCATGAAATACAAGTGGATTTCGAAGCACTAAGTTCAACTGTTGTGGTATGGAATATAACCATGACAGTATAGACTATTAAAAAGAATGGGGTCTTTATGTCTGTAATTCCTGTAGCTCAGAGGTAGAAACAGAACTTTACTTCAAGGTCAGTTTTAGGCATATAATGAGTCTGGTTTGGGAGAGATAAGTAAATTTCCTATCTATCATTACACTAAGAATTTGGAAATAAAAGGAACCATGAATTTATTTGTAAATGATCAGTTTTGTGTTGCCTGATCTTCAACTACCCAGCTATGACACTATTTCTCTACTGTTACTTATCCTAGAGCTCCAAGGACAATGGTTTCCCTAAAAACTTAAAATCTATGGGTAAATGAGAATCAGCATTTCTTTCAGGCTTCTTCATAAACTACACTCAGAAGGATAGCCCTGCAGTTATAGAATCTATAGAATTTGTCAAGATAGTAGAAAATAACATAAAGCCTTTTTTCTTCTAGTTTGATCTTTGGCATAGGTTTTTGGGGGTTTTTTTGTTTTTTTGTTTTTTTTGTTTTGTTTTTAGGTTTTCTTTTTTTATTATTGAAAGTAGACTTTTCTCTCATATAATACATCTCAACCATGGTTTCCTCTCCTTTTACTCCACCCAGCCGCCTACCTCCCCTCTCCCCCAGACTTACTCCTCCTCCATTCCTTTTCAGACAGGAGCAGTTCAAGAGACAGCAACCAAACATGACAAAACAAGATGAAACAAGATGAAACAAGACAAAGAAAAGCCATAACATTAATACTGGCCAATGAAACACAAAGGAAGAAAACATTCCCAAGGGCAGACAAAAGAGAAAGAGATACAGCCAGACATTGGTGGCACATGCCTTTAGTCCCAGCATTCAGGAGGAAGAAGCAGGCAGATCTCTGTGAGTTCAAGGCCAGCCTGGTCTTACAGCATTAGTTCCAGGACAGGTTACCAAACAAAACAGAGACACCCTGCCTTGAAAAACCAAAGAGAAAGAGAGAGAGAGGGAGAGAGAGAGAGAGAGAGAGAGAGAGAGAGAGAGAGAGAGAGAGAGAGAGAGAGAGAGAGAGAGAGAGAGAGAGAGAAGAGAGAGAGAGAGAGAGAGAGAGAGAGAGAGAGAGAGAGAGAGAGAGAGAGAGAGAGAGAGAGAGAGAGAGAGAGAGAGAGAGAGAGAGATATCTGCTTGAACTGTTAGGAGTTCCACAAAAACATCAAGCTATCAGACATAAAATATTCAGAAAACCTGGTGAGGACCCATACAGGCCCTGTGCTTGCTGCTTACATCTCTGTAAGCCCATATAAGCCCTGTTTGGTTGATGCAGTGGCCCATGTTCTCCTGGTACCCTATCCCCTCTGAGTCCTACAATCTTTGCTGCTACTCTTCTGCACGGTCCCCCAGCTTCAAAGGGGAGGTACCTGTTGAACACATCCAAATTTGTTTTCTCTATGTATAATGTCTGGCTGTGGTTTTCTGCACCTGCTACCGTCTTCTGCCAGAGTAAACATCTCTGATGATGACTGGATATGGCATCAATCTATGAATACAACAGAATACCATTAGAAATCATTGCATTGACTTTTAGGACCAGTTGTGTTCTAGGTCTCTGAGCTATCCAATCTCTGGCTCCTGGACATCTAGGCAGTGGGATGCGTGGTCACTCTATCACGGCACAGGCCTCAACTTAAGTCAGATGTTGACTGACTGGCCACTTCTGCCAGTTCTACACTGAAAGACATGGAGAGCATGAACCTTCATGCTCCCACTCAGGAAAGGTGCCTCCCCCAAATCACTCATGAGAAGTGGTCTTGATGCAAAAACATGAGGTCTTTTATATTCCAAGTGCACTGGGGTCTACGCCACACAGGGGTAGAGGACTGGGGACCCTGAGTACAGAATTGAGACAGCTTTTATAGGGTTACAAAGCCCATGCATCATAAGCCAATCATCTCATAGCATCCAGTACAGACCAATCAATTTAAACTATCCAAGCCCACGCTTAGTTCAGGAAGTCTGCTTTTGCGTGGGCTCCTGGGTGGAGTGACAAGGCTCATTTCCTGTGTTCACTCACTCACAGGTGCTGTCATAGACAGCCCTGTTGTAAACAGCCCTGTCATAACAGCAAAGAATGTGACCTTTTGCCTACTCACTGCTGGGAACAGGGTCTGGGATTTAAACTTCTAGCCTCCTGGGGTCAGTGGAGAGTTAGACTAAATGTTTCCATCCTTACAACACCACCATGGCTCTTGCATATTTTGCAGGAGAAAAAAAAAGATTGTAGGTCAAAATTT
Source organism: Cricetiscus sungorus (assembly GCA_030556225.1). NCBI lineage: Eukaryota > Metazoa > Chordata > Mammalia > Rodentia > Cricetidae > Cricetiscus > Cricetiscus sungorus. The sequence goes on along the minus strand of JANBXA010000372.1, from coordinate 25,783,136 downwards.
TTCTGTCTGAGTTGGTGCCCAGGTTTCTCTTTTGCTTGTCTAGAAAATATATTTTTGTTTTATTTTGCTTTTTTTTTTTTAATGCTAGCTTGCAAAGTTCAGCTGTACGATTATTAAAGTACTAAGGACAATTTTTGCATTCAGAAATAATCTAACATGTGCTATTTCTTTCATTCAATGATTTTGAAAGTTTAACTTTCTATTAGATTAATAGAGCATTTGTGAGAATTGGACATGTGTAGTCACTGAATCCATTTGTTAGACTTAGAAAAAATAATATTTTAAAAAATTTGCTCTACAGAGGTTTATAATGCAAAACTGTTCTCTTATTTACTGTTTAAAAGCATATCAAATTATTCAATTATACTGCCACTTACTATTTAAATTATATTATTGCACATAAAATAAAGAATAGTTTTAAAATAATAGGAATAGATACACTACTTAATTGTCAAGCTACTATGAAGGTGGTTACTCATTCATTTCACTAAATCTAGCAAATGTCCCACTATTCTTTTGATAGGCATCTGTGTCAAGAGACACAGATTAGAGATCTTTTAGGAATAAAATAGATAGAATTAACTATGGAATATTTTTCTTATAACAAGAAATTTGTGCATAGATGAAGACTATCCAATGTCATAATGTGAAATTCAATCTCATTTTGTTCCTTTAACTAAGCTAATTTCCATCCTCTGAAACCATAAACTGAAAAGTAATCAAATCTCCTTTATCTCTGTCAAAGACAAATGCATTTTGTATAGTAAAACTTTGTACTATTAAACTCCCTTAGAGACTCCTTTATATGACCTATTTACATGAACTAGACAACAAAATGTGATTTACTTGGCTGTAAAATCAAGAATATAATCTGAGAGGCTGTGAAAATGTATATATGCATATATGTATATATATACACATATATTTATATATGTATATATATGTACATATTATTAACCAAGTCATTAAAACCTTTATTATTATGCAAATAAACTCAGCTAGTCAGAGATCTAAATCAAAGGTCCCTATTCTCATGACTAGATGACCAACACAAACTAGATGTGGTATGAGTGGAGAGGAAGCTCAAAGTTGGGAAAATAAGAAGTTGGGTAGAGAGTGCATCAGTGTGTTTTTCAACATCAATCCACTTTTTTTTCAGATTACTTGTACAGTCTTGTATATATTTCTAGAATAGTGGTGAACTGTGACCTAAAAGAGAAAGAAATTTGCCTTACTAGCTGTGGAGCTCAGCTGTTTTTCTCTAGGTGTAAGCCTACACCAATTACTGTCTGGTTGTAACCATGGTATATGAATTTTAATATATTCATATATTGTTCCCACTTCTCTTGTGAACACAGCAATCAACATCAAGGACAGTGTAGCATAAATACTTTTTGTGACCAAATTTATATTTGTAAACTGTAGATGGAAGTTTCTGTTCCACCATACCCTGCAGCCATTAAACCCCAAATAAACACACAGAGGCTCATATTAATTATGAAGTGCTTGTCCTATTGCTCAGGTTTATTACTAACAAACTCTTAGACTTAAACTAACCCATAATTCTGATCTATGTTTAGCTATGTGGCTTGGTACTTTTTCTCAGTAGTAAGACATTCTTTACTTGTTTCCTCTTCATCTGGCTGGTGGCTGTTTCTCAGCCTTTCCTCTTCCTAGAATTTTCATAGTCTGGTAGACCCACCTATATTTTTTGTGTAACTACTGGCCAATCAGCATTTCATTAAACAAGTATGAGGAAGAAATCATTTCCCCCTTTTTTCTTTTCAAAACAAGAACCCACAACCTTGAGATTACCTATTAGAATAAAAGTAATAGGTTGATATAGATGAAGAAAATGAATTAAAATTTGTTAGTCTCAACAAGAATTCTTTTTCTTTTATTTTGTATTTCTGTGTGCCATGTGTTATATGAAGTGTATATGTGTATGGTTTATATGCATGATTGTGTACTGGCTGTGTTCATGCTTTCACGTGTAGGACATGAGTTGTGCTTCTCTACCAAATTCGCTTAATTACCTAGAGACAAGGTCTCTTGATTACCTGGAAGCCTAACATTTGAGGAAAGCTGGTTATACAGTGAGCTGTTGGGATTCACCTGTCTCATGTCTTTATGTATATAGAGAATGTGCCCTTAATATAGCAATCTTCTTCAATTGCACAAAATCTTTATTCTTGAACTCAAAGTTCATTTTCTACTTTCGTTAACATATAATAATTGTACAAAGTGGCTTAGTCACAAGAGGACCATAGTTATGTAAAATGTACCTTGACCAATCATATATCTTCTGTTACTATTTCTCTAATTTCTCTGTCTCCATTCCTCTTCTAATGGTCCCACTTTAGCCTCCATACGCTTTATTTATTTCCCAGCTTTCAAAAATATTAGAAGTGTTTTCGTTCTGGTGGGACTAGTTTATTCCTCTTAAAGATTATCCCTAGTTCCACTATTTTTCCTAAAAAAAAAAATGTTAATTCCATTCCTTCATATAACTGAGTAAAAAACTACCTTGTACACCTACAATTTATTTTTGATACACTTCTGGAGAGATACCTGGAATGATTCCATAACCCAGTTATTGTTAATATTGCTGTGATAAGCATGAGTGCACAGGTATCTTTATAGTAATCTGGTTTGGACTGTTTGTATATACACCCAGAAGTCCTATGGCTGAGCTACATGGATCTTTATATTACTTTATAGCACTGTGATTATCAGCAACTTTCCTAGACCATTAGTAAACTGATTAAATATTGTCTGTGCCTCTTACAGGGAAATGATCTTGGTTTACTTGAGAAGTTTATTCAGAGCCTCTTTCACATCCTTATTCCTCAGGCTGTAGATCAAGGGATTCAACATGGGAAACACCACTGTGTAAAAGGTTGAAACAATTTTGTCCCTATCCAAAGAGTAGCTGGACCGGGGACGAGCATAAATGTAGAGAATGGAGCCATAGTACAAGGTCACAGAAATGAGATGGGAGGAGCAGGTGGAGAAGGCCTTGAGGCGGCCCTGAGTGGAGCGGATCCTCAAGATAGTGGCAATGATGAAAAGATAAGAGGCCAGGATAAATACAATGGGGATGATGACATTGGAAGCCAAGAGGAAGAACAACACAGACTGGAAGCTGCCCTTCTTGCCACAGGCCAGCTTCACCAGGGGTGGGATATCACAGAAAAAGTCATCAATTACATTGTCACTGCAGAACGTCAAGGAAAATGTGTCTTTGGTGATAATGACAGAGTTAATGAAACCACCCAGATATGATGCTGCCACTAAAAACACACATAACTTTAAGGGCATGGCTTGTGAATAAAACAGAGGCTTTGAGATGGCCACATAACGATCGTAAGCCATGGTAGCCAAAAGGTAACACTCAGTGTAGTCCAGTGCAGCAGAGAAGAAGAATTGAGACACACAGCCAGCAAAGGAGATGCTCTTGTCTTCAGAGATGCAGGTTGCTAGGATCTTTGGTGTGTAGACAGAAGACAACCCAAGATCGAGGAATGATAGGTTTCCAATGAAGAAATACATTGGTGTGTGGAGCCTAGAGTCATTGCAGATCAACACAATGAGGCAGCTGTTTCCCAGCAAAGTCAATGTGTAAACAACAAGAAACACTACAAACAAGAACTTCTGCAGCACAGGGTCTGTTGTAAATCCCAACATGATGAACTCAGTGATTGTATTATTATCCTGCTCCATGGCTGCAAGGAGTGTAACTTAGGGGAGAGAAAATAAAGTTTCAGATTAAATTGTTGTACTAAATAAATGCAAAAAAGTTGAATAAATATCATAAAAATGTATTTAATAAAGATTTTAGTGAATTTATAAGCATGTAGCTTAAATCAAAAGAGAAATAAAAGAGGAGATTTAACATGAGTAAATGATTCTGGATTATAATATATCATATATTAGTGCAGAATATAAAGAACTCATAATTTGCAGAATAATGTTCATTAGATTATCTAATAGCTATAAATGCATTCTCTTTTTCAAGTAGATCTCCAGTTCTTAATAATTATGACTAAATAACCTTGTAATTTCAAACAGCTAGGAGATAATCCCTAAGCATTCTGGTTATATAATACTTAAATTTTCCACCCACAAAGTGAATTCAGACAAGCATCCTCTTTGACTATTCTTTCAGTCATTACTAAATCATTTTAAATATAGATGTTACTTGTAACTTCAGTTTGTAAATTTGGTATCAAGAATATCTATTCTCAGAGAGGTTGCTCCCTCGGTAAAGTGTCATGCAAGAATGAGAACTCAGGTTCTTAGCTTTTATGTAAAATTCTGTGCAGAGTCACATAGCTATAATACCAGCAATAGGCAGGTGAAGATAAGAGAATCTGTTTTGTTTACTCAGTAGTTAGTCTTGTTGAGTTAGTGAGTGCCTGTATTAGTGAAAACTCCTGTTTCAAAAAAGACATCTGATGTCCACACTTCATTGCACATGCATGCATGAACACAGGGGAACACACACACACACACACACACACAGAGACACACACACACACACACACACACACCATCCATTTTTTTATTTTCTTAACTCATTATTTACTTCTAAAGCCACATCAATGGAATCAAATTTACTAATGTTAAAATCTTGTTCAATAGAATATTTAGCCAAGCACATTTATTAAACATTGAATATATGACAGACACTCTATTCTAAATAGTGCTCCACCAAACCATCAAAATAATCTTATGAAGTAAATGTGTTTATTTCCATGTTCCAAAGTGATTATTTCTGAATACCTGGTTCAAGGTCCTAGTATTCAAATCAAAAAGAGCCATGAGGCAAAACTAGTTCTCCAAGAACATATTATCTCTGTCCAAAACTACCCATCTAAGAGAATTGCTAGATTCCAGATGTTCTAGACACCAAGGAGAAGAAAAGAAAGGAAGAAAGAAAGAAAGAAAGAAAGAAAGAAAGAAAGAAAGAAAGAAAGAAAGAAAGAAAGAGAAAAAGAAAAAGAGAAAGAGAAGGAAAAAGAAAAAGAAACCAGGCATGGGCTTCTACATATGTTACTGAGATAAAGAAAACCTTTATAATGAAGTGCTATAGAATGGGTTAGAATCACTACCATTTTTGACTGTGGAATGTCAAATTAAAACATACTCAGATCCGCAACACAAGTACACACACACACACACACACACACACACACACACACACACACACACGCACACATGCACACACACATGCACAAGCAAAACCCATGCAAATGTTTACAGAGTTTGTCGCAATAATAGACCAGTGAGGCTTAGCAGTAATTTCATGCTAATCGTTAAAGTTTCCCTTCATGGAGATGTTCCTCTAGACAACCTCAGCATTGCAACTTCACAGCTATGGCAAGCCGCTGTCGGATGTTCTTTTCAAAAGCACCTTATCTTCTGACATTAGGGGAAATATAAACTGAAATAATTGAGACTTTTTATTGTTTTAGCAGGAGCATAGAAATATCCCAATTTGTCATCCACCAAGGATTGGAAGGTGTACAATGCAGGGGACATCCTTGGAAGGTCTTTAGAGGACACTCCTTTAGTGGGGAATGAATTTTTATAGCTCTGGTTCTCTTCCTTTCCTTAACATACAAAGAACCCTTTCACATCACCACAGAAAATAAGTTAAACCTTTTATTTTTCTTGCAGAAGTTTCACAAATTGCTATGTGTAATGAATGAAGAGGAAAAATAAGGTTTCGTAGATCCCTGGCTATAACAGAATGAAAATATCTAGAAATATTATTAGACTAAAACAAAACATATTTACAACTGATATATGTAGAATACAACTTACCAAATTTTCAGTAGACACCTCATGCCAGCATTCAGATCAGCTACTTCCAGATCTTTATAAAAGCCTTTGATCCCAGAGGTTTTATATTCATGGAATTCCTCATGGTTTTGCAGCTTGGGGAAATGAGAGGTAAGACAATTATGCAAGAGTCCATTGATGATGCTGGTTTAATTTTATTTAGTAAGATGAAGATATAAATTAGGGGATAGTGTCCTCAGTAATGGATGTATTCAATTTTAATCTCTACACATTCTGTATTGCTGTAGTGAATTCAAATAAATGCATATAATTATTTACATATTTAAGTATACATTTGTGTGTATATCTATAATTATACATGTAGATATTTGAATACTTATAAATCTATGTGCTTAGGAATGTATACAATGTGGTATAGATATGCAAATTTCTCTGAATCAATGGCCATCTTTCTCCATCTTATTCTATGTTCTGAAAGATTTACCCTTTAGAGTGCTGCCAGGTGTTGACTCATTCTGTCTTCTGACCACTCCTTCCTCTTTACTCTTTCCCTCAGCATATCTCCAGAAACAGAATTTTTCTTTTCATTGTAACTGAAGGGCCACATACTTAAGTGTCTTACTGGAAACTTCACAATTTGGAAAAGCTCTCTAGTTTTATTTTTTTCATTGTGAAAACAACCACCCATACACTTTAATATTTCTGGAAACATAAATCTACTCATCATATTTTTTGCATAAATCCACATTTACTAAAAATAATTTTCATCCATATGACACTTTTGCTTATATTTTGAATGCCATGGAGACATAATTGTATTTTCTTTAAAAATGGATTTACTATCTATTGTGACACTTTTCTCCCCGGGGAGAGAGGGCTAAGGAATGTCAGCCTCCTCTTCACATGATCAAAATGACAGACAAAAGTTCAGTCAAAGTTCACCCCGGAGAACAAATGAGTCTGGTGGGATTACTTAGAGACAATTGGTACAGAGTGACTAATGGGAGTATGGATAATATGGATAACCCAGAAGCAGTTACACTTAAAAGTCTTTATTCAGTATACATGAGGACATTTTGTAGTCATATAGATAGATCTCTTTTTATCATAGGCCTGGCTAAAATAAAAAAAATCTTAAAAAGCCCATTTGTTCTATTTGTATGCTCTTTCCTGGGGCATATATCCTTTCCCACTCACAGATTTCTTTAGTTGCCTACAGTTCTTTGTGTAGGGTTGAGGCCCCATGAGCCTGTTTTAGTGTGTCCATTGTTGTTATCTTTGTTCAGCTCATGTTTTGGCAGTCATGCTGGTGAGGCTTTATTGTGAAGCTTCTGATATTCCTAAGAGATACAATCTCAGTGCAAACTACATGATAGATCTCTGACTCTTAGAATCTTTCAAGCTACTCTTTCATAATGTTCGCTGAGCATTATGTGCAGAAGTGTTTTGGAGATATAACCAAAGAGACTGGACTCCATAAATCTGTATTTTAATCAGCATGCCATAATAACCCTAACAATAGAGTAGCTTCCTACTTGGCAGTAACCAACAGCTCTCTAACTGGTCACAAGACCTGCTCAACAAGTACAAAACATGTCTTGTCCTGTAAACATAGCTAACATAAATGCAAGTAAAATCAAGGGTAAAATCTACATCTATTACTTTACTAAATCAGCATAATACCTAACAATAATCTTATCATTTTCCATTATATCAACAAATAGGTATTCACCCATCATCAAGAAGAATTTCCTGGCAACTACTACAGAACTTTAAGAACATTAAGGACAACACAGCTGAGGTCCTAGGCAGGAACTGTTTTTTATTTTTATTTTTGAGAATTTTATAAACAAATACTTTATTTATATCATTTCCACCCATCTCTTCTCCCTCCAATTCATCCTGCGCTCCTCCACACCATCTCAAATGTACATGTGTGTGTGTGTGTGTATATATATATACATATATACATATATGTATATATATACACATAATATCAGGGGAAAGAAGATGCTGAGTCCATTTACGTGTTTGTGTGTGTGGTGTGTGTGTGTGTGTGTGTGTGTGTGTGTGTGTGTGTGTGAGTGAGAGAGACAGAGACAGAGACAAGACAGAGAGAGAGAGAGAATGTGTGTGTTTGTGTGTGTTGACAGTTGGGTTGGCTAACCTGGAATCTACCATTAAAGGTCAGAATGGTAACTTTTACCTTATGGTACTTTGGATCACATAGATATTAGATTTTCATATTTTCACTATTCACAGGACACTTATGAAGGTTCTGTAATTATTTTAGTTATAACTTTGAAATTAAAAATTATTGCCTTTGATTTTTTTCAAGGATCTGGAGGGATTGTAAGTGCTTTGGATGCCTGTTTGTTCTTTATAGTTGGATAATTTTAGCTTTCCAGTACAGAGAAACCTCTACATAAGATTTCTAATCTAAATTTATGTATACTATCAGAGAAAGGTAATTCTCAGTGCCTTTCATGAATCTTTTATGCCATGATATTGCATTTTAAATAAGTTTGATGGTATTAAGTTATAAAGATCATGTATCTCATTTGTCCCCAATACAAGCATCTCCACATAATCATCAAAAATGTGGGAAAAAATGGCATTTGAGTGGCATCTTCATGGTCTCCTTCTAGAAATGTCATCATCACTTATGCACCAGGTAGAACTATTAACAATTTAGTAAATTCCCTTAAGTAAGGCTTTAAAAAAAAGTTACCCTTGAACAAATTGGTACAGAATACTGCTTCTTGAACACAACATCAGTAGCACAGACACTGAGATCAATAATTAATAAATTGGACCTCCTGAAACTGAGAAGCTTCTGTAAGTCAAAGGACATGTTAACAAGACAAAATGGCAGCCCACAGAATGGGAAAAGATAGTCACCAACCTCATATCTGAAAGAGGGCTGATGTCTAAAATATATAAACTCAAGAAGTTAGTCAACAAAACACCAAATAATCCAATTAAAAAGTGGGTACAGAACTGAATAGAGAATTCTCAATACAGAAATTCAAAATGGCTAAAAGATACTTAAGAAAGTGTTCAACATCCTTAGCATCAGGAAAATGCAAATCAAGGCAACTCTGAGATACCATCTTACTCCTGTCAGAATGGCTAAAATCAGAAACACTAATGAGAGTTTATGTTGGAGAGAATGTGGAGACAGGGGAACACTCCTCTATTGCCAGTGAGAGTGTAAACTTGTACAGCCATTTTGGAGATCAGTATGACGGTTCCTCAGGAAAATGGAAATCAGTCTACCACAGGATCGAGCAATTCCACCCTTAAGCATATACACAAAAGATGCACATTCATGCAACAAAGACATCTGTTCAGTTATGTTCATAGCAGAATTATTTGTAATAGCTAGAACCTGGAAACAACCTAGATGCCCCATAACTGATGAATGGTTAAAGAAGATATGATACATTTACATAATAGAGTACTACTCAGTAGAAAAAATGGAATTGAAATTGGCAGGCAAATGGATGGAACTAGGAGAAACCATCCTAAGTGAGGTAACCCAGTCACAATAAGACAAACATGGTATGTACCACTCATATAATGGATTTTGGGCATAGAGCAAAACATCATTATCCTACAATTCATACCATTAGAGAAGCTAGGATACGAGGACCTAAGAGAGTCATACAAGGTCCCCCACAGAAGGGGAATGGGACAAGATCTTCTGAACATTTTTGGAGAGGCCAGGATGGGGAGTGCAGTGAGTGGAGAGGGAATTAGGGGAGAAAGAGAAGGGGAGAACAGGAGGGGAGAGGAGATCATGAGGGACCAGGAAGATTGAGTCAGGGGATTAATAGACAAGAACAAAAAAGAGATACCATAATAGAGGTAGCCACTATAGGTTTGAAGAGAAAACTGATACTAGAGAAATGTCCAGAGAACTACAAGGATGCCTCCAACTAACAATCTAAGCAATATCGGAGAGGCTACCTTAAATACCCTTCTCTGATAATGAGATTCATAACTACCTTATATACCATCCTAGAGAGTTCATCTAGTAGCTCATGGAAACAGAAGCAGACACCCAAATCTAAACACTGAGCCAAACTCCTGGAATCCAGTTGCAGAAAAGGAGTGATGAGCAAAGGTGTCAAGACCAGGCTACAGAAACTCACAGAGACAGCTGACCTGAACAAGTAGTTCTTGGACCATAGACGAATAGCAATGGACCAACCCAGACGCTCCGAACATGGGTTTCAGTTAGAAGGACTGGGTAGTCTGTGGGACCTCTGACAGTGAAATCAGGATGTACTCCTGGTGCACAAAAGGACTTCGGGAGCACATTCTCCATGGAGGGATACTCCCTTAATCTATAGGCAGGAGGGAGGGTCTAGGCCCTACCCAAAATGAATTGATAGATTTAGATGATCCCTCTTGGAAGGCCTCCCACTCCGGTTGGAATGAATGGGGAATGGGATGAGAGGGGGACTGGAGAGGGAGGACATAGGATTATTTGTGGGAGAGGGAACTGGTATCGATATGTAAAATAAGAAAACATAATAATAAAAAGTAATAAAAATCATTTTATAAAAGCTTATGACTTGACAGCTTATCCAACCTGGATACCATAGCCCTACAAGTAGAATGGGGGTGGGGGGATGGGAGGGGAGGGTGGTCAAGGTGCTTGTCACAGGGGAAAGAGGGAAAGAGGGAGGGAAGGAGGGAGGGAGGGAGGGAGGGAGAGAGGGAGGGAGGGAGAGAAGAAGAGCAAACTGGGATCGACATGTACAATTTTTAAATAATATTATTAATAAAATAAATAAAAAATAAAGCTTTTATAGAGACATTGAATCTAAGTTCTATGAAGAAGAAGAGATAAGTGCTCAGCTGAAAATCATTTTCACAACCACCACTACCACCCTCCCTGACAGGCTCAGGGACTGTCACAAAATAGGAGGCAGAAAGAATTCAAGAACCGTAGGAAAAAGATGGTGTGGCAAATTGTTGGCTCTATATGTGACTGAGATATCGCACCTGTGAACCCTTAGTTTCAAGATTAAAACAAAAAACCTTTCAGTTTAGATGGAGAAGAGGCTCTTCAGTTCCTAGCTCTTAGTGAGAAGCTATTAGCAACAGACATATGTTGGAAGAAAAAATGACATTCTTTCTGAGGGTATTTCCTCAATAAATTTCTGTGTCCCAGATCATGACAACCCCTGACACACACACACAAACACACACACACACACACACACACATACACACACACATATTTGACTTACTGAGTTATAAAAATCATAAAGTTGAGACATGCATATGTTAAGAGGCATGTAGGGGAGGTGTAAGAAGGAAATTGGAAGATAGATACTGTCATTTGTCATAATGAAATTATCAAAAATAAAAAATAAATTATTAAAAAAAACCCTTAAGCAAACAAAAAAGACTTAAAAGTCCTACAAAGGAATATCTATATTGTATGTTATAGGACTTATCCACTAAGAGTTCCTATGACATACATCTTAAAGGTAACAGGAAAAATATTGGAAACTGTAGAATGTACTGGGAAGGACAACAAACAGAAATATTACTGAGAAGGGAAATGCATAATTTGATACTTAACAGGAATAGCTAAAGTATGAATATTTGCATTTGTATTAGATTATCTGCATAAATTAAGAAAGAATGAGAGAGAATTTATAATTGATTCACTTTTTTTTCACCAGAACAACATAGTCACCAAAAACTTTTCTTCATCATATTTAAGTATACCCAATTTATCAACATACAGTTTTAATTGTCTTATGAGTTCCTTCCCTGCAGGCTGTGAAATCCTGAGGGTTTTCAGCAATCTACAACTCTGGGAATCCAGAACTGGCATAAAAGCTCTTTGGGTAAAAGATATGCTGATTTAAAATCAGATAAGATGATGTTGTTGGTGAAACTAGGTAAGCTTTGTAAATTACTATTGTTCTTATCTGCAGTTGTTCCTAAAATAACAATAGCTTTTTGATAATGCTAATATGTGGTAAGTACTGGAGAAAGAGGTATCTTTATCAACTTTCTGTTTCTACTTTTGAAACTGCTGATAGTTTATTAGAGAAGTAGAATTTCACATTATTAGAGACAAAAAGAAAAATCAATTGACAATATGGAAAAATGTCAGGAAAACACTAATTGTACAAACAAGAAATATAGGAGCCTCAGAATATCTCAAGGGCAAATGAGATGGGAGAAAAAGTATCAGAGATTAGTATGCTGTGACAAAGTGAATCTAGAGAAATTTAAAGTAGCTATTCTTTATGGAAGCCTCATACACTTAGTTTAGAATCCTGACAACACAATCTTTAAAGGCAAAAGGCTGTATTTTAGTCATCTTAAAAGAAAAAAATATTTTATTTTTAAATAATAACACAAATACATGACTTTTTGCTAGGAAAGCTGTCACATGGACTGACTAACTTGTGCTGTCAATTATCATGATTTTCTTCTTCCTACTGACACAAGTCCCAGGTACAAAGTCAGTCTTTTTCTTGTGCACCAAGTGTCAGATGAAACCTCAAACTCAAGAAAATACATGCTCTATTTTTCAACTTGTAACCCAGGTTAACTTGTACATGTTGCATTCCAAATGATAAGAATTATATTTTAAATCTCAAAGATAGTTCTGTGCAGTCCAATTACTTATTCTATAATAATAATCCCATGATGAGGTGGAGACATGTCAGAATCAATATGAAAGGGCATGGCTCAAGTTAAATCACTGTGAAGAGGACAATATATAAGAAGTAGTAACAGAAAGGAAAAGTAATGCTGATGAATAAGTAGAAGAAAGAAGATAGCAAATGAAAATCAGACTAAGTGCAATATTTTAAATAAAAAGGCAATGACACCATATTCCAACTATGTAGCATCATATGACAGGCATTTCCAATGATGATATACTAAGGACTTTATCTCTAATGTTTCATTTAAACATTCCTGTAGCCATAGAGAAAAATGTTTTCATATGTATCATACAGGAAAATCAGATTTAGGAATATATAAATAAACCATCTAGAATAACTCGGAATATTTAGCATCACATTAAAAGCAAAGCACTGATCATAGCTCATGTTTTTGAAAGATATAATACTATGAAGCACATTTATACATTCATTTTTGACTATTTATAATATTGTAAAGTATTAAAATTCATAGCCTTTTTTTCTTATTGTTTATATTCTTTATATATTCTTTATATGCACATATATATGCATATATATTCCTGAATATATACTGCTATGTCTGTATAATGTTATTGTATGCATGTTTCCAGGTCTGAGCATTTGGACAGATAACTGGTGTACTCTTCTCTGAGCATGACTGTTTCTTCCACTCTCAGCATTCCCTAATTGCCTGTAGTCCTTTTTGTAGGTATGAGGTCTCAAGTTGGCATGTCTGTTGTTCCTGTCCATCTCATGTTACCCAGTCATGCAAGTGAGACTTTATGGAAGTATCTTCTGATATTACTGGGAAACAATCTCACAGAAAGCTCCCTGGTCCTCTGGCTGTTATAATTTTTTCTTCCCTTCCTCGATAATACTCCTGGAACCTTAGGTGTGAAAATGTTTTTAGATGTAGACTTGGGACTTTCCTCCACAAATCTGCATTTGGTTTGGTGCAGTTTTCTGTAGTAGTCTCCTATTTCAAAGAGAAGTTTCCTTGATGAGGGGTGAGGACTACACTTATCTTGAGGTATAAGGACAAATGTTGAGATTATTGTTAGCTAATTTGCAGGTTTAGTAAAATAATAGATGTAGACTTTCAATAGCACTTAGTGAAGGTTTCCAGTTTCAAGCATGGTTTCTTGTTGAACGGTTCAGTTAGAACACATGTGTTACCTCTGAACCCTTATGTTATTGTGTAATGTTGGTTGTTATTGTTATTTTATGTATATCAGTGTTGTGCCTCCAAGTACATCCAAAGCCACACACCATCAGAGGCCAGAAGAGTATCTTGGGTACCCAGGAACTGGAGTTACAGATGATTGCGAGCCACCATGTGGCTGAGAATCTAACCTATGTCATCTGGAAGATACCTGGTATTTTTTTTTTCTTATATTTTTTTTATTTAAATGTGAAACAAGTTTGTTTTACATGTCAATCCCAGTTCCTGCACCCATGCCTGACATCCCCTGTTCCCCTCAACAATCCTCATTCCATCCCCTTTTTGCTCCCCAGGGATGTGAGGCCTTCCATAGGGAGTGTTCAAAGTCTAGACAAAGACATTTTTATTAAAAAAAACAACAAACAAAAAACCTCACTGTTGTCAGCAGAGGATTGTGAGCAAACACTTTCACAGGGTGCCTAATGCCTGGAAAAGTAAATCTTGACACCACAAGTCAATCTAATAATTTCCTCACCCTCTTTTTCATTTTATAAGTGAATGTTTGCCTCTAATATCTGGACATTGGAAAACTTCAAACTACCTAGGTTTGGAGACCTCAAATTCTTGATTTATTTCTTACTGAAATAATTTCTTTTTTTTTTTGATATTAAGAAGGCTCTTTATTAATCATCTTCCTTTTCCTTTACTCCAGGGGTGCCCTGCCTGGACACTCATATTCAGTTTGGACTCCTTAACTTAAATCAGCAAGCTGCCTTACTTTAGGAACAATTTGGGTTTGGGCTTGGTGTAGCAGGCCTCCTGCTCATGCTTTGTCATTTCTCTTGTGTCACCTTGATTGTAATGCAAATGTCTCTGTAGCGGTCAATGGCCTCAAAGCATACCTGGAGGAGCCTTGTCTTTTGTAAACTTTACCAATGTTTTGGCTCACCAGATAGTAGAGGTCAGTAAGACACCGAATTATTTCTATTTCAGCAGAGGGATGGTAGAATGCCATGATCCAGATCGGAGGTTGGATACAGCTTTGGGATGGTGCATTGTCTCTAGGGGACTTGGAGCTGGTAGCGGCCAGGGCAGAGATTCTTGTGCTATGCAAGTTCTTTTCACAAAAGAAACTCAGTCTGGCCCATGGCTCTCCCAACAGTCATGAGGTCTAGTTACTGATGCTGCAGAAATGAGGGTCCCACATGATGGGCAACTTGCAGTAAAGCCCTCCACCCTCACCCCCACCCCACCTAAGACATGGGGTCACCAGATACCTAGCATTCTTAACTGCTATTGCATCTCTCCAACTCATATTTTTAAAATTTTTTAAAATGTGAATTCATGTTTTTTGTTTGTATATTGATAATGCATGGGTACACACACACTACTGGATTGTCTGTAGAGGTCAGAAGATAACCTTATGGTATTATCTCCTTTTACTTTTACATGTGTTTTGGAATGGAACTCAGGCTACCAGGCTTGCTGAGCCTTCTCATCTCCTCTGATAATGGGTTTCATGCATTTCCTATGTGCCTATTACAACAGAAATTTGAAGATTTTTTTTTTCATTTGGAAGATTGACAAATATCTTTAACCTTGTCAGTGAAATCTTGTAACTAATATCATTGCTGTTGTCTTGTCTTCTTCCTCTTCTTTTTCTTCTACCTAATCCTCCTTATCCTCCTCATCATCTTTTATGTCAATATTAACATTACTTTTGAGTTTTCCAATCTATTTCTCACACTTTGAATCCAGCTATACCTGAACTTACTAGGTAGCCTAGACAAAATTCAAATTTTATCCAATCATTCTGCCTCTATTTTTCTATTGAGATGACAGAAGTGGCTACTACATGTAGATGCATCCTTATTATTAAATTCATTGAAATTATTATATTTAAACTTGGAGATTCCTATCACCTGCAAAAAGAAATATAAGTTTTTACACTGGTGCTGATTATGTTACAGGAACTTATCAAAAACAATACTCATATTTCATACTCATAAACATACCTAAACTGTTCTGTACTCTCAGGCACACTCTTCTTGAGGCATGGAGAGGGGAAATCACACAGTGACTGAGTTCATCTTGTTGGGATTCTCAACAGACCCTGTGATGCAAATGATCCTCTTTGTCCTGTTCCTTGGAGTATATTCTCTGACATTGCTAGGAAACACTACACTTATCATATTGATCTGCAATGACTCCAGGCTCCACACACCCATGTATTTCTTCATTGGAAATCTGTCTTTTCTGGATCTCTGGTATTCCTCTGTCTACACTCCAAAGATCCTAGTGACTTGCATCTCTGAAGACAAGAGCATCTCCTTCACTGGGTGTTTGTCTCAGTTCTTCTTCTCTGCTGGATTGGCCTATAGTGAATGTTACCTGCTGGCTGCCATGGCTTATGATCGCTATGCAGCCATCTCTAACCCCCTGCTTTATGCTCAAGCCATGTCAAGGAAGCTGTGCCTCTCGTTGGTTATATTTTCCTATACAGGAGGATTTGTCAATGCAATTATATTAACCAGCAACACATTCACATTGGATTTTTGTGGTGACAATATCATTGATGACTTTTTCTGTGATGTACCACCACTCATAAAGCTGGCATGTGAGGTCAGGGAGAGTTACCAGTCTGTGCTCTACTTCCTCCTAGCCTCAAATGTCATTACTCCCACCCTACTCATCTTGGCCTCTTATCTCTTCATCATTGCTGCCATCCTGAGGATCCGTTCCACCCAGGGCCGCCTCAAGGCCTTCTCCACCTGCTCCTCCCACCTTATCTCTGTGACCTTGTACTATGGCTCCATTCTCTACATCTACTCTCGCCCAAGTTCCAGTTACTCCCTAGAGAGGGACAAAATGGTGTCTACCTTTTATACTGTATTATTCCCCATGTTGAACCCCATGATCTACAGTCTGAGGAATAAAGATGTTAAGGAAGCTCTGAGAAAGCTCTTCAAGTTAACTCCTTCTAGCATCTAAGTTTATGTATACTTAGCAGGCAAGGACTAAGTGCTAACAAACTACCTGAGGGCAAAACTGTGAGATTGAGTATAAAATTTTCCCATTATTTGAAATTCTACCAAGAATTTTTCAGGTTACTTTCTTTAAAAATGTAAAGCCAAAATGTTTTTGGCTTTAGTGTAATAAATAATGAGTTATATTGTAATGTATTTATGTATGTATATAATGAACATTGCTCATATTTACTTCATATTTACTTTTATCTAATGATGGGACTAGGTTTATGATAATATTAGCACAGCTTTTAAAATGTAGAGCTTGAAATGAATGTGAGATAAGAAAGCAAGTAATACTTTCACAGGTAAATGAAGTTCATTTTATTTTCCTTTCTAATAACTATCCAATTATTGCCCTTGAATAATGGCTATCATGGAGATGTGAAGGAAATATCCTATGGAATGATGACGGATAGAGAATGCACCTTAATTTCTTCTGTCCAGATACTAACAAAGATTCTTCAATAACAATGAGTATGTTATCTCAAAATTAATTTTAGAGAAAGAGAGGGGAAACATATTTGTAAAAGAAAATAAATGTCATTGGGAAAAGGAAAGGATGAGTATTGGATCAAATACTCCTGGTACCTGCAGCTATTTGTTATAGTTTTGGATTTTAATGGACTCAACATGTTCTCATTTTACTAATTATAGCACAATACCTGCACAAGATCAAGCCAGCCAAAACTGTAGCCTGGACAAAGGAGGAGAATCATGAAGTCTTCCCACTACTTGAGAGTTTGATGACAATTGACAGCTTCTGGAGTAGAAAGAATACAGTGTCTTCAGGGACACAACAACTGAACAACTACTATGCTTCAATAGAAGGTCCTGTGCTCAAGCATATACAAACAACACTAAGTGAATTCAGTAACTTTCAAACAAAAATAGAGAAGACATAAACAGGGGAAGAAAAAGTGGTTGGTGGGTGGTATGTAGAAAGGAATTATTGATGGAAAAAGTAGGAATAGATATGATAAAAATGCATTAAGTACATCTATAAAATTTTCAAACCATAAAAAATTTAATTTCTGAGCAAGAAACCTCTGATTGTAAACATTCACTTCCATTCATGTATATGATATTGAATTATGATTATATGTAAAACAATCATGTACTAAATCGTGAGTTATTTCTTAATTAAAAATTTCCATTTAAATGCTCTAGTTTTGAGTTTATAGTGTTTCATTGGTCTGAACCTATATTTGGAATTTGCCTAAAGGTATGACAGAGAGTTGCCCCAAGGGAGTATCTCACACAATCCTAAGACAACACCAACAGGGATTCCAAGAAGAAGAAAAACAATCCCTAAGTATCATGGTTATCTGTCCACTCCATTTATTAATGGAAGTTGAATACAAAAGGGATTTCAGCAGGTATTTGAAAAAAGCTAAGGGCAGAGATGTTCTGTCTGTTTTTGACCACTCAAGTTGAAGTATTCAGTTATAAAGTTATGAGGAAGTTGGCATAGACAGACATAGTTTCTGTATGTTTAGTGATGTATTTGATCCACCAAGATTTCTGGCAGCAGCATAAACAACTTTGTCAGGGTTTGGTAATGTTAAAGACACTGGCTGTGGCAAAGACTAGAGATAAAAAGAGGTAGGCTAGATATTTTGTCCTTCTCTAGAGAGTAGTTTGAAATATTCCTTTGTTGTGGGACAGTCTCTTCTGAGACCAAAACCTTTCAACTAAGAGCAGATCTCATTAAGACACTGAACAATTACAGGAAGACAAAACAATAGGATTTCTAAAATAAGGTAATATATCTCATCTAGAAAGAAGCTCTCCTTAAGTTCATACAGTAAACAGCTCAAAATAGTTTGAATACTTCTCTGAAACTGGTCAGAGTCTCAAGGATTCCCCTTCCCAAGCATGTATGTGGGCATTAGGTTGTGATCAGAGACTCTCAAACAAGCATGGTGGGAGGAGTTGAGAATGAAGACCCACCCCTAGCTGAGAACTTAAAATCTGCTGGGAGAGACTTGGTTTTCTTTAAGGGTTTGACCTATGGTGGGTTAACCATGTTTCTGGGGATGATCCCAGACCCAAAAATATTTAGACAGTATAAACTGAACTAGGTGGACCTTAGAAGCAAAGGATGGGAAATTGATAGTGTATTAAGGAAGTAGAGTTATAACTAGAAAGAGTTGGGACAGGGAATTTGAATATCTTAAAAAAGTACTTCGTATGAACTTGTCAATGAATTGATAAAAATATCATTGGAAGGAAATTAATTTCACATCAAAGTGAGAAGCAATCATGCTGCAGCATCCACATGGATTGGCTCTTTAGAATTTATCATCTCAGCAGCATTTCCATTCCATGTTGCCTTCACTGAAGGAAGAAATTAATAGGATGAAAAAATTTAGCCTAATTCTCCAGTGACCCCAGGAAGCTGGGAGTCTTAAATCCCAAGCTGAGGGTCACCTACTTTAATGTTTAGGACAGCCTGTGAGTGAATGAACACAGGAAATGAGCCTTGTCACCACACCCAGAAGCCTGTGCGAAAGCAGACTTCCTGAGCTAAGAGCAGGCTTGGATAGTTTAAATTAATTGTTCCACACTGGATGCTATGAGGTGATTGGTTCACGATGAACAGGCTTTGTTGTAACCCTATAAAAGCTGTCTCAATTCTGTACCAGGGGTCACTCAGCCTTGTACCCTGCATGGCATATGGCTGATGGCCCCAGTATACTGGAATATAAAGGACCTCATGCATTTTCATCAAGACCGCTTCTCCTGAGTAATTTGGGAGGGCTGCCTTTCCTGAGTGGGAGTGCAAGGGACCACTTGCACTCTTACAAAATCACTGCAGAAAGACTGTATCTAATGTGTTCCAAACCTGAATTCCAGGAAGCAAAAGTATCTCAGGCCGTTAGTCTGAACAGCACAGACTAGCAGAAACAACTGAGTCAAGACAACTCACTTATTCAGTCTTACTGTGGTTTTACTGTAAAATTACATTACATAATGGCCCAGTGTAAACATCAGACTGTATTTTAAACTATTATCAGGACCAGATATATCATTGTCAGCTATCTTCATTGTGTGTGTGTGTGTGTGTGTGTGTGTGTGCGCACCTGTAAATGTAGTTAGCATTGCAATGATCTTGGGAGTTGAGTCATATTCTATGCATCCAAGTTAATTGTATCATGGAAAGCAGACTGATTAGCTATGTCTTATCACAAGTTCTTATCTTTGGCCTGCAAAACCAGATCTCAGAAGTGACACTAATTTCTTTGATGTGATATTTCAAAGATATTCTTTTTGTTTTATTGTGCATCAGGCTTCACTATAATAAGCTTTGTACTAAAATATCATTTTCTTGCATGTCCATATGCATGCATACCCACACACAATGTTAAAAAAATACAGCCATACAGCCTGGGCAAGTAACTTTGAATACAGACCACATCATACTAAAGAAAAAAATTATTAAAGAACATTGCTATTCATATTGTACTTCTCAAAGTGGTAGGTCTTAACTACTTCTTTATTATTATTTATTTTATATTCCTACTGCAGTTTCCCCTCCCTCCTATTCTCTCATCCACTCTCTCTGTTTCCCTTCTGGCCCTGCAATCTGCTCCTCCTCTGATTCTGTTCAGAAAGGGATCTTGGGCATCAACAACAAATGGCATATCAAGTTGCAGTAGAACTAAACACCTCCCTTGTATTAGGGCTGGGCAAGGCAACCCAGTCTGAGGAATAGGTCCCCAAAAGCCAGCCAAAGCATTAGGGATGGCCCTGCTCCCACTATTAGGAGCCCTGCACATATGCCAAGCTCCACAACTGTCACATGTATGTAGAGATCCTAGCTCAGTCCTATGCAAGATCCCTGACTATTGGTTCAGACTCTGTGAGCTCCTATCAGCCAAGGTTAATTGCTTCTGTGAGTCATCTTGTGATCTCCTTGACCCATCTTGCTTGTACAGTCCTTCTACCATCTCTTCAGTAGGATTCCCTGAGCTTGCCCTGTGGGTCTCTGCATTAATTTCCATCAGTTATTAGATGAAGGCTCTCAAATGACAATTCGAGTTCTCACCAATCTATGAGTATAGCAGAATATTTTGTTCTCCAATCATGTTTGATTCTATACTAGTTCTTTGGACCATCCAACCTGTGGGTCCTGGCACTCCAGTCAATGTCAATATTGGGCTCACTCTCGTGGCATGGGTCTGATGCTGTACTGGACATTTGTTCACCACTACTACAATTTCTATGCTACACTTATGCACCCCCAAACATGATACATCCCATAGGCAGTACAGACTGGAGGTTAAATATTGTGTGACTAGGTTGGTGTCCCAATCTCTCCTCTGGAAATCCTGCCTGATCATAGAATATGGCAAGTTTAGGTGCCATATCCATTATTGCTAGGAGTCTTAGCAGAGATCATCTTTATATATTTCTGGGAACTTTCCTTCACCAGGTTTCTATATAACATTAAAATATGCCCCCTTTCTTGTCATCCTTTTCAGAACTCTCCATCTCCATCCACCCCCATCCTGATACTTATGTTTTCACCCCTACCCAGCCCCAGTCCACCCATGAGATATATATCTTCTATTTCCCCTTCCCATGTAAATCCATGAATTTCCCCTGTGGGCCCCCTTGTTACCTATCATCTCTGGATCTGTGTATTGTAGCATTATCCTTTACAGCTAGCATCCACTAGTAAGTGAGTACATACCATATTTGTCTTTTTGGGTCTGGGTTACCTCACTCGGGATGGTTTCCTCTAGTTCTATCCATTTGACTGTGGATTTTCAGATTTCATTGTTTTAGGTTGTGTTTTGTTTTGTTTTTTCTTGCTGAGTAGTGTAAATCAACCACATCTTCTTTATCTATTCTTTAATTAGTGGGCATCTAAGTTGTTTTCAAGTTCTGGTTATTTTGAATTAAGCTGCTATGAATATAT
The DNA here is from genome assembly GCA_030556225.1 of Cricetiscus sungorus. Classification (NCBI taxonomy): domain Eukaryota; kingdom Metazoa; phylum Chordata; class Mammalia; order Rodentia; family Cricetidae; genus Cricetiscus; species Cricetiscus sungorus. The sequence goes on along the minus strand of JANBXA010000372.1, from coordinate 25,761,527 downwards.
TTGAACAATTGTTTTTGTGCATCCTTTGGCGTATATCCAGGGTGATATAACTGGGTACTGAGGTAAATTGATTCTCAATTTTCTGAGAAGCTGCCATATTGATTTCCAAAGTTGATGTAGAAGTTTTCACTACTACCAGCAATGAAGGAAAAATCACTGTCAATAGGATGAAACAGCAACCTACAGGATGGGAAAAGATCTTCAGCAACCCCACATTCAATGGAGAACTGATCCCCAAAATATATAAAGAACCCAAAAACTAGACATCAATATACCAAATAATCTAATTTAAGAATGGGATACAGATCTAAACAGAAAATTTTCAACAGAGGAATCTCAAATGGCTGAGAAACACTTAGCTTTTATTCAACATCCTTAGATATCTGAAAACTACAAATCAAAAGGGCTCAAATATATTCTTACTACTTCTTTGAAAATTTTATACTTTGTATTTTGATCACATTCTTCCAATTATTACTGTTTATATTCTATTGTCTATATAGCTAACCACTGAATCACTTTAGCAGTTGTCATACCTTTAAAGAAAACTATCTCCAAACAACTATCAATTATCAATAGATTCTCAGTTTATGGCTTGATTTCAGATTCAACCACTCTTTCCATGATGATATTTGGTCTACCTTGAGTTCATGCAGGTCTTGTGTATTCTATCATAACCATTGTGAATTAACATGAGCAATTATCTCATTTTCTTTATATTAATTTTTTTCCTCTAGATCTTACAATCTTTCTGCCACCTCTTGCATAATGATCCCTTATCCTGGAAAAGAGAATGTGTAATATACATGTCCCTACAGCCTAAGCACACTGTAGCCATTTATTCTCTGCATGTCTACCAGTTGTGACCTTCTATGTTAGTCAAAGCTTGTTACAAATAGAAGCCTCTTCAGTGATGTTTGATGAATTACATCTTCAATCCAATGATTTTAGTTCAGTTTTTAGTGTATCATTTAGTGGCAATAAGTGCAACAATGGCTTTTGCATTCATTGTCAGCATCTACTCAGAGAAGTTGATCATAGTGCAAGATATAAACTCAACTTATTCTCTGTTCCCTCCAGTCCTGAGCAACCATGACTCATTGTTTCTGTGAGTTTGATTACTGAGTATTTCATAAATAGAATTACATAGCATCTATCATTTTGTTAATGGTTTATTTTTACTAGCATAATGTCTCCAAATTGTACCTGTGTTATAGCATTTATCAGAATGTCTTCCTATATAGATATAGATATGGATGTGTTTGTATCATGCTTGGCATATCCCTTTGCCCATTTGTGGTATTTTGAATGTAATTGGCCCCCATAAGCTCACAAAGAACTATTAGGAGGTATTGCTTTGTGTGTAGCTTTTTTGGAGGAATTATGTCACTGTTGGTGGTGGGCTTTGAGGTCTTCTATGTTAGGCTGCATCTGGTGAGGACACAGATACTTCACTACCTGTTGCTTGCAGATCAATATGGAGAACACTTAGTTCCTTCTCCAGCACCAAGCCGACCTGCATGATACCATGTGTTCCCACCATAATAATGAACTAAACCTCTGAAACTATAAGCTAGCCTCAAGTAAATGTTTTATGGTCATGGTATCTATTCACAGAAATTGAAACCCTAACTAAGATACCCTTAATAATCATTAGGCTGTGAGGTTGCTTTACATTTCAGCCATTGTTTTAAATAAATATGGGTATAAATATCTAAAAACTGATTCACATACTTATGGATAGAATGAAGAATTCTTTTGTTTTGTTGTGCTTTTCTGTGTTCCAAATGCATGCTTGTTGCTGAAAGATGCCAGAAGGAAGAACCAGATCCCAGAGAACTAGAGTTACAGATGATTATAAGGCACCATTTGGAGAAGGGAGGACCTGGAACCTCCAGAACAGAAACCAATGCTCTTAACTTCTGCGCCATCTTTGCAGCCCTTTAGTATAGTTTTCTGATCCACTCTTTTCTCTGCAATTATCAATTCTGGATTCAGATTCCAGTGTCTTTACTAATGGAAATGACTAGAAACCAGTCACTGGTAATAATTCTACAACCATTTACAGAATTTTTATCTTCACTTTAAAATATTGAAGTAAGGGAAAGTTGCAAAATGTCTTATGAGGCATTATAGCTTCTCAGATTAACAATATCCTTATAGAATCCATTCCAACTTGGCAAGTATAACAGTTGTGTTCAGTGATTCAACTTCATTCAGCCTAGGTGTTGATGAAGGAATAGTGTGTGTGTGTGTGTGTGTGTGTGTGTGTGTGTAAATAGAATCTGTAGAAAGTGGGTGGATCTGGAAAGTATTATTTTTAAGTGAAGTAACCAAATCTCAGAAAAATAATCAATTTCCCCATATGAATTCCAGCTTTTAATGCATTATGTGTATACCTACACAAACACACTCTCACAGACACACCACACATGCACACATGAGTACAAGAATAACCTTTGAAATCAGAAGGGGAGAGGAATATGGGAGAGAAGTACTGAGGGAGTAAAGAGCACACTGGGAATGAAAGCAGACAGGAGTCTTCGGGGAAGATCACAAGAGGTGGCAGAGGGATAGGGAGAAAAAGGAAATGAAGAATCAACAAAAACAAATTTTAATTGAAACTCCTATAATGAAACCAAATACTTAGTGTGGTGTTTAAATAATAAATATTGTTGAGGAGAAAGTGCAGTGAATAAAAAAAAAATGTGAATTTGAGTTCTCAAATTTCACATAAACTGAAGCACATTTTGTATGTACTGGACTTCCTATGATGAGGTGGGAGGCAGAGATGGGAAATAGGAGAGTCCCTGTACACTTACATGGGACATACACCAGCATTGAAGAAAATACAGAGAAAGACCATTTCAAAAAAAGAAAAGGTTGTTCAATCACCTCCATCTGTACATCATGGAATTTATGTGCTATGGGCAGTGACAAATACCAATACATGCATATATATATATATATATATATATATATATATATATATATATAACACACACATCAGATACACAGATTAGCAAATTAATAAACAGAATAAATGAGTAAATAAAAAGAAACTAATATATTTGTGCCATTAACATGTAAAACATGATGACTATTCACTCTATACATTTGTGTAATTATGAAAATAAAAAATGAGAAAATGATGAGCTAATGGGTGTTGAAAAGAATTGTTTTCATTTCACAGATAAGTTAATAATGTCTCATTGCTTCAAGAAATAAAACTTAACACACTGAAAACAGACACGTATTAAGAGATTACTTTTAAATGCCTAGTATACTTATTTCTGATAGTACCAGCTAAGAATGATTGCATGAAGATAAACATTTTTTCCCTCATGAAAACTTGGCTGTATCTAACATTTTCTTAAATGCATCCTTGACATCTTTGTTTCTTAAACTGTAGATCAAGGGGTTCAGCATTGGAATCACTACTGTATAGAACACTGACACCACTTTGTCCCTTTCCAGAGCATAACTAGTGCTTGGCCTGGAGTAAATAAAGAGAATTGAACCATAATACAAAGTGACAGCGGTCAGGTGAGAACCACATGTTGAGAAGGCCTTCAGACGGCCCTGGGTGGAGCGGATCTTTAAGATGGCTGCAATAATGAAGAGGTAGGAGGCCAAAATGAGCACAGTAGGAGTGATGACATTAGAGGCCAATATGAAATACAACACAGCCTGGTAGCTCTCCTTCACATCACATGCCAACTTCACAAGAGGGGGAAGATCACAGAAGAAGTCATCAATGATATTGTCTCCACAGAAGCTCAGGGTAAATGTCTCACTAGTGATAATGGTGGAGTTTACAAAGCCACCAAGGTAGGATGCTGCAACAAGGCTGACACATAACCTTGGGGACATAGCCTGAGAGTAAAGTAAGGGATTGGATATGGCCACATAGCGATCATAAGCCATGGCAGCTAGTAGATAGCATTCACTGTAGGCCAGCCCAGCAGAGAAGAAGAACTGAGCCAGGCATCCAGCAAAGGAGATGCTTTTGTCTTCAGAGATGCATGTTATCAGAATTTTGGGAGCATAGACAGAAGAGTACCAGAGATCTAGGAATGACAAGTTTCCTATGAAGAAATACATGGGTGTGTGGAGTCGAGAATCAGCACAGATGAAAGAAATCAGGGTGATATTCCCTAGGAGACTGATGACATAAATGATGAGGAAGATGAAGAAGAGTCCCCGCTGTAACAACATGTCTCCTGTAAATCCTAAAAGGATGAATTCCTTCACTTCAGTAACATTTTTCTCATCCATGATTTTGGGTATTTATGGTGCTTTCTGCAAAAAAGATTAAGCAGGGAGGGGGAGAGAGTATAGAGGACATCAGCGTGTGAAGCAGAAGGCTGACACAAAGAAGGAAATATGAAATATCATAACAGTGCCTACTCTCACAACTCAACTAAAAGAAAATAAGTGGAAAATAATCAAACACATGTGAACTAAAATAAGTGGCAAGACCAAGGGTTAAAGAATTAATCCTGTAGGTCTGCTTTTTTTCTGAAGGGAAATAGCTAGGTGGTGGATCTAGGAGAGAAGGGAGGGAGGGGCAGAGGAGTTAGGAAGAGCAGAGGGAAGGGAACTGTGGTCAGTGTGTATTGCATGACAGAGGAATCTATTTTTAATAATTTTCTTCTTTTGAAAATATTTTATTATTAAAAAAATATATTGTATTTTAATCATATTCACTCTTTCCTCCAACTCCTCTCAGATCAACTCCTATTCTATACACACTCAACTTTGTGTCTCATTTCTTCTAACTCATTTATTTTACTTAGTGCTGCCTGTATGCTTTTGGGTGTGTGGCCATCCACTGGAGCATTTTATTTTTTCAGAGGGCACACATTAAAGATAATTAACTCTCCATTTCCCAACAGCTATCAGTTATTGATACTCATCAGTTAGTGAGGGAACTGAGTGACACCTTCTGGCTTAATGCTGAGATTTTTCTCTGGATTCAGCTTATACAGACTGGTCTTATGTTTTCACAAAATTGTGTAAACACATATTCAAAACTGGAGGCTACATTATGAAAAATAATTTAATACTAGATTATTTTAAGTAAAGCAAAGACAGTGGTGACGACCACTGGCAATCATTGTGGAGCCTGAGGAGTCTGAGAGACCCATGAAGAGCTCCAAAGGGAAAGGGGATGCAGAGCCCAGAATAGCTCCAAAACAGACAAAAAAGAAAAAGAAAAAAGAAAAAAAAAAACTTCCCTTATAGAAATATCTTTCCTTGTGGGAAGATGCTTCTGAACAGTGAGTGAAAGAACAGAGCCACTAGCTAGAGGCAGAGATGCAGAAATTAACAATCTATAGCCTGTTACATGCAGGTTTTTCCCGCCTGCCGCCTGACCCACTCTTTGTTCCTCCCCGCCCAACGGCCACCCAGTCCTACCACCACAGGAGCCCCAGTGACACTCTGAGACTCTGTATTTGATACAATCCTGTTGGCCATTTACCATTATTGTTTATGGGCTAGCTCTGTCTTATTAACCCATTTCTACTTATCTAAGTATTTCCACGTAGCTCATCTTATCGGAGAGCAGCAGGCCACATCTCATCTCTCTTGGCTCTACATGCTGACTCCTTCTTACTACTTCCTCTTTCCTCCTCCTAGACTCCTAGCCCCGCCTATCTTGCTTTCCTATTGGCCACAGTGCTTTATTCATTAACCAGTATGAGAAACATATTTAAGGAACAACATTTCCCATCAACAGTCTAAAGCTCCTGCAGAAATAGATAATTACTGGCCAATTCCCAGCATGGAGCCACCAAGGCTGTGACTCTTGATCTTTGCTTTGCTGGGAGATGGAAAGCTCAGAGCAGCAGTGATGCCCACAGCCTACAAGCACAAAAAGTATGCCCAGGTCCAGCACCTAGAATAGAGTGATGTATACCAACCTGGAGATCCCTCAGGAAAGTCATTACTGAGGGTTGGTCCAGCATGAACCCACTGTGACTGCAGCCTGTGCTGCTTGCCCTGCTGAGAGACAATGTGTGCTGGGGAGCCTAGAAGCACAAAAATACAGCTGGGTGAGCCTCAGCGTGGCAGAGCTTGTTCAGAACCTATCCCTGTATTCACTGCCTAGCCACAATACCATCCTGACTCTGGGCAACAAAAGGATATCTGAGAAGAATTTCAGCAATGGCCCAGCATTCATGGTGCTTCAGAAACCTTGAATCAGACCAATGACTCACTGCAATGAATATTTACATATAAAGCCATTTGAACAAAAAATACTCTATGTAACACATTGTAGTTCCCAGTGCTCCTGTCACAAAGGAACACTCAATGGAGAGGTCGGCAGAATAGAGGGACAGTGGTGAAGTAGAGACATGATAGCAGTGACAAGGGTGAGAGACAGCTACAATGGATGGAGGAACATGTCCTTGCTGTGTAGGCCTGACAGCATGGTGTGCAGCAGCCTGAAGCTTGAGCAGACTCAGCCCCTGAACATGCTGCCCAACCTTGGCTCTGAGCAAAGTAGTTAAAAAATAGAAAAGAATTAAATAGGGGAAAAGTTTAAGAAATAGGGAAGAAGGGAGCTGTGAATGGTGAAATAAAATGAAGGATGTATGAAAAAGACTTACAGAAACTCACTAGTAGTAGTTTCTGTAAGTTACTAGTTAGAAATATAATTTCAAAAGACATCTTTTTAAAAAAACATTGTGTTTAAATTAAATTACCTTACATGGGTAGACAACATCATTCCCAGATGCATGTGTTATTAAATGAAAATCACAGTATAAAGTATGTAATATCTTCCTATAACTTCTGGTCAGGGAGTCCTTGAGAGGTCTCCAAAACATCACAGCCTATTGTCGTTGCCCTTGATTGGCTATCATAACCATACTGTAAGATGATACTGCTGAAGACACCAAAAACGTTGACTGGAAAACAGAGGAAAACTATCTCAAATTGACCCAGCAGTTTCCTTCTTTGTGAGTGGCTTTGGTAGTGCAAAAAAGTATTAATGCATGCTGTTGAAAAAGAAAATACACCAGTGGTCTTACCCAGAAATTGACCCTGAATTTCAAGATACCTACTGATACCATAAGAACATTGCTATTTAAGGAATAGCTAGCCATGCTCTGATTGTACTTGAGGCCTGCTTCACAGGCTAAGATTCTTTGTGTTGTTTTTTAGTTACAGTTGTTATAAGAATAAAAGGTGGAGGAGGGGGCTTGAGTGGTCCCGAGTCAGGGTCCCAAATGAGTTGGGTCCCAAGGTAAGGGACCATGTTGGAGAGCAGGTGAGAGTGACCGGGGCAGCGAGAGGGAGGGATTAACACGGCAGGCAAATAGAGCTTAAATGAGGAGTTTATTAAGAAAGGGGAGTGAGGGAGAATAGAAGAGACATAGAGACACCAGGAACAGAAAAGAAGAGAGATAGGGGTGGGAAAAAAAAGAAGGGGGTAGCTGGTGACCAACCAAAAGCAGCAGAGAGAGAGAGAGAGAGAGAGAGAGAGAGAGAGAGAGAGAGAGAGAGAGAGAGAGAGAGAGAACGAGTAAAAGAGAAAGCAAAAGAGAGTATAAGTGTGCCAGTGGGCAAGGGTCTGACTTTTAAAGGGGTCCTTTACACCTGCCTACAGACTAGTACTCATGGAACCCTGAGCTGACCAGAGTACTGCCTGAGTGCATTCTGCCAGATGACAGGGCAGGCCAGTGTAATACCTGAATCCTTACACTATGTCTTGTACTGCATTCCTGATCAGAAGCTCATAGCTAGAGGTAATAAGTCCTAGGGTAGAACTGGTTAGTGTTATCTTGCTAAATATACATTATTTTGGTTGTTATCTAAATACTTATGCTTATAATCATAGACATGCTGTGCTATCAGTCTTAGTCAGAGAAGCTTCACTTTGCCATAGACACCAGACAATGGAGAGATGTATAGAACATTGCTGAGGGGTGTAAATGATATATGGGTAAGGAATGTCATGAAATTTCATTTTCTGGATATGACATAGCTATTGCACTGTCATTGCATAAATAAGACCTATACAAGATCAAGCTATGTAAAATCATAGTGTAGATGGGGCAAAAGGTCCCCAGTCTATATTCTTCACTGAGAAGCCATAGCCAATGACTAATGACTAATTCTGGGAGAGTAAAGAGAAAAATCTCTCTCTCTCTCTCTCTCTCTCTCTCTCTCTCTCTCTCTCTCTCTCTCTCTCTCTCTCTCTCTCTCTCTCTCTCTTGGATGAGGGCACAAAGGGTTCCTATGTTCCAGTGGATGGACCCAACCTGTTCATATACAGGAACCAGTGAACCAGTTTTCAAAGTTTAAATAAGGGATAAAATCTATGGAAGACCTTTCTTTCCTAACGATTTTCTTTCTTCCACATTTATTAAAAAATGAACAAAATATAAGTGTGAGTGTGTGTGTGTGTGTGTGTGTGTGTGTGTGTGTGTGCGTGCACGCACACACACACACAAATCTAGGCTTACCAAATACAATTAATTTAAGGCTGTTTGGTAGATAAAAGACACACTAAGCCACAATCCAAATTTGTAAGGGTAAAAGGAATTCATTAATCATGCCAAAAAAGAAAGAAATCTGAATATATAGAGAGGAGAGAAATAAAATGGCAAGTCTTATCTATGAGATTATGTGAATCACACTTTTCGCCAGAAATTTTAGTCCATTTCATAGATGTAATTAGTAGTACCCAAGCAAGGTAATAAATCATTCAGGAAATTCACTGACATTTTTTCACACTAAACTTGAGAACTTTACTCCTAAAGTTTCTTGTAAAAAGTATTAGCAAAAACTCATGCATAACATGGCCATTACCATTCATGATAATGGTTGATAAGAAGACAGAAAAACATATACAAATGTTTTCTTTAATTATTTAGTTGTCAGGCCTTGATCAGTGTAAAGCTTCCTGCATATACATTGGATTCAAGATGAATCAGAAAATTTCCCCTCATAAATTATCCCTCCATATTTATCAGATAGTTCCCTGATGAAAGGATTTTTCTGATGAAAAATTCT